>CM074784.1:11919732-12270403 GCA_037355745.1 Pseudo-nitzschia multiseries
AAGGTCTGTATCTTGAATGCAAAGGAACTGACAACTCCTTTCAAGGAGTACAAAATGAAAGAAAGATGGAACTCCTTCCAGTCAGCCCTCAACTCTGTTATCAAAATCGATGAAAATACCACGGCAGGCGAAACAATTCACATTCACCGGGTTCAAGGACAAGACGAAGTATCGGAAGGCATGTCGCATTCTGTCTGGGCAAAGAATGTGGTTAACTACGACACCATACTGAAGTACATGAAAGTGTATTTAAGCTTACTGCGTTGGTACGTACGTTGTGTGTCCAATTCCCCCCTGCGCCTTCACCGGAAAAAGAAGGACCGTTTTTTCAATCATAGATTTAAAGACGGATGTAAAGAAAGGGAAGCTATACGTCCGGCAGATGGTCTTGTTCTTTGAAGGTCTTTCCTTTAACCACGCATTGAGGCATTTTCTTTCCTCTAGTCACTCCTTTGATGATTTGGTGAAAGAAATCAATTCTATTAGGGGTAACGAAGTTGTTGGTGGACCAATAAGAGATGGTGTCGCAGCAGTCGAGATAGTGCCCTTGACTGATTCCCAAAAATACCTCAAGTTGGAATGGCCCTCTGATGTGTCCAAGATACCCCTTGTGTTTCAAAAGGTCCTCATGTATTTGTGGGTATGCTTCCAACGACTGAAGGCCAGAATTTTTGAAGAACTCAGCCTTCACCACTTCCCCGATGAGTCATTACTACATGACAATTTGTACAACAAACTATTGCCCAATCTCTATGAGTCTTCGTTTTTGGTTGGAAAATACACAATACAAGGAGTGGACAATAAGGTGGGGATTATTCGATTCAACCTGTTATCTTCTTCACTTTTGCAAGATTATGGAGCACCGGAAAACTCTTAACCAGTTCTACAAGAGTAGGCGTTGACTTTGCCAAACAATTGGTCACTCTTTCCACTGAAAAGAAAACGGCCGAATGTGACATATTTGTGGACGATTACCAATCCTGAGGACGAAGTTCACGTGAAGGACATGTTGCAACATTACCTCCTGAGTTTGTCCTGTGTTGACAATGTTGTTTCGACGCCAGACCAACTTGAAGAGGTGAATCTTGTTTGCGACGAATTGCTCGACTATGTTCTAACATCTAGTTTGTTACGTGATGCTGAAGGTACAACGTGTTTCGGTTAGTAGGGATATGGTTTCAAAGGGAATAATGAAGGCTGTACTTCGCCACGTAAGAAAAAAAACCCTTTTTACGTTGACTATGCACATGACCGTCTGGACTATTTGTTGCAAGCAGAGCAAATGTCTTTGTCGTCGCGCTCTAATCCAGGTGAACCTCACTGCAAAGATTGGTTATTCATTTTCACCAGTGACGGTACTCGATCCGTTCAATTTGAAGAACCAAGTCCGCCAGAGCTTGTGAGAGGTAAGGAAAAGTCGGCATACTTACCCTATCGCAAAAGAGGACTACAGCTTATCCGTCACAAGGTTCCTTAATTTTGATGAGAACTGCACGTACACGGTGGACAATCGATTGTTCTGGGAACACACGAGATTCGTATTCCGTGAGATTTTCATCACACGACCGGAAATAGTACTCGGAGGTTCCAAGTTTTTTGAGAGGTCTTTGCGGTTTCTGACAACTTACAATTATCTACCTGAAGGGGGACAATTGTTCGTCCCCTTGACACAGGAACTTTTGTGTTCGGTTTTCACTCACAAAAAGCACCTGTTTCAAGCAGACTTGCAAGTAAGTTTTGTTTCAGGAGAGGATGAAAAGACTTTACAATCCGATGGCGGCTCATTGATCAAACTATTTGAAAAAATTGAGGTACCCAATAGTAAGAGTTACAAAGCTACCGACATTGCAAAGTGGGACTGCATGAAGAAACACTTGAAGAAGTTCGAGAAGTTCATCGAAGAGAATGACACGTATTCCGTACGATGGATAGTGTTCACTAACACAGAGATCGATGAACAGGAATCATTCTTTCGATTTCCTTGGGAAGGCAAATCGACCGACAGCTCTAGTGATAGCTCAATTGATGTAGTTAACACGCGCAATGATGATGGAGAAGACAATGTACTAGTAGTAAACGGCAACGTACCTACAACAGAACCAAACGCAGTTAAAGAGAACGCATCAACGGCATCGAAGAAGAAGTCGTTCCTCAGGAAACGAAAAAAACAAAACAAGACTGCATCAGACGAATCCAATGGAGAGCCGAAGTACAAGGAGAGGAAGGTTTCTCCAAACCTGGGCCACGTTGAAGATCTTGGATACCTTCTGCAAGTTCCTCGCCCAAAACCAGCCAACGTAATAAGACAGAAGCGCTCAGGAAACGTGAAGGTGTTGTTCGCAGATCCTGACCCGGTGATCTCGTATCCTAAATTCGCAATTGGTAGTGAGGTGACAATCACGGGTCTGCCAGCACCTGGAACTGGTGTTGTGAAAAGTTATGCAGCGAAGAAGAAGGACCAATATCCTCAATACCCTGGATACATGGTGCACAAGAAACTACCGGATGGTACAACAGTGAAGCGCGCAACCTGGTTCCCTTACGACCGTGTGGGGTCGGATAAACCACAGTTCACCAAGTTGTCGGATGTCTTCAAATAATGAAACTATGCTGTATTGGGTATACGTTCATAGCCTTTGCCACGCACCACCATAGAACACAAGAGCAAAGAGGGCCTAAGCGGGAAAGAAATTATCATATTACGGTGCACAAGAAACTACCGGATGGTACAACAGTGAAGCCCGCAACCTGGTTCCCTTACGACCGTGTGGGGTCGGATAAACCACAGTTCACCAAGTTGTCGGATGTCTTCAAATAATGAAACTACACTGTATTGGGTATACGTTCATAGCCTTCGCCACGCACCACCATAGAACACAAGAGCAAAGAGGGCCTAAGCGGGAAAGAAATTATCATATTACTACAACGTCGTCACTACTAGTAGTTCTTTTTCTCCACATTGGATTCAGATTAACCAAAACATTATTGTGTACATAAGAAATATTCAAAAGTAAAGTAGAGTACCTACTACTACTAGTGGAGTAGTACTAAAACACGCAGTACTGGATCATTTGAATTCTTTCATATTAGTCTACTATTACATATTATTGTAGGAATACTGTAGTCATAGTAGTACTACATGGATGTTCATAGTGGTTAGTAGTTCAAAGTTATCAGAAGGTTGTTACTAATACTTGTAGTACTAATATTAGTAGTACCATCAATTCATAGTAATTCCAATCTAATAGTAATTTGCAATTACAAAATAGAAAATCTGACATTTACTGTGATTAGTCCATGAATATTGTTCCTGTTATGGGTGAAATGAATCATGCAGGAAACAGAAGTGAATTATTATCTGTCATAGTTTGTGTGTCACCACCTACTAATAAGTGCATTTGGGTACTGGATTTGTAGGGGAAAAAACAGTACTTTGCAATTAAAAAATAGAAAATATCAATATTTTCTGGGATTGAACCACGAATATTGTTCCTATTATGGGGGACATGCATGAATCATGAAAGAAACAGAAGTGAGTTATCTTTCAAAGATTGTGTGTCACCACGTAATGAGTGCATTTGGGTACTGGATTTGGAGGGAAAAAAGCACAGTTATTTGCTATTAGAAGATAGAAAATCTGAAATTTAGTGTGATTAGCCCATGAATATTGTTCCTGTTATGGGTTAGATGAAACATGAAAGAAACAGAAGTGAGTTATCTGTCATAGTTTATGTCTCATCATCTAATGAGTGCATTTGGGTCATGGATTTGGAGAAAAAATACACACTTATTTGCAACTAGAAAATAGAAAATCTGATATTTTGTGTGATTAGTCCATGAATATTGTTCCTGTTATGGATAAGTTGAATCATGAAAGAAACAGAAGTGAGTTATCTGTCAAAGTTTGTGTGTCACCAACAATCTAATTAGTGCATTTGGGTCCTGGATTTGGAGGAAAAATACACACTAATTTGCAATTAGAAAATAGAAAATCTGATATTTTGTGTGATTAGTCCATGAATATTGTTCCTGTTATGGGTGAGATGAATAATGAAAGAAACAGAAGTGAGTTATCTGTCATAGTGTGTGTGTCACCACCTAATAAGTGCATTTGTGTACTGGATTTGGAGTATAAATACACACTAATTTGCAATTAAAAAATAGAAAATCCAATATTTTGTGTGATTGAACAATAAATATTGTTCCTGTTATGGGCGAGATGAATCATGAAAGAAACAGAAGTGAGTTATCTGTCGTGATTTGGGTATCACCACCTAATGATTGCATTTGGTTACTGGATTGGGAAGAAAAATACACACTAATTTGCAATTTAAAAAGTAGAAAATCCCATATTTCGTGTGATTGAACAATGAATATTGTTCTTGTTATGAGTGAGATGAATCATAAAAGAAACAGAAGTGAGTTATCTTTCATAGTTTTTGTGTCACCACCTACTAATAAGTGCATTTGTGTAGTGGATTTGGAGGATAAATACACAGTAATTTGCAATTAAACAATAGAAAATCCAATATTTCGTGTGATTGAACAATGAATATTGTTCCTGTTATGGGTGAGATGAATCATGAAAGAAACAGAAGGGAGTTATCTGTCGTGATTTGGGTATCACCACCTAATGATTGCATTTGGTGACTGGATTGGGAAGAAAAATACACACTAATTTGCAATTAAAAGTTCCAAAATCAGATTTTTTGTGTGATTGAACAATGAATAATGATAGTGTAATGGATAAGATGACTAATGAAAGAAACAGAAGTGACTTATCTGTCAAGGTGGTTTGTGTGTCACAACCTAATTAGTGCATTTGGTCACTGGTTTTGGACAAAAAATGACCAGGGAACAACACAACTATTAAAACTTTCATAAAGACTAAAGTATCAGCCTTAGAATTGGCAATATAATTTCATACTCTAACCAATCCTTAGAATGAACAGTATTCATCCTTAAAACAACAGAAAATAACAAACTGTTGCACTCAACAAAAACTTAGAAGCAATCATTATTTCTTAGGTTACTACTTGTTCATACAAAAATAAAGAAATAAAACTAGTAGGAACATAAAGTAAGGAGGGAAGTACTACGTATGGACCGTTCTAAGGGGGAGTCGAACCACGAGACACAGTTACTTGAATATAACCGAATCGTTGCGAGATGACGAAACTTACACCACTTAAACTGCAGTAAGAATTATTCCTTCACAGTTTACAATGAGTAATTGAACGAAAATACCTCGGTATTTGCCCAACGTAAATCATTATTACAACGAAGAGCAAAATGGAGAACATAACAACACAATCAGCGTACAAGAGGAAGCCATTGAAGCCTAGGTATCTTTTGGATTCGGCGGAGTACTGTGCAAGAATGACTGAGCTAAATGACGGTGACGAAAACAACGAGAATAATCCATTCTTATATCATTTTGAAACTGGGTTCGATGTGCTATGTGCCAAAAACGGCAACTTGGTACTCACAATACTTAATGGATGCAACAAGATACACGACGTTAGAGATAGACTTGACAGCCCAAAAGGGCATTTCGATGAAGAAGAAGCTTTAGAAATTTGGGAACAATGCTTGAAGTATGTAACTGAGGACATATTTCCTTTCTACAAGGAAGGCGACACTGATGCCGTTGACCACGTATGGGCTTTGGGTATCATTTTGGCACACATTTTATGCGGTTATCCAGCATTGAAAGGAACGGAGGACATACAGTGCTACAACAACGTGGGTATTGGACGACCAGTAAAATCAGGAGAACGAGAGAGGCTCGAACTCAATGGTCATACAGTTCCACCAAAAAAATGGAGTAACCTGACGCCGGAAGCCAGAAAACACATAAAGCAATGCATACATTTTCACCCGGGTAACTGTCCCTGTCTGACAACCCTTTGGTTAAACGAGTGGCGCACAATGACTGAAGAGGCAATCATTGAAAAAAAACAGTATAATGTACATCGAAGAAACCGAGGACGGAAAGGAACGAAACAAAGAAACGAAGATAAACAACAAGAATAAAAACAATTGGAATTCATTCATGAACAAAGCGAAAAGGCAGTCTAAGAAGAAAAAAAGAAAACTCAAACAATTTGCAAACAAAGAGAAAAGGGAGGAAGAGGATAGAAAGGAGAGAAACATTGTGAACTGGCTACAACTTTACAAAAAACGTTGGAATTCACCGGAAGATTTAGAGGAATACAATAACTATCCCGTTCCTTGTGGTGCGTGGGGACGTGTGAAATAGTGCTAGTAACAAGCTTTACTAGGGAAAAACTTACCCCTACTTACCACGAATACGTGCACAATCCTGTCCTTGTTAAATACGTAAATATAAAAATTAACTACTGTGAAAAACGTTAGTTACAAATGAAAAAGTCAGAATTGCCGTTCCAGAAAACTAAATCTGAAACGCCGTTCCAGAAATTTAAACCTGAAACGCTAATAAAGACGTTCTGTAAATTTTCCAAAACAGTGAATTGTTAGCTACAACACCGTTCCAGACACACAACACGGAAACGCCGTGGCAAAAATGGTGCTTATTTTCCATTACAGGCTCATCAATGCAACTGGTTCCTTACAAATGAAGAAGTCAGAATTGAGGTTCCAGACAACTCAATCAGGAACCCCGTTACAGAAACTTAACCTTAAAACGAAAATGCATACGTTGTGCGGATTTTCCCTAACAGAGAATTGTTATCTCCAACACCTTTCCATACAATGTGCCTGTTTTCGGTTCTACAGATTTCAATATGAAGTGATGTGATACGGTAGTAGGATGGGGAACATCAAAATAAATTGGTATCGTACAATCTAGTACCGTTACTAGTACTACTTGTTTGGAAATAGGAAGTGAATGTACAGAAGAAAAAAAATGGCGCGGCTAGGCAGACAGTTCTTTTTGGTTGGCCCGCGCTCACAAGCCCGCTTAGACAAAGACAAATGTATTGCAAATTGCTGAATTTGTACAATCGATGCCAAAACAAGGCAGCATAAAAATTCACAAAATTGCCAAAAACACCAACAATTGAAAAATTTAAAATACAAGATGACGAAACAAAAATGGTCCAACCTACCCAAGGCAAAAATAACACGTCTCCAAGAAAAGAAAATAGCAGATATGGCAAACGCAGTCAGGGATGAAGACAATAGAGATAATACCAAAAATACAAGCATTACAAACATGTCCAGCGAGACAAACAGAAACATTGCAGCAACACAAAAAGGCACCACCATGGCAGAAAGAGAAAAACCACTAAAAAGGAAAGCGGAAAACATTAGCATCATGGACAGCAGCGACAGTGACAGTGAAAGTGACACTGACAGTGACACTGATTCGAGTTTGGTTAGTGAAGAGAATGATGGGAGCTCCAAAAAGAATAAGGATACTAGAGAAAATACCAAAGAGACAACAAAACAAAAAACTACGGAGGGCGGACGACAGAAAAAGAAAAACGTGAACGAAAAAAAATTAACAAAAATAGCGAATGAGGATCCGGATCTAGTACAGGATTTCATGAAAAGGTGGAGCGAAGGTAAGAAGGGAAAGAATTCTAAAGAGAATGCTGCAAAAACTACCAACACGGTACCATTGAAAACAGTGCGGGGCGGCGATAGCGTTGATAAAGTGAGTACATTGAGTTGTGGAACTAAACATAGTATGGAAACGGAAACTATGAAACTATTGAAAACATGTAAAGATACAATTGAAGGACAGGTGAGGGCATATGTGAAGAAGGAATGGTACGGTGGCCTGAAATTTATGACAACAAACACACTCTCCAATAAAATAATCGTGCAAGGAATCGATGAGTGTGTAATATCCGTTCCAAAAGATATACCCATTAAGAAATTCTGTGCCTACTTTGATAATGCAGTACCAAAAGCCCTGGCTAAATTGAGACACAATAATCAAACATTGGCTAGAAAAAATTGGTTTGGTAAGTGACGGCGTAATTGTTGAATCATCCGGAAATTATGGTACTTTCGACGTTCTTCAATTTGTGCCTACGACCGACATACAACTAACCCAACCATACTATAATATCATACTGCCATTTGATGACATCACCGCAGTTGATAGTGAAATGGCAAAAGTGCCGGCATCATTCCCTGGTACTGTAGCTCTAAATACGGACTCGATGGAAATTCTGGCAAAAGAGTACCGGCAATACGGAAATGCGGCAAATGAAGAATTTTATTATTTTGTGACAAGAATCCTGTCTGCAATTAATCCGGGAAAGACTAACTTTAGGCAGAGGAAGACAAAGGAACTTATTAGTACCATCTTTAGTGTTACGGATGAGGCTTTTGCCCTAATGATAATTGACAACGAGTACAGCAATTGGGAAAAACAAAAGGAAATGAAACTTGATGGAACATACACGACACAAAAAAAAAACAAAATACATGAAAAAAAATATTGCGATTCAAAAAGTGGAAGTGCAAATGGATGGGACAAAGAAGGACGGAAAGTGTTCGCTAAATTGTGCAAGAAGATACAAACGTTAAGAGAAAATCTGGAAACTGGTATAAATTTGGAGAAAATGATGCTACAAAGATTCTACTCAGAAAGCAATCCTACCAGTACTGTATCGAATAATGGTAGCACTGTTGCCAGTAGTCTTGCTGAAGAGGAAAGTGAGGATGAAAACTATATTGATCCGGCATGGAGGCAATTGCTTGACGAAATGGAGGAAGTTTAGGCCTTGTTTTCAGAACCAATACTGTTCATTGTGAAAGTCCATTCACTAATTTGATGAGGGTTCGTTCACACCTATGACACGGGTAAATCTTCGAGGAAAGCGATTAGGGTAAAAGGTACATATCTTACATACGTTGCATACCATGGTTGCAAATAGTAGATTGTGTGACAAATACGATTAAATTGTACAGAAAGAAGTACTCGTACATATCATACATATTTTGCATAGGATACTACTAAGCAAACTCTTGACCCGAATAATTCAACTGTAGTGGTAGGTAGTCGCAAGCGATGATATTAAATTTTAAGGGTTGTTTGTTGCGAGCACAAATATTAAATTATAAGGGTAGTGTGTCGCGAGCAATGGAGATACATTTTAAGGGTAGTGTGTCGCGAGCACTAATGTTAAATTTTACTGGTTGTGAGTCATGACCTTGCGTATTTCATTTTTGTAGGTGTGATTCGCGAACGTAAGGGTACGGTAGGTGATATTAAAAATTAAAAATAATTATTCATGACCCAAGGAAAAAAATAATCGCGAACCAGGGATTGAGAGTTAGAAAAATGAGCATGATACGAAGCAACCAAATCACAGGGGGGGGTTGGTTGTGAGTCATGACCTTGCGTATTTAATTTTAGTAAATGTGATTTGCGAGCGTACGGGTAGGTTTTATTAAAAATTAATAATAATTATTCATGACCCAAGGAAAAAAATAAACGCGAGCCAGGTATTGAGAGTTAGAAAATTGGGCATGATACTGACCTAGTGAATCACAAGGGGGACTCGTGTGAAAATTACACACAAAAAGGGGTTGCGACAGTACCTCGCGACAAAAAAAAATAGGGTCGCGTGACAGTTATCGGACGAAGTTGCTGCTTGATAGCCTTGCGACCAAGGTTACTGTAAGTTGCTCAAGCTGTTCCGGGTTCAACCTTGTTGTTACCGATGGAGGTAGTAGGCCCACCAGGTTACCCGCTGCCTCCGTTGCCGCCGCGTCCGCTGCTGCTGCTTCTGCTGCTGCCGCTGCCGCGGTTGCGGCTAGTTGAGTTCTGGTTGGTGGCGCCATGGTGTTGTTTTCGGAGTATGTTGTAGGGCTTATTAGGCTTGTAACAAGGAGGTTGTTAGCTTTTGCTTTCGTGAGGAAGCTGTAATTGTGATTTTCTGAGTTCTGAAGCAACTTGTGGAGTATTTTCTTTTCCACACGCTTTTGCTAGTAAACAGGTTCATTTCCACGGTATGAGGAATGATTCCTATCCGAACTCTAATTTTTCAGTTCCTCAATACTTAAGCTCAACAGTTGTTTCCCTTTTATCGAAACGGTATCAAATATTCGTTTGCCTCTTATTAAATATTTGGTCCGGCATTTTTTGTCATTTCTATTTTTTTTGTGTATGTGTTTATCCAATACTGGGTATGTATATTACCTCGGCTGGTTTTGTCATCATATCATTTGTATACGAGTGAGTATACCTGAGCTCTTTTCTGTAGGAATTAAATTTGATTCCCATTTGATTTGTTTTTGAGGTCACGTTCCCGAGGTCCCGTGCCTCTCTTTATTAACGGTTCTTTTGTAGCCGTTATGTGATTCCTAGTACTGAACACACGTACGTCACATTCTTTCCAGCCGTTAATTGCCTGTTGTAGGTTTTGATACGTCTCTTTGCTATCCCCATCGATGGGGATCTCTTGCAAGTGTCTTCTTAGGTGAATAACAATCTTTTGGTGTTCTTTTCTCCCTTACAAACCTCAGTAGAAGCCACGGGTATTAGCCTGGTGTGCTCTGCTGCGCTAGTGTTGTTAACCTTCTAAGCGCCTGAGTCTCTTCTGTTGAGGAGGGTCTTTAACGTCCAGCCTTTTGGCTTCAGACGGTGATTAACCGTTGATCAGCCGGCAATCAGCTTTCATTTTGTTACCCAGACTCTTTGAGTCCATTTGGGTCTGATAAACTTTAGTTTTGCTCTCGTGAGCTTACTACTTCACTAACACGTTTACACGTGTAGTCCACTAGGTAATTCTAGTAGTATTCAGTGATTTCAAGTATTAGTATTTAGATTTGTGAGTGTTTTTCATATAAGATGATTTCTTGGATCGAACCTCTATTGGTGCACTATTAGCGCACCTTTAGCGATTCGGCGAGTCAGCTCGCTTATTTGCCTGTTAGTCATACGTGTGTTGGTGTATCTCATTCGTGTGTATCTCCGAATGTCCGTACGTCTGTACGTTTGTTACCGGCGCTTTTCTAGACAAACAACGCGCACCCTCGTCGATCGGAGTGACGACTTGGCGCACTTCCTGACCAAAGAGAAACCCCGACTGTGATTGATTCTTCGTTTGGAAGATTACTCGGTGCATACGAGTACCGCACCGTACGTAGGACGTACAGAGTAATAAGTTTACCTGTGTGTGCTGCACAGTATCGTACTTTTACGAGTATCGTACGAACCCTGTACCGTAGCACACGTCGAATGAATCGAATCTTGTAAAGGAACAATTAGAATCCCGATTCCCGTACGGTACGGCATCTGTGACTGGTTCCGGCCCTGCTCCAAACCTCTTTCCTACAGTACGAGTACGAGTAGTAGCGCACCGCACCGCACCGCACCGTACCGCACATCTCCCCCATAAATGCCGTACCAGACGAGGCCCAACACACAACGAAGGAGACGGAAGCACAAACGTTTCGATCACTGCCGTACCAACTTAGCCATTCATAGCCACCAACATACAGTACGAATACGCGTAATACACGTGCACGTATCTGACGACTCCGTGTATCGGGGGTACAAGATTCGCCGAGGACGGGTTGGATCCAGGATCATCCCCACAGCCTACATTCATCTCGTCTCTCGTCCGTTGCAATTTAATAGAATAGAATAAAACAAAACAAAACAAATCAAAACAAAACAAAACAAAACAAAACAAAACAAAACAAAACAAAACAAAACGACCCCTGCCATGCCGATGCCGATGCCGATGCCACCGCCGCCATCGTCCGAATCATCTCCCGCGTTGGTTCCCAAGGCCGGAATTCTCAGCGTGACGGTGGTGCACGAGCCGTCCCGATCGTACGGGGTCCAGCTGGCAGCAGCTAGAAGCAGCAAAAACAAAAACAAAAACAAAAACAAAAGCAGCTCGATCGTTGACGAAACCGAAAGAAGCACCGACCTGGTCATCGAACGCATCTCCCATCCTCCCCACGGACTCCTGGAGGGATCCCCGCTGGAAAGGGGCGACATCATCAAGACCATCAACAACCGGCCGGCGAGAACGGTCCTAAACGAAGATCCCATCGACGACGGCCGCTGGGAGCTGGACTGGGGCAACAGCGAGACGTTTCGGGAACAAGCCCCCGTCACGTTTGTGGTAGAGAAACCACCATCTGCCACTGACAACAACAACAACAACAACAACAACAACGACAGCGGCGAAGACGACCATGACGACCATGACGACGACGAGTGCCGTTCGGCCGTGGTCCGCGCGGTGTGCTTGCTGCCGGCAGTCATCCCCCGACCGGCTCGTGCTCGCACTCGCACTCGCACTCGCACTCGCACTCGGGATGGGCCAAACAACAGCATCCCGGACAAAGCTTTGTTGAGATCCGAGTGGTTGAAGACGATTGGATTGGAATTTCATCGTGTCGTGGTCGAAGAACACGGCGTCGAAACCGATGGCACTGCCCACGTTGACAGCGACACTGCTTCGAATGGAAAAAGTAGTAATGACAGCAAGCACAATAGTTATTTGATACACGAAACAGAAGAAGCACTCGAGGACCCGAGCGCAGACGACGACAACGACAACGACAACGACAATGATGTTGTATCCTCCAACGTTTCGGTGGCAGTATCGATTGGCTCTGCCGATGTTGGTAGTACCGAGCCGCAATCGGGAGCGTCGACTCTAACATCGCCATCACCATCGGGCCTGTCGTATTTGCAAATCGACAAGATCGATCCCCACGGACTGTTGGCGCATTCCGTGCTGAACCAGGGAGACATCGTCCTGGCCATCAATGGGATTCCTGTCTGCGCCACCCCCGATACCCCCACGGTGGAACGCGCCAACGACCTGCTGTTGCGTCGCACCACCGGCGAGCAAGAGACCAACAGCACCACCACCACCACCACCGGTACCATGATTGTCGACATTGTGGCCCTCAATCCGAGAAAACTCGTGGAGGTCCGCCAAAGGCAAACGCCAACACTAGATAAGCGCCAACGCCAACGACTGGGCCTGCGCCGACGCCAATGGATGCGGGCCAAGGTCAAAAAGGCCAGCGTCGCCCTCGGGGGAGGCGCCATGATCGGGGTGGGCCTAGTCGTCCACCCATTGGGAGGAATCCTGCTGGCCAGCGGGGTGTCCGTCCTCGGGACCGAATTCGAGGCCCCCAACCGAATGGTCAAGAGCGCGAGGGATTCCTTTGCGCAATGGGCCAACAGCAGCGGGAGCGACAAACCCAACAACTACAACAAGTACAAGTACACTTACAAGTACACTCGCAGCAGCAACAGCAACAGTAACAACAGCAACAGCAACAACAGCAACAGCAACAGCAACAACTATAGCGACGAGGAGGAAGAAGTGGTATTCAGTAGCAGCACCACCGATAGCATCGCCCTTGGGGACAACAACGATGGCGGTTCCCAACGACTCGGATCTTACGGTGCTCCAACCACAAAAAAATTCCCTTCACCGACCGTCTCCGACGAGGAAGGATACTACCAGGCACCGGCTCGAAGCCATTCCCGTGGGCTCGTCGTCTCCCTTGCGAGCACCGACGATCCATCGTCTCCGACAACAGCAGCAGCAGCAGCAACAGCAACAGCAAAATCCACGCGTTCCTCCCGCAGGCAGCGGGCCGCCGACAACGCCAAGAGAATTGGAAAACGCTTCGTCCTTCCCTTTCTGGACCGGCTGGCGGGAGATCGCAAGAATATTCCGGCACGTGCGGGACCATCCACTACTCGCGGCGATTTTCGGCCGCGTCTGCAAGACCGAGACGACGAGGACGAGGAGGAAGACACCACAGCGACGGCAGTTGCGGGTGGTCCGGGCGTCGACTCGCGGCAGCAGTCACCGGTCAAACACGAATAACGCGCGACCGTTGTCGAGAAGGCTTGTTGAATCGCGAGTCCACAAGAATCCACTCTTCCTTTGGAAACGATATTCCGGTCAAGTGGTAAACCACCACCCGTAATTTCCATATTGTTTAGAATAAGAATGATTTTGTTCTTCGCGTAGTCAAATGTTAGAACTGTAATGCTGTTCATATTACTTGCACGTTGGCATGTTGAAGTAAGATTAGTCGGTCCAATCTGGTTTAAGGCCAATTCTGGCACACACACGCGCGCGCGTTTGATCAATGTGATTTCCAGTTTTGAACGGACGTCGGTTAAAAGATGGCATTCAAAAATAAGCAATGTCTTTTGTCTGATAATGCGAATAATGATAATAATAGTATTTGTCACTATCCTATTACAAATTTCGTGGCTGTACTTGTACTACTGTTGTTGCAGATAGCTCACAAGAGTGTCCGTATAACTGTATCAAAACAATTCGCAGTTGCATCCTGTTGTATGGAATGAAACATGATATCACTCAGTTGTTCTCCGCCAAATAGGATATCAGCCTCCCTCAGCGGTTAAACCAAATGTGGATAGCACTTGTACAACAATTTATCTTTAACCAAATGCGTGCACTATTTTTTTCTACTTTGACCTAATTTATGTAACATACAATGTAATCTGCTATTGATTGCAACAATCCAACACTGCGTCGTCGCATGTTTACGCTTCTGCGCTAGGGTAACGCTTCACACTGTGGTCGTCGTCCATTTTATCGTACGCACTGCACTCGCCACAGTTCATTGCATTCACCTTTACGGTCGCATCCTGGACCGATCCCTTCACCTTGACGGCCGCATTCTGGACCGATCCCTTCACCGTCTGGACGATTCCAGCGATGGAGCCAGTGTTCCAGAATCCCGGGCTGGCTCCTCCTTCATCGCCGAGGAAAACTCCGTCATCCGACTTCATGGATTTTCCTCGTTGCTTTCGTGCTCGGATTGCTTTATTGGTGAAGAAAAAGACAAGCCCCGCACCTACCATACCTGCCACGACTAGCAGAACAATATATTCCGCTGCCAGCATAGCGCCTCCGACTTGCTTGTGAGTAGTTTCAGTGGTAGCGGCGTTACTCGACGGAAATTTGGACCCGAGGAAGTCGCATCCTCGAGTGTTTGGTCCGTAATAAGTATTGAAAGATTGCATGTTTTCTTCGCATTTATACGATGCGCCCTCGTATGTCGTTTTACACATTTCGCTGACTTCGTATTCGTAGTTGTCGTTCATTGTCATGCAATCCATACAAGTTTCGGGGACAAGACCCCCCTCACTGTAGGGCAGCTCATTGCCATTGTGGGTGTCAGCAAAAGAAACGGCCGACTCTTGTGTACAATACTGTGCGGATGTGAAATCAAATGATATTAATGAGTGAGCAGAACGACCACAATATGATAATTGAAGACTTCGTTTCCCGCCAAAGCGATGGCAAGAATCACTCTCGGAACCATCAATTTTTAGTTTCTTACCTCGTCGCTAAAGGAAGCCAATCGAATACCTTTCCCGTCCGCCGTGCAGGCAAGACCGATATAGGCGTAGCTGCGGTATCCGTTGTAGCCACCCTGATAGCCTCCGTTGTTACCGCCGTTGTAATAACCACCGTTGTAGCCCTGGCCCTGGCCTTGACCTTCGGCCTCCTCGAAGAGACGGCATTCCTTGGTGTACTCCTCCACATTAAATTCGCCGTATTGGTTGCTGTAGAATTGCATGCCGTTGTTGTAGGAGTCCTTGATGGTCTCCGTGTATGCCTCAGTAAATGTGTTGATTCCAACCGCAAAATCTCCGAAGCCGGAATCACATCCCACGGTAGTATTAGTGCTACAGCTATCCTTGGGACAGAGTCGGAAAAGAACTGTGCTGGGTTCGACATCTCCGCTTTCGTAGTTGTAATTTTGTTCACCTTGGAGACAGGAAACCATCTTGAGGGAGTAGTCCGCCAGGTACCATGCTTCCTTCATGTCTTCACCACCTCCGTTGTTACCGCCACCATAGTAGCCATACATACCGTTATAGTTTTGCTGCACACGCCGGGCATTTCGAAAAAGCTTGTTCGCACTCTCTGTTCCGCCTCGGACGGAATTAGCGGAGTTGGCACTCTTGGCTGCGATCTTCATGGTGGTTTGTGTTTTTTTGTTACTTCGTGTCGAAAAGAAAAACTGAGAATTGTGAGGAGGTTAGATGTCGTGGTGGAATAGATATATCTTTATTTCTGCGATCACTTCATTTTTAGCCCGAATAGGAATGAATTATTTGTCACATACAGGTACCAGTATGGTGGATGAGGTTCGTGAACACGAGTATTCCGAAAATCCCGTTTCCAGTACGGTACTCATTCTACTGACTATTTCGTCTGATGAATGGAAAGAGGAATTTTTTCCCGCCGCGTCTAATTCAGCAAAAGGAATCTTTGCCTGCCGGCTCCAATTCAGCGATTTTTGGTCGCGGGAAGTTTTGCAACCCGTGTCGCAGAATCTGCACTCCATCGTCTCTCGAACAACCCAGATCGAAATTTGAAATATTTTCTTTCCAATGAAATGAAGTACTACTACGTACGAAGTAATTCGTAACAGCTGTCCGCCTTTTGGGTCGCGGGTTAAGGTCAGAATGCCCTTCGCCTAATAGTACATATTTCTACAGGGCTCTACAGAAAAACTCTCAGGAAAACCCTGAAGAAATCTCCCTAATACTAATTCTACATGAAATTGTTCAAAATTACATCATGGCTCCAACTGAACCAATTTTCAACCCAGAACAGCAGACAAACTAGCAATTTATGCAAGGATGAGTTGGATAGATTTGGCATGATGGCCACAAGTCTATTGTAACTGATTCCAATTCAATCACCAAGGTCAAGAGGGTTGGAGGGGTATTTTGTAGGGGAATTCATGTAGAAAATTACTATCAGAGTTTTTTACAGGAAACAAGTGTAGAATTTGTACCAGGCATTCTGATCTTAACCCGAGGGTTTAGGAGCTTCGACTGGAGAGGCGGACAGCTGTTACGAATTACGTAGTACTTGTATCGAAGGATGAGTCCGCAAGTCCAATGGATCACTCGCCCGCAGAGCTTCCTAAAATCGATCCAGCCAATTGCTCCTCACATTTTCAATACTCCCCTCATTGGGCCATTCCCGAAAACACAGAAATTCTGTGTCAGAATGTACATATGTGAATAGATGTGTGTTTTCAGGAACAAAAATGAACAGACACAGATTTCTGTACACTAAAAACTCTTCCCAGATTCGTGTTCATTTTTGGAATAAGGAATTTGGCCATACCTATGGTATACACAATGAAAAATTGGTATCTCCCTCTTACTCCAATTAAAAAAGGTACGTACCGGCTCAAAGAGGTATATTTCTCTTTCATAATTTTGTTGTCATTTGAAATTTTCATTGGTAATTTTTCTTCTTTTCTGATTGTTGCCCTCTTAAGCATCATAATGCCGATCATAATGCCGATCTCTTAAACTTTCTACTATGGCGCTTGAGCTCATTTCCATCTTCTGTATGATAAAAGATGATAAAGATGAAGATTCTCCTGGCAGAAACTGTCTAAAAGATAGAAGAACACTAAGGATAGCCCTTCGCCAACATCACCAATCCGCCTTCATCTACCTTTTCAACTCTGGCAAGGAACAGGCTCTTCTCAACTGCTGTGGTGTAGACCACAAGGTCTTTTGCGATCTTCTAGACCTATTCAACCAGTATTCGATATTCACACAATACATAAACAAATCAAGCTTATCCGCAAGCTAACCTTAACAAAAAATGGAGTACCAAAAGGAAGAAAATGAGAGGTGAGTGCAATGTGTTGTCTTGGGTTAGTCCTTTTTTGGTTCCGTACATGAGGATATGTTGCAATAATCTCCTAACAAAGAAGAAATGGAGGATTTGTTGTCGGTCAAAAATACACGTATTGTACTTACGTACATTATACGGGAGTCATATCCATTCTAAACTTGAAAAGTTACTTATACTCCTCCTGAGATAAAAATGACTTGAAGTATCAAGATGATATTAAGGCCTCATGTGTTCTCTGTCTTCTGACAAATATCACATGATCTATGACCACAATTAGTGCAAAATATCCCACACTTTGCAAAAATTGAGTACGGGGTGCCACCGATGGGCTCAAACTCAAAATACAGCACTCCGATAATTGGTCAATACAGAGCCAGTACTACAACAGTTGGACATGCAACACTTATGTGAACAGGACAGTACTACCATTGCAGATCACGGTGTTCACAACCAGATGCAGGAAATGCTCAATAAGTATGGCGCAATGGGTATGGTCAACTCAGCATTCAAAGTAAGACTTAGAAACTATCTTATCCAGAGTTTCCAATTGGATCCAGTTGGCACTGCAGCTCTTGTGTTAAATTGTGAAGCGACCTCACTTTGGCAGTTATCAGAGTGGGGGATGCGGATGATTCAGGGGCAATTCTCACGGTTGAAAGACAGGCTTCTTTCAGAGGACTTTGGAGATCAGAAGATCATACTTAATGTGATGGTGCTTCTGTACAACTATCAAACCAGTAATGTTGGCCACAGCCAGATCCTGAATATTTTCATGGATAAGAAGGACAGATAATTCTCTTATGCCATTGTGCCAACCAAGGTGGCTACCAACTTTTTGGAGATGGAGACGGTCTAGTGCGCGTGCATTGAGCCGGTGAGCCAGTGAATTGGTGCGTGATCGGACTTGGATACTTTGGAAGTTTGGAGAAACAATCAAAACAATCGGTGTTGGCATCAGTTGTTGTGCTTTAATTAATCGGTGCTTGGTCGTGGATCTGAAACGAAGATTCTTGTAGAAGGATCGGTAATACACCCCCTGATTCACGAGCAGGGAGGGAAGAGAGAGAAAGAATGAGACGGGGAGGTCTGTTGATACAGCTCGTCACCGAGGCCTGTACCAAGTATACTCTGGCTGTAATTGAACAGTGGAGGTGTTGTATGGGCGGTGATAGGTAGCTTAAGATATACACTTGTTAGTGTAAGTTATAAGGGCTCTATAACCTGCTGTTACTCAAAAATTGATTGGATAGGTGTAATGGTGTTTGAATAAAAAGAGATGTGAGTTCATGGAGATGCTCTTAGTTTTACTAGTACCTAATATGTGTATTTTCTGCAGTGTACCAGGGTTCCATGTATTTTACATGGTAGAGATCTTCCCCGGTTATTTGTTACTATCTTCATCGTACCGATACTGTTGCTGTGTTAGTGTCATGTCGGTCTTACTGTATCGGTCATTTGATGGTATCAGTCTTTTACGAGGTTAAGTAGTTCATTTGATGGGTCTTGTGCTTGATTGGGATATATGGAATAAATGAGGCCCATTCGGATTTGGCATTGATTTTCATGATTGCAATAACAAGTAGTTTCCTCACGGGATGATAAGTGTATTCATTGAATACACATATGGGTTCCAAGTGTTTACTTATCGGTCTGGTCTTTAAAGATGGCTTGTGCCGAATCGATTAACCTGTTTTGTTTGTAGTCGTAAGTGGAACCGTTTTTATCACTTAAGGGTTTCCAAGTAGTAGTGGAGGTGCGTTTGGTTCTACTGCAATTGAATGTACTACATCTGTTGCCTTGTGTTAGTAATGTAGTGCTAGTGGAGGTGCGTTGTCGCCTCTTAGCGTACCTCCATTGATTTTGTCGTTTCCAAAGAGGACGTGGTGGGTTTTGAGGCTAAAAGCTTGGTTCTTGACTGCAAGGAAATGCATGGCGGCGAGCCAGGCGGAATAGCTGTTGTTGTAAGAGCCTTTGGGGAGGGGGGCTCCAACAGGATGGTCAACAGAGATGTCCCAGGTGGTGGGCCACAGGAGAGGGATGAGAATGAACTGGGGAATAGTGTCAGCGGAGCCATCAGGGTCAAGGGGGCTGGACCGAACTGGACTTGGGAAGCAGGGTCAGCGGCACTGGTGAAGTCATCGGGAAGGTAGGTTGCGTCTGCCCAGGTGCGGAACACGGATAGGGTGTTCTTTGGGGCAATGCTGATGGCGAAGGTATCGAAGGCCGCAGCTGGGAAGGACACGAGGGCCTCCGCCTGGATAGAGTTGGTGTGGGCACCGGCTAAGTGGTGGACGCCCCGCGGGGTCGGACCATGGGACCAGGGAATGGACAGCCTGAATGGTGCCGTGGGTGTCAACATAGGAGAACTGTATTTTGGGGGAGGTTTGGAGGATGTGGCGGACCAAAGTGTTACTCGGGAGGCCAATGGTTTGGAGGTATTTGTTGCGAGCAGTGTCAATTGCACTCGTGTCAGGAGGGGGAAGGCTCGAGTATGTGAGGTAATCAGCAGTCATGCACTTGCTCTGGTGGAGACGGATGAGGCCGGTGATGGGCATGGTGGGACAGGGGGAGGGTAAGGTGTGTTTGCTTTGGTGTTGGGTTGTGTATTGGTTTGTGAGACCGGCGGTGGTGTGGGCGGTCAATGGGGTTACGTAGTGATAAGGGGGGCTAAGGTGAGGTGCGTCGCGTAACATGCCGTATATTGACACGGGGCAGAGTAGGGCGTTGGTGGCTGTGTGCGGAAGGGCCGTTGGTGGCGTTTGGGCGATGTTGGCGATGTGCCGGGGTGGCGTGTGAGGCGGTGGGAACTTGCCGTTTGTGGTGGCCATGTGGTACTCACTGTGAATGGTGGCCGTGCAGGGGCGCAGGCGGTGCCGGGTGGACGTTTTGTGGGGTGCCAGCAGGGCCGGCGAGCAGTCTGGCCACTGCGCTGGGGGCAGGACGCGGGGAAGAGAGGTCAAGTGCGACGGACTTGGGGGTCCGGGTGGGGTGGTGTACTAAGGGTGTGGTGGATTGTGTTGCGGCGGTGGGGCCTGTCGGGGAAAGGTGTTGTAAAAGTGGTGTCGGTGGGAAGGCCTGTAGGCGAATGTGGTGTGCCATGAAAATATGGGTTATCATGGGGGACGCTGGGGGTTGGGAAAACGTGTTTGTGGGCAGGGAGCGTGTTTTGTGTGGGGCGAGAGACCGGGGGTTAGTGTCGGTGCGCGAGTGCCAGGGGGCGTATTGTCCTGTGGTGTACCATGGTGTGCTAGTGTGCAATGTACAATGTGCTGTGTGGAGCTTTGTTGGCTCGCTCTCGATGCACGTCATCATCATTATTGCGGGCCTGTGTAGGGCTGCTGGACAACAATGTGGTGAGTCTCTGGGCATCGCTCCCCTGTCTGGTGGGGCTCCTTGCTTGGCCAGGGTCTGCCTAGGCATCCTTCTTGTGGATGCCTGGGCAGTCACTGGTCTGCGTCTCTGCATCATACGTACCTACCTACAAGACCATTGCATTCATAATACCTTGCTAGTTGCTTGTGTCTCGGTGCGGGCGACGGAGCATGCCTCCCACGCGTCCTGCTTTGGCTTGTCCTAGTATGCCTTGCCCAACAAACTCTTAGTAGACCTTTCGACCATGTACGGTACAAAAAACTGAGAAAAGCAGTCAAGGTTTTTCAGTTTCAAAGAAATGTGAATATTGGTCAATAGCTCTAACTTTGGTTGACCACAGCTCCAGCTTGCCCGTGCAAGGCACCGATTTTGCTTTGTTTTACAAAAAATATACTTAATATTAAGTGCAGATACTACCGTACGAGTACGAGTACGAGTACGAAGGCCAACAGATTACTTCTACTACTGAATACTCGTCGGAGGTCAATTTCCACCAACTGTGCCGACTGCCGGGAAGATGAAATAATTAGTTGCAATAGTGATATGATTAGTAGCAATATAGATTATGTAGCCTTGACCCTTCTGACCATCGCTACTGCAGGGGTCAAAGTGGGGTTCAACGGTAGATTATGATGCGTTGTTTCGGAGCAGGAACAATGTTCTATTGCCTCACATAAATTGTAACTTATGAAAATTAACTCTTTATGTGTGCGATTGTGTTGTCAAAAATTAATACTGTGCTTGGTGTTTGGGTCGAAAACCTGAAGAGAAGCAAAAATCAAGATGACGATGGGAAATAGCTACTTCGCGTAACCATTCCTTATCAACCATATTCGGCACAGTTGAGGGTTCATCACCTCGCACATGGTACCTGCATGGTACCTGCATGGTACCTGCATGGTACCTGCATGATACCGAGATAACATTCCGGCAAGAGGATAGGGTCCATCCACTTTCACCATCAAGCTGCTCCAGCAGTACTAGAATTCTTCATGTTATCCAGATAAAGGTGGAAAACACTTTGATCAGTGGACGTGGGTGATTGATCCGGCACCGGTGACGATCTTCTTGTCGAAGTATGCCTCAAGAGTCGAAAGCATCCTTTGCGGGCATTCCTGGCAAAGGTTTGCAGATAAATCAATAGCAGACCTTTTGCTTCTCCGCTCCCCTCTTCCATCGATTCTTGCACATTGCCCCACAGCTGTCTCGTGGAGCTGAGCAACTTCCGATAGCAACTGCGACATTCGTCTGCGTCTGCGTCTCCCTCGCCATCGCCATCCGGGGTGTCCGAAGCGTTCCTTTTTCGATAATGGACATCCGCGAGATTGTTCAAGCAGGCCAATTTGATACGAGGGTCGATCCAAATAAAGCCGGTAGTAACTGTATACATTTTGTTGTCACTGTTGTTGTTGCTAGTCTCAATGTGCGCGTAAGTTGTTCGTTTGAGATGAATTGCGACTTTGTAGAAGTGGCGGGCTAGTTCCAAGTGCTGCTGCTGCTGCTGCTGCTGTTGCTGCTGCTGTTGCTGTGAAGAAGATGATGATGATGATGATGACAACGGGCCTTGGGTATCTTCCCCACAAGAGACCTCGACCTCGACCTCGATCCCGCGTAAGTGGTGTGATAGCGCCAAATTGTAGGCATGGCAAAAAGTGAGGACTTGCATGGTGGTGTATACCCATCCAGGCAACAATACCGACGACGATGGACTTTTCTGTTGGAATCCGGGAACGAAAATCATGGACGAGACGTTGAGGATCGTTGATGGCAAGCGAATTGGTTCGCCAAAGACCATTTCCTCCGCTTCGGATGGATGCTGGTTCTGCCGTCGCACGAAGAAGTCCGCGCTTTCACAACTGTGGGCACTGCTGTTACTGCTGTTACTGCTACCGGTGCTACCGGTACGACACTTCTTGGGCAAGTCGGAAGTAACTGTAGATATATCGCGACGAAATGAATCGGCAGTCGCACAAGCAGCGACGACTTTGGGTACGATCTCGACACCGACTCGTTCTTGCATGGTGAGGGCATGCTGAAAAAGTTCGATGGCAGTTTGGAACTTGCGGCGTTGCAAGCACTCGATGCCTTCTTCATTGAGACGAAGCGTCTCCGAGAGAGATCCCTCCAACCATGAGCACAAGGACATTTGATCAATTTGGCTACTCTTGTTCCAGTCACCTATCGTCAGCAATGTTCCTTCGGCTTTCACGGAGTTGTCTTGGGGCATCATCTCTGTTACCGACGGTGAGAAAAAGCAGAGATCATGTGTTTTTATGTTCATTACACAGCGAGCAACCTTCTCATTCGCACTTCCTTACGATGAAATGACGAGACCGGGCCGTGTTAGCGCAGAATCAAACGGGCATACGGTAAGATTTACTAGCGGTTCGATTTCTCAAGATGTTTGTTTGTACCGAGTACCGGGTCCCGTATGAATGTTTGGGTGTTTCTGTTTTTGTCTTTTTTCCTATGACGACCTATGATTGTATTGTAGTGTTTCAATAAGTCAGATTTTACCGTCGCGTTACTAGTTGTACCGGTATACCGTAGTGAATATGATGATTTCTCAAGACGTTATGTGAATTGGTGTCTTGCTCTTATCAAATTATCACAGTGTTTCAATAAGTCAATTTTTGAGCGTCTCAATATGGTTGCACCTTTTCAAATTATTGTCGTGATTCATACCGTACGGTACGTGCCGGTAATTACCGGTAAGTCAATTTTTGATCGTCTGTCTTACTTGCCTCATTTTTCACAATACGACGGTACGAGTACTCGTACTCGTACGGCTTAGAAACGAATTTGTTACCAATCCGGTTTCTACCGTATAATCGACGGTATTGGAGTTTCTCGAAGAGAACCGAGCCACCTTGGATCACGAAAATAAAATTCTTATGAAGAGCAATAGCGATAATAAGCCTCCCATTCCAATTCATTTCATTTCAACTCTATTCCAGATTCTCTCTCATTTATAGGATCGTATAATTGGGGAAATAGCATTGTTGTGTACGAGTACTTGTATCCGATCCAACTCGCTTTGGTACTTTTTCCCAACGGGGTATTAACAACCGCGCCCCTGTAGAAGAATATATTATTAACACACGCCAGTCAATACGAGTACGTACTGGTATTCAAGTTGGAATAAAAACTAAGGTTTTATGATTTTAGTCAATATGTATTACCCGAAGTAGTCGATAACAGATATTTTACATACGCGACTACGTCAATGGTCTTAACAGTTTCTCAAAGAATATCGATCGGGCATGCTTAAATAAGGTGTCATACCGCGACTCCGTCAATGGTCTTAACAGTTTCTCAAAGAATATCGATCGGGCATGCTTAATAAATGCGTTGGAGTTGTATTCGCCTAATACGCTAATGCGGTTCGTATTTTTTATTTCGATATTTTTATTCGTTTTTGAGGACATAAATACCGTATCTATTATCTATTCATTTCCAATACTAGTACCGGTACTACGGTACATGGAAAGCGAAAGTGTGACCAGCAGGTCGTATAATATGTCAGATCGCAAGCCCCGATGATAATACCTTAAAACATGTCGCAGATTTTTAATTAGCAAAGCTTTCGACCTTTCCTATTTTTGATTAAGAGCTTTCGACCTTTCTTGAACCTATCCTCTGAAGAATTAGACGAATTATAAATCTCAGCCATGCTCGTAGAAAGTATATAAGCACACAGAGATTATGTCTCGACACTTTTTCAAGCGTATGACAAAGAGTGAATGCATTGATCTGGTTCTCTATTGGATAACACTTCCTATAAAAACAACGTTAATATTCAAGGAAGAAGGTATAAGCTCGTACCCGACAACATAATTGTATGTTTTCATACTGGAGTTTCCCGTTCTTCCAAGAAGAGGTTTTGAGCTCAAGCAGTCATTATGAACTGTGGGTTCTTTTTTCATTTTTTTTAATCGAAAACGTTCTATTATGCCCCGGGGTATATTCAAAATTATTGTTTAACGCCTACATGTAATACTACTACCTACCGGCATGCACTATGTGTTAAAAAAACTCTTTCAAGACCACGGGTCTGGAACCTGATTAAACTATTGGCTCATTCCCGAAAACCTTAAATGTCGCATGCCTCTAGAAAAAGGTACTAAAATAAGGTTTATGTATTGGTTAAAAACTAAGATTGTGAGCTAGTACTACGAGTACGTACCGTACGGTTGTCAATTTCCCATGCAGATTTGGCTATTTTTACGGTGCCGAAAATCAAGTTCACAATGCTCAGCAACCAGATGTCCCCTGAAAATGTTAAAATATGCAGCATCTAGCTGAGATCGTGATCTAGTAGATCACCTATTGTTTGGCATTGAGTGATTCCCACCTAAGGAAAACGAATATAATTAATAAAAAAACACATAAAAAGTATGTGTTTTCTATATACGGTAGATGTATTCACTTCTTAATGAAATTTGTCAGTCGAGGGGCTCTCGACTGACAGTTTTTATTCACTTAACTAACACTGAATAGATTTCAACGGAATCTTAAAATCAAACATTGCACCTCTTGCACCTCTTTTGCCGGGCATGCTTTTTTTGTTTGTTGTTAAATGGCAAAAACGGTCCCACTTAACACCATGAATAAACAGGTTAAAAGGTACGAACCAAGATATCATTCAAAAACAGATCGATAAGTAAACACTTAATAGACCCTATGTGTATTGAAAAGAACAAATGTAATTGCCCGTGAGGAAACTACTTAAGAAGATCGTGAAAAGCAATGCCAGTTCGGAATGGACCTCATTTATTCCATATATCACAATCAAACAAAAGGCCTATGGAATAAACTACTTAGCGGGTACTAGGTGGCGCGGGTAGTGATGAAACAGACAGTTACTGTTTCTTCTTCAGGGAATTCCAAGTTCCAAATTTGTCACTTAATAAAAGTATTGGTCGGTTGGGTGTGCTAAAAAAGTATTCATTCTATTCACTTCCGAATACTTTTTATTAACTTTTCATTCTATTCACTTTCCTTAGGTGGGAATCACTCATTGTCAGCGGACTTCTCATTGTCTTAGATAGTGAACTTGATTTTAAGAGCCTTAATTAAATGAACCAAAAAAACTATTTGTTTTTATGCCTACTTAAAATGTGTTCGCGCGAGCGTGCGCGATCGGCTCTGCATGCGTGCACTTACGCGCGCAAGCCAGTACCAGATAAAGGACGGACCATAAAAACAGAAAAGGGGTAAAGGACGGACCATAAAATCGGAAAAAGGACAGACCAAAAAAAAAGGAAAAAGGACAGACCAAAAAAACGAGAAAAAGGACAGACCAAAAAAAGGGAAAAAGAAAGAACCATAAAATCGGAAAAAGAACAGACCATAAAAACGGAAAAAGGACAGACCATAAAGTACCTGCCAAGTAGTACAAGTACTAGTACCTACTACTACCTACGAATACCAGTACCACATAAACAGTACACACTAATTTGCAATTAGAAAATAGAAAATCCAATATTTTGTGTGATTGAACCATGAATATTGTTCCTGTTATGGGTGAGATGAATCATGAAAGAAACAGAAGTGAGTTATCTGTCATGGTTTGTGTGTCACCACATAATAAGTGCATTTGGGTACTGGATTTGGAGGAAAAATACACACTAATTTGCAATTAGAAAATAGAAAATCTGACATTTAGTGTGATTGAACCATGAATATTGTTCCTGTTATGGGTGAGATAAATCATGAAAGAAACAGAAGTGAGTTATCTTTCATAGTTTGTCTGTCACCACCTAATAAGTGCATTTGGGTCCTGCATTTGGAGGAAAAATACACACTAATTTGCAATTAGAAAATAGAAAATCCAATATTTTGTGTGATTAGTCCATGAATATTGTTCCTGTTATGGATAAGATGAATCATGAAAGAAACAGAAGTGAGTTATCTGTCAAAGTTTGTCTGTCACCACCTAATAAGTGCTTTTGGGTCCTGGATTTGAAGGAAAAATACACACTAATTTGCAATTAGAAAATAGAAAATCCAATATTTTGTGTGATTAGTCCATGAATATTGTTCCTGTTATGGGTGAGATGAATCATGAAAGAAACAGAAGTGAGTTATATTTCATAGTTTGTGCGCCACCACCTAATGAGTGCATTTGGGTACTGGATTTGGAGGAAAACTACACACTAATTTGCAATTAGAAAATAGAAACTCTGATATTTTGTGTGATTAGTCCATGAATATTGTTCCTGTTATGGATAAGATGAATCATGAAAGAAACAGAAGTGAGTTATCTGTCATAGTTTGTCTGTCACCACCTAATAAGTGCATTTGGGTCCTGCATTTGGAGGAAAAATACACACTAATTTGCAATTAGAAAATAGAAAATCCAATATTTTGTGTGATTAGTCCATGAATATTGTTCCTGTTATGGATAAGTTGAATCATGAAAGAAACAGAAGTGAGTTATCTTTCATAGTTTGTGTGTCACCACCTAATAAGTGCATTTGGGTACTGGATTTGGAGGAAAACTACACACTAATTTGCAATTAGAAAATAGAAACTCTGATATTTTGTGTGATTAGTCCATGAATATTGTTCCTGTTATGGATAAGATGAATCATGAAAGAAACAGAAGTGAGTTATCTGTCATAGTTTGTCTGTCACCACCTAATAAGTGCATTTGGGTCCTGCATTTGGAGGAAAAATACACACTAATTTGCAATTAGAAAATAGAAAATCCAATATTTTGTGTGATTAGTCCATGAATATTGTTCCTGTTATGGATAAGATGAATAATGAAAGAAACAGAAGTGAGTTATCTGTCATAGTTTGTCTGTCACCACCTAATGAGTGCATTTGGGTCCTGCATTTGGCGGAAAAATACACACTAATTTGCAATTAGAAAATAGAAAATCTGGCATTTAGTGTGATTAGTCCATGAATATTGTTCCTGTTATGGATAAGTTGAATAATGAAAGAAACAGAAGTGAGTTATCTGTCATAGTTTGTGTGTCACCACCTAATAAGTGCATTTGGGTACTGGATTTGAAGGAAAAATACACACTAATTTGCAATTAAAAAATAGAAAATCCAATATTTTGTGTGATTCAACCATGAATACTGTTTCTGTTATGGGTGAGATGAATAATGAAAGAAACAAAAGTGAGTTATCTGTCATAGTTTGTCTGTCACCACCTAATTAGTGCATAGGGGTACTGGATTTGGAGGAAAAATACACACTAATTTGCAATTAGAAAATAGAAAATCTGGCATTTAGTGTGATTAGTCCATGAATATTGTTCCTGTCATGGGTGAGATGAATCATGAAAGAAACAGAAGTGAGTTATCTTTCATAGTTTGTCTGTCACCACTGAATAAGTGCATTTGGGTACTGGATTTGGAGGAAAAATACACACTAATTTGCAATTAAAAATTCCAAAATCAGATATTTTGTGTGATTAGTCCATGAATATTGTTCCTGTTATGGATAAGATGAATCATGAAAGAAACAGAAGTGAGTTATCTGTCATGGTTTGTGTGTCACCACCTAATAAGTGCATTTGGGTCCTGGATTTGGAGGAAAAATACACACTAATTTGCAATTAGAAAATAGAAAATCCAATATTTTGTGTGATTGAACCATGAATATTGTTCCTGTTATGGGTGAGATGAATTATGAAAGAAATAGAAGTGAGTTATCTGTCATAGTTTGTGCGTCACCACTTAATAAGTGCATTTGGTTACTAATAATTTTCAACACCAAAAAGGTTACATTGGGAGACCAATCTTGCTACTGCCATAACTTTGCTTCCAGAGGGAGGTAGAACATTCTAGAGGTACCAGCATCCATCTACATGCATTGTAGATGAGGATGGAGCTATCTATCGATTCAGTGAACCTCCAGGGGGGCTGTCGCTACCACGGTTCGTGTGCACCATACAACAATTTTCAACAACAAAATGTCACCTGGGGAGACCAATCTTGCTACTGCCATAACTTTGCTTCCAGAGGGAGGTAGAACATTCTACAGGTACCAGCGCCCATCTACATGAATCGTAGACGACGATCGAGCTATCTATCGATTCAGCGAACCTCCAGGGGGGCTGTCGCTACCACGTTTCGTGTGCACCATACAACAATTTTCAACAACAAAATGTCACCTGGGGAGACCAATCTTGCTACTGCCATAACTTTGCTTCCAGAGGGAGTTAGAACATTCTACAGGTACCAGCGCCCATCTACATGAATCGTAGACGACGATCGAGCTATCTATCGATTCAAACGATTGGAAGGGGGGCTCTCGCTAGCAAAATTCGTGTAAATTAAGTAAGAATTTACAACACCAAAATGTTACATGGGGAGATCAATCTTGCTACTGGCATAACTTTGCTTCCAGAGGGAGTTAGAACATTCTACAGGTATCAGCGCCCATCTACATGCATCGTAGACGACGATCGAGCTATCTATCGATTCAAACGATTGGAAGGGGGGCTCTCGCTAGCAAAATTCGTGTAAATTAAGTAAGAATTTACAACAGCAACATGTCATCCGGGGAGACAAATCTTGCTACTGCCATAACTTTGGTTCTAGAGGGAGTTAGAACATTCTAGAGGTATCAGCGCCCATCTACACGAATCGTAGACGACGATCGAGCTATCTATCGATTCAGTGAACCGGCAGGGGGGGCTCTCGCTACCGCGTTTCGTGTGCACCATACAACAATTTTCAAGAACAAAATGTTACATGGGGAGACAAATCTTGCTACTGGCATAGTAACTTTGGTTCTAGAGGGAGTTAGAACATCCTAGAGGTATCAGTCCCCATCTACACGAATCGTAGATGCCAATCGACCTATCTATCGGTTCAGCGAACCGGCAGGGGGGCTCTCGCTATAAAAATTCGTGTGCACGAAAATTAGTTCTTATCCATCTTCTGTTTCAAATTTCATCTGTGCATTTTCGGCAATAGCCTTTGGAGCAGAAGCTGCATCCTCATGCAACTCTATTTTCTCGTGGTCATAGCAATCCTCTGCAAGCTTTCTCTCTCTCTTTCCTCCCTGGTCACTCTTTGGAATATATCTCCTTCCCTTCCTATCGCCAATACCATCAACAGCTAGTCCTTCATGTTCAGCAATAACATGGAAGGATCTGAGAACCTTCTTGATATCCTTTGCAATAATTTCAGACCGTGGATGGATTGTCCAAACTCTCTTGTACGCACTGGAAAGAGCAGAAGGTGTAGCCTTTGAGAACTTCTTGTCATCTGGTAGATTTGGCGACAGATGGACATGTATGTCAACGGCACGATGGAGTTGACTGAATAGTGACGTGTCAAGGGGGTTTGCTTCTGGCCTGTTACCTACTGGGCGATCACTGTAGCAAGCAAGACGCCCACCAACACCACCAGACGGGCCCATAAGGTTGTGCTCTGGCAAAATCCAACAATTATAATATCCCTTTTCTTTCATGTATGCTACGGTGTTCGCAGAGGTCATGAGCGAAAGTGCGTCATGGAAAAGGAAGCAAGAGTCACCCAACACTTTCCGGGTTTCTTCAAACATGTAGTCGATTAGGTCAGTGACACAAACTTGACCTGTCATACAGACTTTGTCAATCACAGTCTCCCACAAGTCACCATACCGGGATTGAAACGGATTGTCAGCAAATTGATGATCAATGGGAGTTGGAGGATCTCCGTCCAGACACTCATCCGCCGCCTTGTTGATAAATTCGGTAAGTCCCTTCTGGGAAATACCACGAGAAGCATCAATGATTGCATTGATCCTGTCAGTGTTTCTGGCCAGAGCCTTCATCATATCCTTCACCAAAGCAATACCCTGAAGCTGGAGCTTGTCAAAGGTTTTCTGCTTTAGCCTCGGAATGACTTGGATGGAATCGTTTTCATAGATAGCACCAGCTGGACGAGGATCTTCAATCCAAACACTTGAGGGAGTGCCTGTTGCAAAAAGAGAAGAATAAAAAATGCAGTGAGTGTTCAAGCTTGATCAAACTGATACCAAAAAACACATTGAACAACAAAACTCACCTTTCTTTGACCTTGCAAAAGCAATTGCTTGGAGTCTCAGTCTGTTACGATCCAGACGAGTGATCAGTCGCTTCTCCGTGTACTCAAATACTTGATCAATCCTGTGACTGTTCCCAGCAGCATCCATCCAAACACCAAATGCAAACATGGCCTCCTTTTCATACTTAACTTGAAGCACTGTTTTGCAAACACCATAAGTACCGCTGGGATCCAGCTTTCCATTTTCATCACATTTGAAACTAATTCAAACATCCTCCTTGCCAGCACCAATGCGGCTTCCACTAGCCCCTATATGTGCCTTCTTGTGCATCTCGTCAAACCAGCAAATGTTTGACAACGATAAAGTTGTCAATAAAGACACGTCATAACAAGCAGGAGGGTTGTCAACATCATATGCATCGCCAAGCAGCTTGGGGAACATTGGATGACTGAATGTGACTTGCCCAAACCGTAATAACAACTGTGCCACCCATCGGAATGATGCTCGACACCATGCATGGTCTTTATTTTTGCTGCCCTGCTTACCTTTCTTGACTGACTTCATCTGAGGCTTCAGCCTATACATACACCCTCTGACAGCAGAATAAGGGAGGGATGGTAAATTACTTGTCTGTCTATACTGATTAACAATGTAGGTTGACATTGCAATTGAATTACCAGACTCAAGTGAATCTGCAATGATTTCAGCTTCAACACTCTTCAGATCGATTAGAGGAGGCCTACCAGCTGCTTTGCGACTGCCTTCTCCAGTATACTCTACCTTTTGCTCTTGACATAGTAAAACGTCTCTGCATACCTGACAAACGGTCTCATGGAATGATCTTCTGTGAGCCTGTTGAAAGCCAGCAGCAATAGTTGTGATGGTCTTCAATTTTGTCCACAAAGACTCCGGAGGACTGTCCAGCACAAATTCAAAATGAACTGCAATTGCACCTCTGATATGTTTAGATGAAGATGCTGACTTATGTAGTGGCGATTCCCAATAGTCTTCTGGATCAAACAATTCTTCCTCATCCTCATCCTCATCCTCATCTTCTGCATAGTTCACCGGAGGGGACCTTGCTGGTAGTTTAGAGTCCTCTTGTGGCAACACCACAGCAGCAGCAGCCTCCATTTCTTCCTTCAATTTGTTTTGCTCACGCACAAGCAAAGTACTTTTCCTCACTTGTTTCCTCTTCTTTGCCGTAGCTCCACTTCCTCTTCTTTTCTTGGGCGGCATAGTTCCAATGCGTCGATGGTATTTCCAATCCAACTTGTGCAGAATGGTACGATTTGTACAGAGTGCGGTCGGAACTGAAATGCTGCTCTTTGTTTTGCTTCGGTTCCTCTTTCGAATTTTGATACCAAAGTTCAATAGTATTTCCAATCCAACTTGAAGGGAATAGTAGGATTTGTACACAGCGCCGCCGGAACTGAAATGCTTCTGACAGTCGGTCCGATCCAATTTTTGGTTGCTCTTTGTTTCGCTTGACCGAACTTCAATAGTATTTCCAATCCAACTTTTGGTAAATGGTAGGATTTGTACACAGCGCCGTCGGAGGTGAATTACTTCTGACAGTCGGTCCGATTGATCCGTTTTTTTCGGTTGCTCACACTTGCTTGACTCTACCGTAGGTCACTCGACCGGAAGTTTGATAGTATTTCCAATCCAACTTTTGGTAAATGGTAGGATTTGTACACAGCGCCGTTGGAGGTGAATTACTTCTGACAGTCGGTCCGATCGATCCGTTTTTTTGGTTGCTTGCACTTGCTTGACTCTACCGTAGGTCGCTCGACCAGAAGTTCGATAGTATTTCCAATCCAACTTTTGGTAAATGGTAGGATTTGTACACAGCGCCGTCGGAGGTGAATTACTTGTGACAGTCGGTCCAATTGATCTGTTTTTCGGTTGATCGCACTTGCTTGACTCTACTACCGTACCGTAGGGTTCGATAGTATTTCCAATCCAACTTTTGGTAAATGGTAGGATTTGTACACAGCGCCGTTGGAGATGAATTACTATCGATCCGTTTTTTGGTTGCTTGCACTCGCTTGTTTCTGCCTTTGAAAGTAGCTCGACCTGAAGTTCGATAGTATTTCAAATCAGGAATGTGCTGAGTAGTACAGAATGTACACAAAGGAGTCAGAACTGAAAGACTTGTGACAGTTGGTTCCTGCTTGACTCTAGGTTTCGCCTTGACGACCACCGGAAGTTCAGAAGTATTTCAGATCGGACTTGCCGTTATTAGTAGGGATTCCACACGAGACAGTCAGAACAGACTAACTCCAGATGATCATTGGGTTTGATTGAATTACTCCTAAGTGGTATCATACCATTCATAGATACAGCAATATGGATAGACGATTTGAATTGATATTTGAATTGATATTACTTACACGTGGAGTTTTTTTAAACGGTTTAACGGCTGCTGAGTGGCTGGGCGTGCGCTCTGTCACTGCGCGGAGTCTCCAAATTGTTGAAAATAGAACATAAAGAACATGAAAACTCTCATTATTTTTTTATATTCATATTCAGTAATGAAGATAAAGTTTTCTATATATCATGTCCCTTTGACTTCGAAAGAAACAGAAACAAACAGCAGATTCGTGTTTGTCTTCTCATAAGCTTTTCAACGGTATATGGGTTAATAGGGTTAGCACACGATCCCGCAAAGATAGCTTTTTCCGTTGCATGCATAATACATGACGGTACGGTAGCTCCTTTGTCAACCACTCCGAGGAGCAGTTGGGTGCTTGTAACAGTAAACAGCCGTTGAATCAAAATTCAACATACAGTTTATATAGAAGATTTGGATATGTTCTTTGTCCAGTCTTCAATATTGAAGACCGGCTTGTTTTTCAGATTTTCTTGAATCGTGGGTAATTTCAATCGTGAGCGTTGGAATACCAGCACACTCTTCTCCTTCTCGTAAAAGTTCGATTGGTGGCATAGAATTTTTGTTGATCGCGTGCGACCAGTATTCCTTAGAGAAGAAATTTTTAGTTGGCGTGATATGGTTTTAGGTTTCAAATATTCATACGTTGGATAACGTGATTTCCTAAGAGAAAGGAAACTGTACCATTGGTGTGGATTTGCTGGATAGTGTACGGGCCCTTGCTTCTTGCATCAAAAGCTCTAGGAATAAGCTTTTCATTTTTTATCATAATTTGGTCTCCTACGCTATAATCATGAATCTTCCTGTGGCTGTTCTCTTTTATAGCATTCTTATCTATCTGAGCCTGTCATTTGTTTCTGACCATGGCCAAGTCAGTGATTACAGGAATTAGTAGGAACATGTCTCTGTGGAATACAAGGGCTCCGGGCATCATTCCGAATGTCTTGTTGATGGTTGATCTAACTGCAAACTGAGCGGAAGCAAAGACACTATCGATGATGTCAGTGGCTTCCTGGAGGGTCTGCGGAGAATTGGTATTGAGTTCTGTTCTCATTGCAGACTTCATTGTATCGTGGACTCTTTCAAGTACCGCATTGGATTGTGGGTTCCGAACCAAGCAGACTTTGGCCTTGATTCCTAGGTTGGTAAGGTGGAGTTGGAAGTCATTGCTCATGAAGTTGGTTCCTTGGTCGATGATGCAATTTACTGGTTTGGGATATCTGGAGAGCCAGCCATTGTCGAGGGCATGGACTGCCATGAGGCCAGTTGGATTTACTTGTGGGGCTCGAATTATTTCAAGGAGGTTGGTGCACATGTCCATGATGGCGAATCCGTTGAAGGATATAGCTCCATGGCCAGGGATCTTGATTTTCCAGGGACCGGCTCCATCGATTGCAATAGTGTCCCAGGGGACATACTGGTGTTCTTTGGTGGGGAGTTGTCCATGGCTTTGGTGGCTATTCTTGTATCGTTGGCAAGTGTCACAAGATCTGCGAAAGGAATTGATTTGGTCCTGTTGTTGGCAAAAAATACGGACTTTGTCCGCATCAAATTCTATTGAAAAAGCCGACAAACAAAACGACGACCGAGGTACGTAAGCTTAACACAGAGATATGAATACTCCGATGATCAAGCTTCAGAATCGAACGAACCTCCACTACTTGGAAATCCTTAAGTGGTAAAAACAAGAACATCACCTAAGGCTACAAACAAAAAAGGATAATCGGTTAGAAACAAGAAATATCCAAAGACCTGAACAGTAAGTAAACACTTGGAATCCATAAGTACATTCAAAAGAATATACTTGATATCCCGTGAGGAAATTACTTATTGCAATCAAATCAGTACCGATTCCAGATGGGCCTCATATCTAGCATATATACCACGAACAAGCATACGCCCCATTGAACAGATTACTTAACCCCGAAAATGACCGATACCATCAAATGACCAATACAGTAAGACCAACACGACGCTAATACAGCAACAGCAGTATCGGTACGATGAAATCCATACTAGTGTAAAAGACCGGGGAAGATCTCTACCATGTAAAATACAGCAGAGAGCCCCGATACAGTAACAAAATAAGAGCGTCTCTCTGAGCTCACTTCTCTTTAAATTTCAATTATCCTATACCTTTCGGTCGATTTTTAGAGTAACAACAGGTTATGAGCCCTTATAACTTGCGCTGTTGAGCGTATACCTTAAGAGCCTATCTCCGCCCGATCAGCACCTCCACTGACCGGTCACAGCCAGAGGACATTGCTGTTGAGCGATAGGCCTTCCCCCCAGCGCAGAGATTGTTATGCGAGCCCGCTGTTGAGCGCCTCACTTGCAGCGTATACAAATTGGTTAATGGTTTGATACAATCTTTCTGCGCCAGCATGGCCAAGCACATGATGGTAATATTTGATTGTGGCTTGCACTCGGTTTGGAGGGAGTACAATTTTCTATCGGCCGTTGGATTCTACAACTCGCAAGTCGGTGCCGTTGAAGTTTTTGATTGTGTAACGAGGATTGGTAGAGATATCTACGTTGACGGCTTGATCTTGGGCAAGTTGGTCAAAGGCTAAGGGATACATGGCGATGTCTTCTGGGTAGTTAAGAAACAGTTCGGAAAGAGAGAGAAGATCTTCGTCCGTTGAGTCGAGCGTTGAAGTTGAAGTGTCAAGGTCCAAGTCCCAAGGATCATCCGTTGGATCGGGAGTGGGACTTGAGGAATTGGGACCAGAGAATTCCTTCTTCTTCTCTGGAGTGTCTTGCTGGAGCGGGAGCCTTGATAGGGCATCAGCAATGACATTGTCTTTGCCTTTGATATATTTGAATACGGGGAAAAATTCTTCAAGGAGCATTCTCCAAGTCATAATTTGATGGCTTGTAAGGTTTTGCCGGGTTAAGTTGATGTGGTCTGTCCATACGATGATTTCAGCACCCCAAAGAATGGTGCAAAATTCCTTGAAGACTTCTACAATGCAGAGCATCTCTTTATCGACCATTGGGTATTTCTGTTGAGCGCTGTTGAGTTTTCAAGAGAAGCAGAGGATGATCTTGCCATCTTGGAGGATGACAGCCCCAAGTTGGCAATCTGAAGCATCGGTGTAGACATTGAAGGGCTTGTTTGGATCAGGGAAGACAAGGAGGATATCGTTGGCAATGAGGGACTTGGCTTTGTTGAAGGCTTAAAGAAGTTCCGGAGTCGGAGTTATCTTGCCCTTGGCTCTTCCGGTGAGGTCGGTGAGGTTGGTGAGTGGTGCAAGGACTTCTGCGCGTTTTGGGTAGTAGTTTTGATAGAAGTTAATTATCCCAACGAAGGACCGAAGGTGGGTTGTTGTTGAGGGAAACGCTAGTTTCAGGATGGGAGTTATCTTGTTTGGATTGGGTCTGATTCCATCTCAAGAGATAATGTGGCCAAGCCAAGGTGCTTGCAATTGAAACCAGTGGCACTTGGAGGGCTTGACAGAGAAGTTGTGGGCCTTCAGTAGGGAGAGGACAGAAGAGACCGATTTACAATGGGATTCAAGAGTATCTGAGAAGATCCCAATGTCATTGATGTATACTTCAATGTCCTTCAAGTGGAGAAGCATCTGTTTCATACAGCCTTGGGCCCAACTTGGAGAGTTGAGAAAGTCCATTGGCAATAGGAGGAGTCGGAATTTTCCAAATGGAGCAACAAGGACGCAAAGCCAGGTGGAGGCTTCATCGAGTTTGAAAGTGTGGAACTGCATGCTGACATTGATGAGGGTGACATATTTGAGGCCTCTTCTTCTGTGGAAGATATCTTGGAGTTTTGGAAGTGGATAATGGAGCTTTTTGGTGACTTTGTTGAGTTCGCAGAAGTCACTGATGAGTCGGCAGGAGCCATCTGGTTTTGGGACTACAAAGGTTGGCATTCCCCATTCTGTGGCGTAGCACCTTTCTAGGATGCCAAGCTTCACTTGTCAATCAATTTCTTTCTTCATGGCCTCCTGTTGGTGCAGTGGAATGGGATATGGTTGTTTTACATGAAATGGAGTCACACCTTGCTGGAGATCAATGTGGAATGTTTGATTAGGGAAAATGCCTAATTCTTTGTCATTCAAACCTTCAAAAAGTTCTTTGTTTTGGAGAAGTATTGGTAACAAGGCTTGTTTCTCATGGTAAGAGAGATGGTTTTGTTCAGTGCAGTTTCTTGGTGACTTTGTTGAGTTCTCTAAAGCCACTGATAAGTCGACAGGAGCAATCTGGTTTTGGAACTACAAAGGTTGGCATTCTCCATTCAGTGGCGTAACAATGTTTGAGGATGCCAAGCTTCACCTGCCGATCGATTTTTTTCTTCACTGCTTCTTGTTGGTGCAGTGGAATGGAGTATGGTTGTTTTACATGATATGGAGTTTTGCCTTGCTGGAGATCAATGTGGAATGTTTGATTAGGGAAAATATCTAGTTCTTTGTCATTCAACCCTTCAAAAAGTTCTTCATTTTGGAGGAGTATTGGTAACAAGGCTTGTTTCTCATGGTAGGAGAGATGGTTTTGTTCAGTGACTAACTTGTGGAGATCTGTCTTCTCATACTTGGTGGTGCCATCTACATACAATTGTTGGATTGCTTGGTTGGAGTAACTCTCTGCAACAGCGTGTGGCTCTGCAGACATGACCTTGTGGAGCAAGGACTTGTTGTTGAAGTAGTTCCTGGGATGGAAGTTCATTGTCTTCTCATACCATTCTATGGTGCAAGTTTTGAAGTCCATCTTTATTCCAAGATCTCTCATGGTTTTCCTTCCAATGAGGAGGTGGTAGTTGATATTCTGAGAGACTACAAAGCACTTGATTTGTAGGACCTTAATTGAATAGGATAGTTCTGGAAATACAGTGTTCTCCAAGGTTACATAGTGGTTGCAAGTAGTTTTGCCATTTGTTGTCTGCATTTGAATTGGTCGGTCTAGAAGGTGCTTTGTGATTCAAGAAGGGATTGCTGATTCCACAATGATATTGTTGGTTGATCCGGAATCGAAGAGGGTTTTCAAGTAGTACTTGCCAGGGGAACCATTGATGGAGTTGCAGACACTTACTGTGGTTGGAGCAAGGTCGACATCGGTGTTGCTGGGAGCAACATCTTGCCTGTTGTTGCCGGAACCGATGTTTTCAGTGGGGAATCTTTGAAGATCTGTGTTGTAGTATTCTTCGTCAATGTCTATATCTACATGGAAGAGATCTGGCCAAGGAGTTGCAGGGATGGTTTCTTCTGGTTCATTGATGAAGACACAAATGTGTTGTTCAGGTTCATGGAAGTTACTCCCATGTGAAGAGGAGCTAGTGGATCGATTGCTGTTGTTATTGGGACTGCGATCGTTCACATGCGAGTCAGTATTGTCTCTATTGTTGTTGGACTGATTGGAATTGTTGCCGTACTTGTTGGTGTAGCATTGGCCCCAAGTGTGGTTGGTACCAGGGTGGATCGGACATGGTGAGTCATTGGAGATTCGTGTTGCGCCCTTGCTGTTGTTGTTGTTGTTGTTGTTGTTGTTGCTATTGCCTTGGTTGTTGTTTCATTGGTTGTTGTTGTTGTTTTGTTGGTTGTTGTTGTTTCGATTGCGGTTGTTTCGATTGTTTCGGTTGTTTCGATTGTTGTTGCCATTTCAGTTGTTCTGATTGTTGTTGCCATTGTTGTTGCTGTTATTGCTGTTTGGAGATGGATTATCTGATGATTTCTTTTTGCGATTCTGTGCATATTGATACTGTTTGAACCTCATCATCATTTCAGAGAGGGAATCCCTATGGGGAGAGTGATGTTGCTGGTAGGTGTGCTTCCAATCCTTGGGCATTGATTCAAAGGTTAGATTCTTGAACTCTCTCCCCTTGATCTCTGCGTCGTCTGGTGGATATCCTGGGAGTAGTGGAAGGATGACATGGTTGTGGAAGTTGACTTGTGCTACGAATTGGTGTACGGTCATGGTGGTTGTCTTCTTGATATTGGTGAGGAATCTTCTGTGGTTTTGATATGCATCAAGGTTGTTGTCAAACTTGTAGTTGACGAATTCTTCCACTGTGGTTTGGAAGTTATCCACAGTTCTCTGTGGAACATTGGTTGATATGTAGCTGTTCCACCAGCTACTGTCGGTGTAGTCTCTGAGGAGGTCTACAAACTTGTCGTAGAGTCTTGGTCCGGTGGTTAGGTTGAGCATCTTCTTGGAATACATGAACTCATTGATGGTAAAAAGGATTTGTAGTTTGGTTGATCCTGCAGTAATCAAGGGAATCTTGATCTTGGTTACTTCTTGAACTCCATTAACTTCTTGTGTATTCTTGAAGTCTACCTTGTCAATAGACTCTTGGTTGAAGTCAAACTTGAAAGGGATGATGGAGTAAGACATTGTTTCTCTTGTCCTTACTGGACAATCTTCAGGATCAACTGGTGGTTGTTTATTAGATGTTGTAGAGGTAATATTTACTGGAGTAGTTGTAGTAGTATTAAGGTCGAAGCAGTTATTGGACTGTTTAAACAGTGTCGTATGCCTCTAGAAAAAGGTACTAAAATAAGGTTTATGTATTGGTTAAAAACTAAGATTGTGAGCTAGCTCCTTTGTCAACCACTCCGAGGAGCAGTTGGGTGCGTGTAACAGTAAACAGCCGTTGAATCTAAATTCAACGTACAGTTTACATAGAAGATTTGGATATGTTCTTCATCTAGTCTTCAATATTGAAGACTGGCTTGCTTTTCAGATTTTCTTGAATCGCGGGTAATTTCAATCGTGAGCGTTGGAATACCACATTAAATGTTGCGTGCCTCTAGATAAAGGTACTAAAGTAAGGTTATATTGGGTTACAAACTAAGATTGTGAGCTAGCTCTGCCAACTACTCCGAGGGGGCATTGGGAAGCTTATGACAGTAAAAAGGCATTGAATTGGAATTCAACGTACATTGCACATAGAGGAATTAGATATGTTCTTCATCCGGACTTCAATATTGAAGCCCGGCTGGTGTGGCATTGCTTTTCAGATTTTCTTGAATCGTGGGTAGTTCAATCGTGAGGGTTTGAATACCACACTCTTTTCCTTCTCATAAAAGTTTCGATTGGTGGCACAGAACTTTTGTTGATCGCGTGCAACCAGTATTCCATAGATAGGAAATTTTTAATTGGTGTGATATGGTTTTAGGTTCCGAATATTCATCCACTGAATAACATGGTTTCCTAAGAGAAAGGAAACTGTACCATTCGTATGAATTTGCTGGATAGTGTAGGGGCCCTTGCTTCTTGCTTGAAAAGCTCCAGGAATTTGCTTTTCATTTTTTTGTCATAATTGGTCTCCTACATGGTAATCATGAAGCTTCTTTCTGTGGCTATTTTCTTTCATCGCATTCGTATCTATCTGGGCCTGGCGTTTGTTTCTGACCATGGCCAAGTCAGTGATTACAGGGATTGGTAGGAACATGTCTCTGTAAAATACAAGGGCTCCAGGCGTCATTCCAAACATTTTGTTGATAGTTGATCTAAAAGCAAACTGAGCAGACGCAAAGACACTATCAATGATGTCTGTAGCTTCCTAGAGGGTCTGCGGAGAATTGGTATTGAGCTCTGCTGTTCTCATTGCTGATTTCATTGTATCATGGACTCTTTCAAGTACTGCATTGGATTGTGGATTGCAGACAGAGCAGACCTTGGCTTTGATTCCAAGGTTGTCAAGATGGAGCTGGAAGTCATTGCTCATGAAGTTGGTTCCTTGATTGATGATACAATTCACCGGTTTGGGATATCTGGAGAGCCAGCCATTGTTGAGGGCATGGACTGCCATGAGGCCAGTTGGATTTACTTGTGGCGCACAAATTATTTCAAGGAGATTGGTGTGCATATCCATGATGGTGAATCCATTGAAGGAGATTGTTCCATGGCCGGGGATCTTGATCTTCTAGGGACGAACTCCGTTGATTGTGATAGTATCCCAAGGGACATATTGGTGTTCTTTGGTTGGGAGTTGTCCATGGCTTTGGTGGCTATTCTTGTATCTTTGGCAAGCATCACAGGAACAACAGAAGGAATTTATTTGGTCCTTCAAGTTTGCAGTGTATACGAATTGGTTAATGGTTTGATACAACCTTTCAGCGCCGGCATGGCCAAGCACATGGTGGTAATATTTGATTGTGGCTTGTACTCGATTTGGAGGGAGTACTATTTTCTTGCGACCGTTGGTGGACTCAACAACTTGCAAGTTGGTGCCGTTGAAGTTTTCCATTGTGTACCGTGGATTGGTAGAGATATCTACGTTGACCGCTTGGTCTTGGGCAAGCTGGTCAAAGACTAAGGGGTACATGGGAACGTCATCCGGATAGTTGAGAAAGGAATAAGAAAGAGAGAGAACATCGGCAGTTGGATTGTCAGTTGAGTGCGTTGGAACGCCGGTAGTTGAGTGCGTTGGAGCAATGTCCAAGGCTGTTGGCGTTGGGATTCCTTCTTCTCCTCAAGGGTTTGTTGAAGGGGAAGTCGGGAGAGCGTGTCGGCAATGACATTGTCTTTGCCGGGAATAAATTTGAATACGGGAGAAAATTCTTCGAGAAGCATTCTCCAAGTCATAATTCAGTGGCTTTTGAGGTTTTGGCGGGTTGAGTTGAGGTGGTCTGTGTATACAATGATTTCTGAACCCCAAAGAATCAAAGCATCTCTTTATCGACCGTTGGGTAATTCCGTTGAGCGGCATTGAGTTTTTGTGAGAAGCAGAGAATAATTTGGCCTTCCTGCATAACAACAGCTCCAAATTGATATTCAGATGCATCAGTGTATACATGGAAGGGCTTGTTTGGATCTGGAAAGGCAAGAAGAATATCCTTGGCAATGAGAGCTTTGGCTTTGTTGAAGGCCTCAATAAGCTCGGGAGTTGGAGATATTTTGCCTTTGGCTCTTCCGGAGAGGTCGGTGAGTGGTGCAAGGACTTCAGCCTGCTTTGGATAGAAGTTACGGTAGAAGTTAATCATCCCAACAAAGGATCGAAGTTGGGTTGTTGTTGAGGGAAAGGCTACTTTCAAGATGGGAGCTATCTTGTTTAGATTGGGTTGGATTCCATCTCTGGATATAATGTGCCCAAGCCAAGGTGCTTGTGATTGAAACCAGTGGCACTTGGAGGGCTTGACAGAAAAATTGTGGGCCTTGAGTAAGGAGAGGACAGAAGAGACGGACTAGCATTGGGATCCGAGGGTTTCAGAGAAGATTCCAATGTCATTGATGTATACTTCAATGTCCTTTAAGTGGAGGAGCATCTGTTCCATGCAGCCTTGGGCCCAGCTTGGAGAGTTGAGGAAGCCCATTGGCAATCGAAGCAGTCAGAATTTTCCAAATGGAGTGACAAGGACACAAAGCCAGGTGGAGGCTTCATTGAGTTTGAAGGTGTGGAACTGCATGCTGACATTGATAAGGGTTGCATTTTTGAGCCCTCTTCTTCTGTGGAAGATATCTTGGAGTTTTGGAAGTGGATAGTGAAGCTTCTTGGTGACCTTGTTGAGTTTGCGAAAGTCAGTGATAAGTCGACAGGAGCCATCTGGTTTCGGGACTACAAAGGCTGACATTCCCCATTCAGTGGCATAGCAGCATTAGAGGATGCCAAGTTTCACTTGTTGATCAATTTCCTTCTTCATAGCCTCCTGTTGGTGGAGTGGGATTGGATATGGTTGTTTCACATGGAATGGCGTTACATCTTGTTGGAGCTCAATGTGGAACTCTTGATTAGGAAAAATGCCTAATTCTTTGTCGTTCAAGCCTTCAAAAAGTTCCTCATTTTTTTAGAAGTATTGGTAACAAGGTGTGTTTCTCATTGTCAGAGAGATGAGTTTGTTCACTGACTAACTTGTGGAGGTCAGTCTTCTCATACTTGGAGGTGCCATCTACATACAACTGTTGGATGGCTTGGTTGGAATAGCTTTCTGCAACAGTGTGTGGCTCTGCAGACATGACCTTGTGGAGCAAGGCCTTGTTATCAAAGTAATTGCAAGGATGGAAGTACATGGTCTTTTCATACCATTCTATGGTGCAGGTTTTGAAGTCCATTTTCATTCCAAGGTCTCTCATGGTCCGTCTACTGATGAGGAGATGATAGTTGATGTTCTGGGTAACCATGAAGCACTTGATTTTCAGGACCTTCATGGAGTAGGATAGTTCTGGAAACATGGTGTTCTCCAAGGTTACATAGTGGTTGCAAGTGGTTTTGCCATTTGTTGTTTGCATTTGAATTGGTTGGTCAAGCAGGTGTTTCTTGATTCAAGAAGGGATTGCTGATTCCACTACAAGATTGTCGGTGGATCCAGAATCAAAGAGGGTTTTCAAGTAGCACTTGCCAGGGGAACCATTGATGGAGTTGCAGACACTTACTGTGGTTGGAGCAAGGTCGTCATCAGTGTTGCTGGGAGCAACATCTTGCTTGTTGTTGTCGGAATCGAGGTTTTGTGGTGGTTCATCTGTGGGAAATCTCTGAAGATCTGAATTATAACATTCGTCATTGACATCCATGTCTACATGGAAGAGATCTGGCCAAGGGGTTGATGGAATAGTTTCTTCTGGTTCATTGATGAAGACACACATGTGTTGCTCTGGTTCATGTGGGCTGCTGTCATAGGAAGAGGAGTTTCTGGATTGATTGCTGTTGTTGCTGGAATTCCGATCATTCACATGCAAGTTGGTGTTGTCATTGTTGCTGGACTGATTGGAATTTTTGCCAAATTTGTTTGCGTAACATTGGCCCCAAGTGTGGTTCGTACCTGGGTGAATTGGACATGGTGAGTCATTGGAGATCCTCATTGAGCCTTTGTTGTTGTTGTTGTTGTTGTTGTTGCCTTGGTTGTTGTTGGTTTTGGTTATTGCCATTGCTGTCATTGTTATTTCCAGTGTTTCGATTGTTTTGATTGCAATTTTGGATGTTTCCATTTCGGTTGTTCCGATTGTTGTTGCCATTATTGTTGTTGCCATTGCTGTTTTGGGATGGATTATCCGGTTTTTCCTTACGATTCTGTGCATATTGATATCTCTCAAATCTCATCATCATTTCAGAAAGCGAATCTCTGTGAGGAGAATGGTGTTGTTGATAGGTGTACTTCCAATCACCGGGCATGGATTCAAAGATTAGATTCTTTTATTCTCTCTCCTTGATTTCTGCGTCCTTTGGTGGGTGTCCTGGAAGCAGTGGAAGGATAACATGGCTGTGGAAGTTGTCTTGGGAGACAAATTGGTGTACTGTCATACTGGTCGTTTTCTTGATATTGGTAAGGAATCTTCAATGGTTTTGGTATGGATCAAGGTTGTTGTCAAATTTGTAGTTGACAAATTCTTCCACAGTGGTTTGGAAGTTATTGACAGTTCTTTGAGAAACATTGTTTGATATGTAGTCATTCCACCAACTCTCGCCGGTGTAATCTCTGAGGAGGTCTACAACCTTGTCATATAGTCTTGGACCTGTAGTTAAGTTGAGTGTCTTCTTGGATTGCATAAAATTTTTGATGGTGAAAAGAATTTGTAATTTGGTTGATCCTGCAGTAATCAAAGGCAACTTGAGCTTGGTTGTTTCAGTCATTCCATTGAACTCATGTGTGTTCTTGAATTCCACCTTGTCTATAGAATCTTGATCAAAGTCAAATTTGAAAGGGATGATGGAATAGTAGCTAGCCATTGTCTTCCTCTTCTTACTGGACAATCGGTAGGATCAGTTGATTGTTTGTTGGAAGTTGTGGTAGTGTTTACTCGAGTAGTTGAAGTAGTAGTATTTGTAGGTCAAAGCAGTTTTTTGACTGTTTAAACAGTGTCATATGCCTCTAGATAAAGGTACTAAAGTAAGGTTATATTGGGTTACAAACTAAGATTGTGAGCTAGCTCTGCCAACTACTCTGAGGAGGCATTGGAAAGCTTATGACAGTAAAAAGGCATTGAATTGGAATTCAACATGCATTGCACATAGAGGAATTAGATATGTTCTTCGTCCGGACTTCAATATTGAAGCCCGGCTGGTGTGGCATTGCTTTTCAGATTTTCTTGAATCGTGGGTAATTTCAATGTGGTATTCAAACCCTCACCATTGGATTCCCACGATTCATAAAAATCTGAATTGCTGATGTCTGACCAAACGGCTTTTCAATATTGAAGTCCAAATGATATACATATCTTAGTTCCTCTATGTGCAAGATGTTGGATTTCAAGTTCAATGCCTTTGCAACTGTTTTAGCAAAATAAAGTCAAGCCTTTTTCAACACTTCTCTCGGAGTAGTTGATATTAGAGCTTGTTGCTCACAACCTTAATTTCAGTACACTTTTAACACATACATGCCACTACGTTGTATTACTACGTTGCCTTCACGTAAAGGCATTCGGCACTGTTTAAACAGTTGAACAACTGCTTTGACCTATACTACTATCCTGCATGTGAGTAACAACTTCTAATAAGCAACCAACACTCATCCACTAGATTGTCCAGTAACCAGTAACGATGACAAGCTACTCTGTAATCCCTTTCAAGTATGACTTCAACCAAGAGTCACTTGAGAAGATAGAGTCTAAGCACGCAAATACTACCAATGGACTCTCAGAGACTGTCAAGGTTAAAGTACCTCTCATTACTGCAGGAGCATCCCTTTTCCAAGTCATTTTTACCATTAATGAATTCTCACATGCAAAGAAAGCTCTTTCCTTAACAACAGGACCCAAGCAACATGACAAGTTTTCTTATCTCCTCAGAGACTATGCCAGCAGGAACTGGTGGAACAAGTATGTGCCGGCCCTGGCGAACCAAATTGTGGAGAGCTTTTCAACTACCATTGATGCCTTCATCAATTACAAACTCAACAACAACACCGGCACATATTGATGCCACAAAAGGTTCCTTAACAGCATCAAGAAGACATGACTGTACACCAGTTTGTCTCCATGGTTACCTTATACAACCATGTGATCCTACAACCGCTTGCAGGACATCCACCTAGAAATGCAGCCACCAATGATGAAGGCTTCAAGAGTTTGATTTTCGAATCCATGCCTACCAAATGGAAAGACTCCTATGAAGAACACCACTCTCCCTATGATGAAGACACGCTTACACCAATTGTGACAGGGATGGAGACATATCAAAACAAGAAAAGCAAGAAAAATAATCACCAAGATTATTCCTCCCAAAACAGGAACAACAGCAACAGCAATAGCAACAACAACCAAAACAACAATAATTGCCGCAATTGTAACAATCGCAATGAGAATAATTGGAACAACAACCGATCAAACTACAACAACAACAACAACAACGGCCAAAACCGGCAACAAGGATCCAACAACAGCCAAAACAACAACAACAACAATCCCTCCATGAGAGTAGCTGATAGCTCACCATGTCCTATTCATCAGGGTGTAAATCACACTTGGGGCCAATGCTATCTTAATGCCAAGAATCCAAATCAACCTAACAGGAACAACGATAACAACAGCAATGATGCACATGTGAATGATTGCAATTCCAACAGCAATAACAGCAATCAATCAAGCAATTCATCCTATGGCAACAACTCACATGAGCCAGAGCAGCACATGCATGTATTCATCAATGAACTAGAAGAACCACCTCCACCAGAACAACCTTTGCCAGATCTCTTCCATGCAGATATGGATGTCAATGCCGAATACTATAATTTGGATCTTCAACGATTCCCTGAAGCACAAACCTTGAATCGCCACAGCAACGATAGCAATGTAGCTCCTAGCAACAATATAGGTAACACCGACAAGGACATTGATCTTGCTCCAACCACAGTCAGTGTCTGCAACTCCATCAACGGCATGCCCTGAAAGTACTACCTGAAGACTCTCTTTGATTCCAGATCAACCAGTAATGTCATTGTTGAATCATCTATCCCTGCGGACGCCAAGAAGTACTCCCTTGCTCAACAAATTCAAACGCAAACATCCAATGGTAGAGCCATTTGTAATCAATATGCGATCCTGGAGAATATCATGTTCCAAGAGCTGTCCTACTCCATGAGAGTATTGAAGATTGAGTGTTTTGTTGTCCCCTAGAACATCAACTATCACCTCCTCATTGGACAAAGAACCATGAGAGACCTTGGAATGAAGATGGACTTTGAAGCTTGCACCATATAATGGTATGAAAAGACCATGTACTTCCACCATTGGAACCACTTTGATAACAAGACCTTGCTCCACAAAGTCATGTCAAAAGAGCCTCATTCTGCTGCTGAAAGCTATTCCAACCAAGCTGCTCAACAAGCATATGTCGAAGGCACCTCCAAGTATGAGAAGACAGACCTGTACAAGCTAGCGTGTGAACAAAAACATCTCGATGACCATAAAAAATTCTGTCTTCTCAAGATTCTCCTTGAAAATGCAGAACTTTTTGAAGGCCTGAATGACAAAGAATTAGGCATTTTCCCTAATCAAGAGTTCCACATTTATCTCCAGCAAGACGCAAAGCCATATAGCATCAAATAACCATATCCAATCCCACTTCACTAACAAGAGGCTGCAAAGGAGGAAATCGGCCAACAAGTAAAACTTGGCCTTCTCAAAAGATGCTATGCAACTGAATGGGGAATGCCAACATTTGTAGTCCCTAAACCAGATGGCTCCTGTAGGCTCATTAGTGACTTTTGCAAACTCAACAAAGTCACCAAGAAGAAACTCCACTATCCACCAAGACATCTTCCACAGAAGAAGAGGGTTCAAATATGTCACTCTCATTGATGTCAGCATGCAGTTCCACACCTTCAAGCTCAATGAAGCCTCCACTTGGCTCTGTGTCATTGTTACAGCATTCAGAAAATTTTGTCTCCTAAGACTTCCCATGGGCTTCCTTAGCTCTCAAAGCTGGGCCCAAGGTTGTATGGAACAGATGCTTCTCCATATTGAAGTATACATTGATGATATTGGAATCTTCTTGGAAACCCTTGAATCTCACTGCAAATCTGTTGCTTCTGTCCTTTCCTAGCTCAAAGCCCATAACTTTGCAATCAAACCCTCCAAATGCCATTGGTTCCAATCACAAGCACCATAGCTTGGCCACATCATTTCCAGAGACCAAATCAGACCAAATCCAAACAAGATAGATCCAATCCTGAAACTGGCTTTTCCCTCAACAACAATTACCCAACTTTGATCTTTTGTTGGGATGATCAACTTCTATCAAAACTTCTATCCAAAATACGCAGAAGTCCTTGCTCCTCTTACAGACCTCTGGTTGATCCAAAGGAAAGCTCACTCCAACTCCAGAGCTCATGGATGCCTTCAACAAAGCCAAGGCCCTTGTTGCAGAGGACATCTTGCTTGCCAACCTTGATCCAAACAAGCCCTTCCATGTCTACATCAACACATCTGAATATCAACTTTGAGCTGTGGTAATCCAAGAAGGAAGAATTATCCTCTGCTTCTCCAGAAAACTCAACGCTGCTCAACAGAAATACCCAATGGTCAAGAAAGAGAGACTTTGTATTGTTGAAGTTTTCAAGGAATTCAGACCCATCCTTTGGGGTGGATGATGCCACAATTCCAAGAGAGAAAAAAATTCTGCAATTTGGACAGTGGAAGCAGAAATGGATGGATGGAGGAAGGACAAGAGTTGTTCAGTGATTTGTGTGACAAAGTTGTCAAGCTGCGGAATTGGAGGAAATGCTGAGGGAGAGATTTAAGAACGAAAGTCTGACACAATACACCAATAAGCATGGTGATGCAAATAATACTAGTGGTAGCTCCAGTACTTGTAGTGGACCCAAAAAGAAAAAGAAGAGCCATAATGTAATTTTGAACAATTTCATGTAGAATTAGTACTAGGGAGATTTCTTCAGGTTTTTCCTGAAAGTTGCTCTGTAGAGCCCTGTAGAAATATGTACTATGGACGAAAGGCATTCTGACCTTAACCGAGGGCTTACGAGCTTTGACCGGAGAGGCGGACAGCTGTTACGAACTACGTAGTAATGTGCATAGTGCTGAGTTTACATACGGGGTACGAGTTTAGTGGTTAATGCCTATCGGACACGTAGAAAGTGTACCAAAATCTACAGAGTGTCAGCGCAAATCATTAACCACTAAATCTTAACCTGTCCGTGCAGCATTTCTACGGCAAAAACAGTACCAAAATTAACCACAGAGGTGCAAAAACAGCGCCGATGAATTTAAAAAACATGTGAATCGTTACTACCTACTATGCTATTAGTGTGCTCATTCCTCCCAAAGCGTTGGAGTAAATAAGCTACAAATACATCGATGAAGAGCCCTTAATGTAGGGATTCATCTGCCTGTACTACCAACTTTTTGGAGTTTCTATAGCCTGAGATACAATACCATGGACAGGTGCTTGTCGGGCAGTTTTTAGCTTAGTGTGTAAAATAACACGTGAAAAAAGAGGCTCATAACCAGTCATTTAAAATCGATAGGCATTAGCAACTAAACTTGTACCCTCATACGAAGGTCGCGAATTTCAGGGTGCTGAGAAATTCTGCCGTGCGCGATAAGTTGATTCCAACCCCGCGAAACAGCTATCACTCACTACGTTTGTGATAGCCTCAGTAGCCTACCTACTTGTAGTACTGGATGTGCAGTGTTTATAGTTCATAGGTGGGTTGGTGGGTTGGTGGGTTAAGCAATGCTAGAGGGGGATCCGGGAAGTGCCAGCCTGTGGCTAGTTTTTGCAGGCTGGTCCGGTCCCGAGCTGCTTTGCCCACACACTGGCGCACAGCTTTGGCTGTTAAGCCTTTTCTGCGGGCGGGCGTGGTGGGCCTTTTACTTATTCTACTACTAATCGTTTTAGGAGCAAAAAGAGTGAGCTGTAGGCTTGGTTCTTGCTGGAGGGAACCTTTACCGGCTTGTTGCTGCTTACAGTGGAATTGCTGCTTGTAGTGAGCGGTTTCGAGTAACGTTGCGCACCGTACCTATGTTGGTGATACAGTGAGATCTTGCATACTCAAGGGTGTTCTTTGGTTCGTACGTCGTACGTTCCACGTGGCACTACCATTCCTTACATTCGGTTCGCTACATCAATTCTCGGACCAAGCTACGATACTCCTCTCCTCCAACGATCGTTCCTCCAACGACCGAACCAACGAATCGATCGAACGAATCGATCGAACGAATCGATCAAACGAATCGATCGAACGAATCGATCGAACGAATCGATCAAACGAATCGATCAAATGAATCGATCAAACGCCTCCATTGAATTGGTGCTCATCAAAGCGCCGGATTCCCCCCTCCTCGGCGCTCACTGGCCTTCATGGCCTTGATTAGGTTAGTGATGGACACATCACCATAAGCACGCTTGATCTTGTTGATGGCAGTATTCACATCATTGCCACAATTCAAGAGCCTCTCCATACATCCCCATACCACCTTCCTGTTGGAATACTTGAATTTAACGCGGCACCCTGCTCGTTCAGGAGCTGCAGTGAGCTCCATCATTGCTGGCTTCCTCCCTCCCATTCCATTTTGGTACTCATCCCACAAGGCTTGGATGGTTCTTGGAGTTCCATAAAAGGTTGAAGGCCGCTGCCCCTCTGGAAGACCCGGCGCGGCATCCACTAGGTCCTCTCCCTCCTCCTCCTCCTCCTCCTCCAAGTCAATGCGCCGGCGCCATTGCAACCCCCCTACAGATTTGTTGCAACAACTGCTTCATATGTCTCTTCATCTCTGCTATCTCTGCAATGTTATGGTTCCTGAGCTCTGTAACATGGATCTGTGTGGTACACATCTTTGCATAGATATCATTCTTCCATTGCTCTCTGTGCCCTTGTGCTCCCCTAGCAATCATGTCTTCTGTGGTAGGGATTTCATCCAATTGCACAATCACATCATTATTTGAAGCAATCACTCGAACCTTTTGAATATGATTCACTATGTCCTCCAATCTTTCTTCTAAAAGGCTGTGCCTATCAAGTATCTGACTCTTCAGTCCAGGGGGACCATATCAACTGCTGCTCCATCAAAGCAAACCCAAAGCAAGGGCTTTGCAAAATTGGCGCCAACTGCAGGGCCAAACTTTGCTCTAATTGTGGGCGCAACAGTGGTGCAAAGCCAATCATTTGTAATACCACTACCATCTTTTGGTACAGGCAGATGCCCTTGTAACAAAGCTTACTAGCTGCATTAATATCCGGCCAATCTAACTGCACATCCAGATAGTTCTCTTGCATACCTCGCGTCTTCCATCTAGCCCTATAGTTCACATCATCCCTACTAGTAGTTCCTGCTCTTTGCGCCATACTAGTAGTACCCCACTTCTTAAGAGAGTGAGTGCCAAGCTTCAGGTCTGTAACAGGTTCAAACTCTGGATCATCGATCTGCTTGAGGGCATTCTGGTACGTGTTCTTGCAAGCATTTGCTTCCTTGTCTTGAACCTTTGCAGATGAATTAAATACAGTATCTCCTTCTGCAAACAGCCATTGGCTCAATTGCCCTGCGCCAGTGCTTAGCCAGACCTCCAAATAGATTGCAATCCCAAGGAGAACAGAGTATCGGTGATCTATAGCCCCTATTAGCAGCTGCACTGGACAGTTGTCTTCATCCTGGACATTCTTTGACCATCTCATCTGCGCTGTAATGTAATTGGTTTAGTTTAGGCTCGCTTACAAATTCACCTTCTTTGTATGCAATGTATAATTCCCCCTGTCAATCATATAAAGCTGGAACTTCAACATGGCTTGGTGTCTAAGCTGAACAATGCTGTGTCCACTTGGAGGAACTCTTCATTTGTGAAGGGTGTTAATGCGGCGGGACTTGGTGGGATTCCCTACACCTGTGCCTTTGTTCCAGGCGGCATGGCTTGGCATGAAGTATGAAATAGCCTTCTTCCAATACATCAGAGTACTTGATCGACCAAGTCTTGGATTATCGTCTGTTCCAGGATCTTCTTTTCCATACACCTTGAAACACATCCATCTGTAGATATCCTCTGGGTTAATCACACCAAGCTCCTCAGTAGTGAACATCTTGTCCGTGGGATATTTGCATTCATGCAAGAAATCCATCAGCAGCAGCAAGCAAGGTCTTGTGGTATCATAACACTTGGGTGGGGGCATTCACATTGTTTGGTAGGGCAGGTGCCGGACCTGCAACTCGCGCCCCTTGACGAGGTGTGGCTGTTGTATTGTTGTCCGCATCTGTGTTGTTTGATGCTGCTGTTGCTTCATCTTTATCGTCAGATTCAAGGGGTCCTTGTTGGTCTTCTTCAGCCCGTTGATCTCCAAGGTGGTCTCCAAGTTGAGCGCGAGCCCTTTGAAGTGTTGCCAATCAACCACGTTGGCTGGTTTTCAAACGTTGAATCATTTTTTCTGTTCTTGTTCCGGCGGGAGGGGGAGGAGGGCGCATACTAGGAGATCTGGGTGATGATCCAATATTCCAGAAATCTAGAAGGGATCTAGCATTCCGGATTTCTGCCAAACTCTGACCAGCTGGAAGGGGGAAGGCTGATTCAAATGTTGCAGTGTTGGCTGCAGCAGCGTGGGCTGCAGCCTGGCGTTCCCTGGCTCTAACAGCCCCCAGATTGGTACTGAGTACTTGGGGCATTTGTTGCTTGCTCTCTTGCTTGTTTCTTGTTATGTGTTTTTCGTGTTTAGATTAAATTTGGACCCAAATTGTGAGCGTTGAAATAGTGAGCATTGAATCGGCAAAGAAATGAAGTTGGAAATGAAGTTAGAAAAAAAGGGAAGACTTGTTGAGAATGGCCCAAAAGAAGTTAAATAATGGGCTGGTACTCAAGAAGGGTGTGGTAGCATAAGTTGCTGCACACCTCTGTGTTAAAATAAAGCAATAAAAAGCAACCAAAAATGCAACCCATCGAAGGTTAAATATGCAACCGGTGTCGTAGTACGGTGAGTGTACAAGATAAAAATACCACAATAAATACCCAGTACCAAAACCATGTAGAAGTCTACAGGAAATAAAAATATGTGTGCTCCACACACTGAAGTTTCTTCAAAAACAGAGAAGACAAAAGACCCTGAAAACACACCAAAAATCTCACTCCTAAGACAATTTTTTGATGGGAAGACTGATCGTCAAAATCACATCTGTCATTAATTTCCATTTTCACGACCCTGCAACGACCCTTCTGTTTCTCCTTCCATAGAACAGAGGACCATGAAGGTTCATCACCATAAAAATAGTACAAAATGACACCAACTCAAATACCTACACGTTACTCTACTTGGTTTTCAATCCGGAAGGGTATCCGAATCGCAATTCTACTGCGAATAACAGACATTGAAAAAGCAAGCCAACAGCGCGCCCTTCTCCGACCCATCTGCATCCCCTCCAATAGAAGGGATGATGAGGGTTCACATGTACAGATACTGCCACATTTGAACGCCATCATGGTACTCTACTGCCTTTGACAATCTGGAATGGCAATCGAACAGCTATCAGACGGCTATTCGGATGGCAATTTACAAAGATACGAACACCATTTCCATTTTGATGGACATTCTGTTTCTCCTTCGGCAGAACAGAGCATGAAGGTTCGCCAATGTACAAATAGTACAAAATGACACTAGCTCAAACACCTACACGTTACTCTACTTCGTGATAACACGAGTGATGACGAAGAAAAAGCGAGCCAACAACACGCCCTTCTCCAACCCATCTGTTTCCCCTCCAATAGAAGGGAGGATGAGGGTGCACATGTACAAATACTACCACATTCGAACGCCAGCATGATGCTCTACCTTTTTTTTTTTACTTGGAATGGCAATCAAATGGCTATTGGATGCCTATTCGGATGGTGATTTATGAAGATATGGGGGACAGCACCATTTCCAATTTGACGACCATTCTGTTTCTCCTTCAATAGAACAGACCATGAAGGTTCGCCACTGTACAAATAGTACAAAATGATACCAACTCAAATACCTACACGCTACTCTACTTCGTTTTTGATCAGGAAGGGTATTCAAACGACAATTCTACAGTGAATAACACCAATCCAAATGACAAAGATACAAGAACAATGAGCCAACGACAACAATGCGTCCTACTCCTGGCCCATCTCTTCCCCCTTGGATAGAGGAGACAATGGAGGCAGACATGTACAAACCTTACTAGGTTCGAACATCAGCATGTTACTCTACAATTTTTTTGACTGGGAATGGCAATCCAATGGCGATCGGACTACGATTGAAATGAACGAACGTTGCCACCAAGGTAGATACATAGTAGACTAAATTTAAATACAGTGCCAAAATATCATACATCACACTATTAGGCTAGTAGCTTACTCAGAGGGGACCGATTTAGCAGCAATAATAGGGGGATTGGCGTTTATTTGTTGATGGATAAGGCGTCTTATCTATCAGTTGTCTTATCAAAAAGTGAGGGAAAAAATGTGTCTTGAAACAAGCACCTCCGGGGACATTTCTTAGGAAGAAGAGTAAAGAACAACGGTCATGCTGTAAAGTACTTGTGGTATTTCCTTAAGAGTTGCATGGAGTCTTATACCACTAAAAATGCAACAATACTGTGTATGGAAATTTGCCCCGTACCTCTGTTTTTTGAGGGGTACCACATGATTTCTACAGAGAAAAACAGTAGGAATAGTCATTAGAATTATCTACCATTAGGCGTACCTATTTCTACTTAAGTGCCACAGTAGTGCCAGGCTAAATACCACAATTGTGGTATTTCCTACCGGTACGTATGGTACTAGCACTAAAAACGTTACCTCACCTCTGTTTCTGGAGGGTGCCAAATTGGGTATGTACCTAAGTCTACAGAACGTGCAGTACAGAGTTGAACATTGCCAGGAAAATTCAACCCGGGTTGCATTTTATGTTTATCGTACAAGTAAATACTTACGAGTAGTCCTAGTCGTGTGACAGATGGCTGGGCTGGCGCGCATTGTCTTGGACGGAAAACACCTTTTTCGTACGTACCGAACTCGGACATGTGTTTTTAAGGTCTTCAACTCTTAGCCAAGACCACACTGTACCGTATCCTTCCGCGTCACACCTCTTAATACCGTACGTTACGTACTCGTACCGGTACCACCATCCAGGCGTTGGAATCCTACCGTATCTGTCTTCGTAACCAGGGAAGAACATTTTCGACGGATACCGGTAGGAGCGAAAGGAAGCACGAAGACGTACCGGTAACTAATTATGATAACTAACTAAACATCCGACCGACCAACAAAGAGCCCGACGGAAAGTACCTACAATACCCCAATTTCCCGTGCCGGCACGATGGCCTCCTCCTCCTACGACGATGCAACCGAGACAATGAGCCACAGCAAAAACTTTCAACCCGGATCGAAACGTTCTCCCGGCCGGGGCAGCATTTGTATCAACAAAAACAAAAACAATCACAACAGCAGCAGCAGCAGCAGCAGCAGCAACCGCAACCACCGTCCCGGGGTTTGTAGATTTGGGACGTGGATGGAACGATCGCTGGTCTTGACCATTGCGCTCTGCGTCTCGGTGGGATTGCTCTACAGCAACCGGCTCATGGTATCCGATTGGGACCTGACCCAGCAAGGACAGATTATGTACGACAGGTTGTCCTCCTTTGCCAACAGCGACGGGAATCCGCAGGGGGGAGCTGGCAGCAGCAGCCAACGAAGGAGCAACGGCAACGGCAACGGCAACGGCAACGGCAATCGTCATTACCATCCGATACAGCGAACGCACAACGAAAAATACGCGAGAGAGGATCGGAATCTCCGAACGACGCCCGCTGCCTCGACCGTAACCGCGGCGCATACAAACACTAAGGCGGTTCCGGAACCGGTGCTTGGCATAGATGCGGAACCAGCGCTCCCACGGGAGGACGAAGGCGGTGACGGTTCGGTGCGCATTGTCAACCGCGAGAGCCAACAAGCTCTGCCCCGAGAGGATGTCGTCGCTGGCAACGATCCGGAGCCAGAACTGCCTCCGCCTGACCAGGAAGGAGAGGATTTCGGCACCGATCCAGAGCCGGAACTGCCTCCGCCCGACGACGAACGAAAGAGCTGGGATGGCGAAGCAGGCAGCCGTCAAAGCGACGACGACAGCAGCAACAGCAACAGCAACAGCAACAACAATAAAAGAAGTGGCGATCGCCTGAACATTGTGCTGTTTTACGCCGACGACTGGTCCATGAAGGTCCTGGGAAAACTCGATCCCAACGTCAAGACCCCTAACATCGACAGAATGGCCGACCAGGGAATCCTCTTTGTCAACAATTGCGTCACCACCAGCGTCTGTTGGATGAGCCGGGCCACCCTCATGACCGGAACTTACTATTCCCGACACCTGCAGAACGAGCCCTCTTCCGAGAACATGTTCAGAACGCACGACTGGCAACAGACCCTCTTTCCCCGACTTCGCCGCGAGGGGGGATACTACACGGGCATGGTCGGAAAGTGGCACGCGCCACAACCCCGCGACAAAATGGACGCGGCCTTCGACGAGCACTCCAAGCTCTACTTCGGGAACCACTGGCTCGACTGGTTTTCTCCGCCCGATAACAAGCACTTGGAACACGTCACGGAACTCAACCGCCGGCACTCGATCGACTTTTTGCGGCAGCGGCCAAGCGACAAACCCTTTGCCCTCAAGGTCTCCTTCTTTGCCACCCACGCGCGGGACGAACAGTCCCCCCCCTACCAGCCCCAGAACGAAAGCCGTTTCGTGGTGTATCCGGACGATCCGGGCCACAAAAACTACAACACGATAGACCCTCCCCCCACCGCCACAGAGCAACACTGGGAGGACCTTCCGTATTTCTTCCACAAGGACGTCGCCGGACGCCTTCGCTGGAGGGACCGGTTCGAGCCCCACATCTGGCAATCTACCATCCGGGATTTGTACGCCATGGCGACCGAGGTCGACTGGGCGATCGGTGCCATCATCGACGAGCTCAAGGAGCAGGGCGTCTACGACAACACACTGCTCGTCTTTACGACCGACAACGGCAACCTGGTCGGGGAGCATGGACTCGCTGAAAAATGGTTCCCCTTTGAGGAATCCCTCAAGGTTCCGCTGGTGGTGGTCGATCCCCGCATGGATGCCTCCCACCACGGGACAATCCGGAACGAGTGGACCCTCAACGTGGACCTGGCCCCCACGCTATTGGGGGCCGCGGGACTTACGGCCACCAACTTTATGCAGGGGCGAGACGTTGCCGACCTGTATCTGGAGAGAGGCCGGAACGAGCCAAACGGAGGCGGGGACGACTCCCGGGTATCGGAACCCTGGCGGACCGATTGGTTTTACGAATGGAACATGGGAGATCCGGAGGACGCCACGGGGCACCTCCAGGAGAATTTCATCGATGCGGCCTTTGCCCTCGTCACCGACGACTGGAAATACGTGTATTGGCCCCAAAAGAGATACGAGCAGCTCTTTCATCGGTCCGTCGACCCCTACGACGAACACGATATCTTGCGAAATTATTACCTCCAGCGAGAACGACAGGAACGACGGAATCAGCAGCAAGAAGAAGCGGAACCAACCGACGGATTTTTGGTCGAGCCGTTGCTGGAGCTGGACGCATTCCGGACCACCCCGTTTGGGGATAGCGTCCAATCTACAGCCCACGTCTATGACATGCTCAAATCGCGGTTTCACGAATTGAAAGACCACGTGCGACGTGGAAACCGAATCTGAGAGAATGAAATCCAAAGAGGAACATTGGAACGATACGTACGCCAAGAGGGAACGCAACGGCAACTATCTCGGGTTCTGTCGTTATGACGCGGGGGATTATCTACCAACCGAAGCAAGGAAACACCGACTGTGTATTCTTTGCGGCTGAAGAGCATAATTCATTCAAACCTTCTTTTTGTGCTCATCATCTCCAGCCCGTTGGGTGCGGGATCGCGCTCCGGATGCTTGTCATTGTTTCGCAATGGCTCCATTCTCTTGTAGTGCGTACATTCTGTCTGCGTTGGTTGGCGGTTGTCTCCGTCTTTTGCCGTATCCCGGTCTGGGTGGAGCGCTTCAAAACCATCTGGTCGTTTGCGCAATTCAAGTGCTGTTAACGCTGTCGTTTTGTTGCAAATTCGAATGCGACGAGTGAAAACCCTGCGAAAAATACTGTGCAGTGTTGATGTAACAGATGGATATCGTGAGATCATCTACTCTCCAGTCTTAAAAAGCAAATTGGTAGTGTTAACTTCATAAACTAGATAAATACAAAATGCCAGGATAGGCAGGATGTGGGAGGAAGAAAAAATCAATGTAGGCGATTTCATGGAAGTATGCACGGGCAGTACCGGATATCTTGTTTGGTGTCTTCAGTGGGGGATCGTTGGGATCTTTGGGGCTACTGTCATACATGGTGTAGCTGGAAAATAGGTAATAGTGGTGGTGGAGTAAGAAGGATGTGGGTTGTGTCGTGAATTGTTTGATGGATTGTGTGTTTGTCCAGGGGATAGAGAGTGGTGAGCTGTTTGGAAAGGAATTGTGTTTGTGTCAAGAAAGAGAGTAAGAGTTTAGGTGTTAATTTCAACACATTTTTAGCGACAGGTCATGAGCCCACTCATTTCGCTGCTACAGCAAGACCCTAACTACTTGGTCTATGCTTGCTAACTACCTTGATATAGCTTGAACACTAAAGTATACCTCACACCCGAATTGGTAAGGTTCTTAGCTATCCATAGATACCCTATAAGCTGGTTCTCTGCCTGCCTGACCTTTTCTAGCAGTGGGTTTCTCACGAGGCAAAAAAACTCCAAAATCTCCCATTTTCATTACCATGGATAGGGACCTGTCACCCCAAGGATATCTCCATAACCAAGCCAGGGTAAATGTTGGCAGCCCACAAGTGCCTCGTTCACACCAAGATCAACAAGGCTTGCAAGTCTCAAAGGGATCTGCCGTGCATGTTAGAAGAAATAGGAGGGCCAGACAGAAACTCCAAATTCGTTTTTTCACCTCCACAGAAAACACCCCCTCAAAAAACCGCGGCAGCAGATATCTCCATATTGAAGCAACCGACGGCAACAATATTGCAGGGATCCTTCATTATATCAAGAAGGACAAGGCATGCAAGTTTCGAATCGATTGATTGAGCAGATTAGAAGAACCAAACCGGCAAAGCACTGGACACACAAGGTCAATTTTGAAGGGAAACAAGGAAAAAAACGGTGAATATTAATATCTCCATACTGAAGGCACCGCGGGCAACGGTATTGCAGGGATTTCTTTAATATACTAAAAAGCACAAGGCCTGCAAGTTTCGAATTGATTGATTGAGCAGATTAGAAGAATCAAACCGGTGAAACAGAAGGGAAAAATTTGGTTGTATTTCAAGGAAGCAACCCAAATAATGGTAACAGCAGATATCTCCATACCGAGGTCGCCACTGCCAACGATATTGCAGGGTCCTCTTTATTATACCTATGAGAACACGCCACCCAAGTTTCGTATTGATCGATTCAGTAGATTAGAAGGAACAAACTCAACATAGCAGAGTGAAAAATTTGGTGGTATTTCAAGGAAACACCAAAAATAATAGTGACGGCAGATATCTCTTGAACGAAGGCACCAACAGCAACAATATTGCAGGGTCCTCTTCATTGTTACATCTATGAGAATACGCCGCCCAAGTTTTGTATTGATCGATTTGGTAGATTAGAGGAAGGAACGGACTCAACATAAACAGACCCAATGCTGCTGAAAAGCAAGGAGGTCCAACAACAACAACAACAACAACAACAACAGCTCTACTTCGTTTTGTGGCAAATGGATAGTCCCTCCCTAGTTGCCCCAAAACAGATGGGGCCGCGCTGATGCTTGCAGTTGCTCAGAAGAATAATGGTAATCTTACAGCAGCAGATGCCATGAAGCAGGTGGCGTTTCCAGCAGATGATTGCAACAACAAGTCAATACAGAGGAGAGTACTTCACCAGAAGAACAAGATGCTTGCTCTAGCGATTCCATCCACTGTGGAGTTGAACCAGGATTCCACATCAATATCTCCTCTTACATTGACTCCAGTTGATATCATTGCTGATTGGGTAGCAAGACAGACTTCTTTTTCCCTGACTCCAGAGGATATCATTTCTGCTTTGGCAGCGAAGCAGCAGCAGAGGGATAGGGAGGATTGCACTGACAAGGCAACTACTACTACCAACACCAGAAGCCGTGCTGATAGCGCAGCCGTCCCTGCTAGTACCAGCGCAAGCCGCGCTGATAGCACAAACACATGCTGTGCGGGGAGCAAAAGAGGATCTGTTGCAGTTGCAAGGATGACATTCATTAACAAGAAAAAACCACGCCGGAATGCAACCCAACTTAACTATTTGCAGGCCGCCGGAGAGGAACAGAAGGAACGGTACCTAAAGGGCATTGCAGCAGGAATCAAGATGTATACAGGTAGATATCACCAGTCAGGCAAATGTACCGTTCACAAGTCAGGCGAGGACATAGCTAACTATGTTAGTAGGCTGCATGGCACGTCCATCACCCTTGTTGGTACTATCCGCTACCATGTCTGGAAGCAGAACACACACCAGCATGATCTTGTTGAGCCTAGTGCTGGTAGACCATCAAAACTTCCCCCTATGGTTGAAAAGGCACTTGTTACAGCTATGGAGACATACTCCAATCTTATGTCAGCGGAAATGAAGGAGAAGCCCAACTGTCTGGGTCAGATTGAGCAACTGGAGTGTTGCTTGAAAGACTCACCATCTACTCTGAAAGATTGTGTTGCACTCTACAAACACCTCAGTGCCAAGTATGCCGTTGAGGTTGGGATCAGCACAAAACATTTGCAGCCAGAAGAACGGCACTGTGTTTGGACTACTTCTAATAACATTGACACTTGGTTTGAAACTGTGAAAGAAATTCTTGTTGTCTATGGATTTGCACACTTGGCAACAGAGGAGGAGACCAGAAACGGTCATGAGGGAGAATTTGTATTTTTCCCTGGCCAGTTGAATCGCATTTTGAATGTTGACAAGACTACACTTACATTGGACAGAACCTCTACCAATGCTGGCAGTCGTCCAGTCATGGAGTATGGGCCGTCAAACAGAATTCTCCCATGGAGATGCACTTGGGCCCAGAAAAGCAGTTGGAGATGTACCGCGGTTGCCAGGAGCACGGCAGCTGGAGATCCAATCCCGTTTCACTTCCAGTTGAAGAGCAATGCCATGGAAGAGAACAAACGGCTCTCAAAGTCCTTTACAGATGAACTAGACAAGTCTGGAACCTGTAGCGGTGTTTGGAGTATTCCAGGCGCTACAATGGAATCACCTACTCAAATGCCACATACAGTGAATTGCAATCAAGCAGCAGGCATGGACAGTGTTGAGTTCCGTAAATATTTTGAGACAAGTATCATGCCACTCTTCCCAGATGCACAACCTGCTAAGGGGAAGTACGCCTGTTTCATAGTTGATTCTGGTCCTGGCCGGTCCGATCCTGAACTACATTGGCTAATGAGCACAAAGGGGTTCCTCTCAATTGCGGGTGTTCCAAATACCACACATGTAACCCAAGTGACGGACGTGAGCTTCAATCCATTCAAAACGGCCTTCATTCTAACAAGAAGAAACTCCACGCATACCGGCGATCTAAAAGCAGACCGTCAAGACAGGTGATATTCCAGCACTAACTTTTGACTACAAAGAAAGTTGTACTCTACAACTATGGTCAGCGTTTGAGGAGGGGTTTGCACCGGCAGTCAACAGAGTGTGTTGGGCGAAAATAGGCATTGCTCTGTTTACAAGGAAATGCTTAGGTGATAGAAATGTTGCACATGAATTGATGATGTTAGCAAATGGAATGATTGATGTTCAGACGTTAGTAGACCACAGATTTAACGGCGTAGTCTATACCAAAAAAGCTCCACGTATTTCCTTGAATAGTACACTCCCCAAAACACAACCAAATACAAGAGCTTATCAAGACGAGCTGCAGCAAAGCACTGCTGCAGAGCCAAGATACACAGTACTACAAGGCTGAGCATACAATTGCAAGGATCAGCACATTGTTTATGAGAGGATTCGGCGTGAGGGCAATATCAATGCAATGAAAGAAACAAAAACCAAAGCCTTGGCATACACCAAAAACAAAGAAGCAGCTGAGCCAATAATGGAGCAGTGTAATGGTGACTTCATGGATCTCCCTATATTGCAGTTGAGGAAAGTCTTTGAATGGAAGCTACAGGAAAAGAGTACAAAGCTAAACAAGGATGACATGGTGGGTGCTCTGATGGAGGCCAAGGATGAATCCCCCCCCCCCCCCCCCCCCCCAGTTGGTGCATTAGAATGGACTGAAGTGGATGAAGCTGAATTTAAAAGACTGATTGAAGAGGATATCCAAATAAAGCATACAGAGCTAGGAAAAGCAATGGCAAAGGATCTTATCCAATTGGTGAGCATGGCAACAACGACCATCATTGAAGAGAGGATGGAAATTGCCCACAAATATCTTTCTGCAACTGATTGTGAAAAACTACAAGTGATGAGTAATACCTGGCACTGTCAGAGCTAGTAGTATGGCTTGTTCTTGCTCTTGATTGAGAATGACTCGCGTTTCGCTCTTGTTGATGATGTGACACGCTTGTCTACTTGTTGCTCTTGCGGTTGTTGCTCTTACTGTTTGTGACGTGAGGGCAACTTGTTGTGTTTCGCTTCGACGCTTGCATTTTGCTTCGATGAGGTTCTTGTGCTACCACCGTACTGTGCTTGGTACAGTGTAATTCAATTAGTTTAATGGTTTATTTGTTATTCATCCCTTGCTAGTTTCTGTTAAAGTAGTTTTAGATTGGTTGCAATTAGATGGATTAGAGAGCAAAAAAGTGACGAAAATAGAAAAAACCGTCTCGGAAATTCGTCTTGGAGATTTGTCCGAAATGGTTCGAAATCCGGGTTCTTAAGAGAGGTTCGAACCTCTATCCGGGTTCTTAAGAGAGGTTCGAACCTCTCTTGAACCTCTGGTGCGACAGGTAGGCAAATAGGTGTTAATGGGTCATTCCCAAAATACTTTTCTGGGTAATATCCAGATTTCTGTTTTTAGTATTTCGGGAATGAAAATTAGCATACCCAGATTTTTGGCGGGCTAGTGTCTAAAATCTCATTTTGGAATGTGGAATCTCATTTTGAATTCTTCGTATGGATAACAAGTATAAACAAGCATGCGCGAAACACGGGTCATTCCCAAAATACTTCTGCGTAGTACACAGACCAGGAATTTTTTACTTGACCAGTCATTTCTTACATAGATCCTTGTCGACGTGAACTAGTAACGTCAACAAGGATCTGCATAATACACAGATCTTTCTTTTTGGAATCCCTGACTGAAATTTTTCTCATTCCCTAATACACCCCCAACGGACTAATCACACATCCTACGGATCGGATCGCCAATTTTGGCTGATTACAGTACGAGTACAAAATGTTTTCCAATGCACAAAAACTATTTATAATGCTTTATCTGCTGTTGTTGCTGCTATGTGACAACGATGGGAGAGGAGATACATATTCAGCTCCGTACATAATTTTAATATCGCAGACTCCTCAGCCACCAATAACACCAGCAATGGCAAAGAAAGGACACAGGTCGGGGGTGATCAACTACAGCAGAAGTGGAGTCTTGGAACTTCTACACACCCTCAAAGCAATTCTTCCTGTTGGTCCCAAGGAATGGGCACAAGTGGCCCAAATCCATAAAGACAACTTCCCTGATACTGACAGAAGTGTTCCAAACCTCCATAGGAAATACAGCGATCTATATTGTTAACAAATTCCTACTGGCGATCCAAATTGCCCCGAGGAAGTAAAGTGGGCGAAGAGGGTCAAGTGGTTGATCAAGGGCAAGGAAGGAGTTGGTGACAGAGAAGAGCCATACAATATGGTTGAAGGATACCAGAACAACACAGAAGACAAAGAATACATAAGTAGTGAGGAGGAGGATGACGACTCTGATGATGATAACATTCCTCCGATACCACTTGGTCAACCTTCACAAACAATGACTCAGCCAACCCAACAGTCAATGGAGCCAACCCAACAGTCAACGGAGCCAACCCAACAGTCAACGGAGCCAACCCAGCCAATGGAGCCAACCCAGCCAACACAACCGCCACTTCGCCAAGCTTCCCAACCAACCCAAGAACCAATTGCCATAAACATACCAGCAAGAATTGTTCCATGCTCTCGGTCTCGGCCGGCTTCCTCTTCTTCTTCATCTCAACGGTTTGTTCCTTCTTCCCCTTCTCCCAGCAGCACTCTGCGGTCCAAGAGACAGTACCGCAGGAACACCACCAACGGACGCCAGGACATTCTTGATTTATTGATAGAGAATTCCGAGCGTGAGAGGGAACAAAGAAGAGAGGATCACCGGCTTGAAAGGGAACATCAAGAGGCTGCCTTCCAAGCTCTGAGGCAACAAACAGAGGCTGCCTTGGAATCGCTGAAGGCCACCATAGTAGATGTTGCCACCATATTCTTAAACTGGCTCCGTCCCAACTCCAACTCCAACTCCAACTCAAATCCCAACTCCAACTCAAATCCCCCCAGCTGGCGATTCCACTTAAGGCTTTGGTTTCAGTTTAATGGCAGGAAGATCCGGGGTAGTTTCAGAATCGGAATCAAACAAATCTGAATCTGAATCCGACGAATCAAATATCCATGAATCATCAGATGGGTTCGGAAAGACTGGATTGGTTCGTGCAACAATCTGTTGATGGTAGTAGATTCTTCGGGCTTCAAGAGTCCGGCGAATCTGTTGTTGGTGTTTAGCAATCTGTTGTTGGTGTTGAACAATCTGTTGTCAGTGTTGTTGTTCCATTTTGGCTTGATTTTGTTTGTGTTGTTGTTCAACTTTCGCTTGAAGAGCCTGAAGAATCTGTTTTTGTTCTTGTTTGGAAAGTACCACCATGTTGCTTTTGGTTTTGGTTTTGGTTTATGAGCTTTGCAGCATGGCAACAAAATGAAATAATGAATTACTAGTAAAAATAATGAATTACTAGTAACTACTAGTAATAACTCATGCAAAATTGTAAAGTTGGTAGTACATGAAAGTCTGAAATCAGTTGGAATCAAATCGATGGGAGTCAACGATTCCCACCTCGATTCCCATTTCAATTCCCATTTCCATGTATGGAAGAACTGATGGGATTAACCCATCCGGCGCTGTGTTGAACCCCTCTTAAGGAGTTGAACCCCTCTTACGGAGCCGTGCAGTTTTTATGAACCTGAACACCACAAGCGAAACTACTCCGGATTGATCGAAACTACTCCATATCGTAACACTACTCGTATAAACTACTCGTATCGTTCCAGCAAGCTCTAAGCTCATAATTCCAAAACTACAGCGAAAGCTATGTCCAAATATAACTAATAAGTGTAATCGATCATTAGAGATTAATCTTTATCTAGTACACTTTGCAATCTAATTGACCATGGCAAATCGATTGATCCAATCCCAGCCAACCATGGTGATCCGGTCCATCTACTTCTACTCAACCACCAATTAACAATCTACTTCTACTAAACCACCCAAAGCAAAATTTGAAGGCAAGACTTCCATAAATTCTTAAGGCAAACCAGCTCAATGTCTCGGCACAGCTCCTCAATGGCTCAATGCTCGGCTGGCTACTCAAACATGCCAGTGGCATCTTCCGGTAGATTGTTGACATAAGAGAAGTATCCGTCCTTCTTATGCATGAAAACATTCAGGATCTGGTTGTGACCAATGGTACTTGTTTGGGAATTGTACAGAAGCATCATTAAGTTCAAAATGACCTTTCTATTGTCAAATGTCTCCAATAGGAGCCTGTCTTTCAATCGAAGAAACTGCCCCTGGGTCATTCACATACCCCACTCTGATAACTGCCAAAGGGATGTTGCTTCTCTGTTCAACAGAATAGCCTCTATGGTATCTGGATCATTCTGCAAACTTTGGACAAGGCATTGGAGTCTCCCTGTGGCAACCCTTAATGCAGAGTCAACACAAACCATCGCTTGGAACTTGAGGAACAGTTTTTCTATTTTATCATAAACACCATGATCGGCAATTGTGCTGTCATGCCAGGTACCAGGGCAGCTGTAAGAGCAAATCCAGATCCATCCATTGGCTGCAAAGACAAAGACGCTGTTGACATACATGTCACAGATCCAGCTGTTGTAATACCGGCTCTGAATCAACCAATTGGAAGACTGTTGAATTTTGACTTTGAGTCCATCGGCCGCACCCCAGACATGGCGTTCTTTTAGTCTGGGATATTTGGCACCAATTGCGCTGATGTATTCCTCCAATTCTTCTTCAGTTGGAAGTCTAATCATTGCCTTTGGATGTTTCTGCAATACAAACAAAAGAACCTTTCTGGAGAATTTACAGAGGTAAGTCCAAATGCCATTGACATGGATCTTGCAACGGATCCTTGTGTTCTAAACCAATGAAGTACTAGACCAAGACAGCATGCTGCATTTGCCTCATGCTTTCTTCCACTCCATACTCCATTTGTGTTTACCTCCCTCTTCCAAATAGCATTGGTGTCTCTATCGACCATGTAACTATCGAATGTTGGTTCAAATAGACCTAGAAGCTCTCTAAAGACCTTGTGGTCAACACCGCAGCAGTTGAGAAGAGCCTGTTCATTGCCAGAGTTGAATAGATAAAGAAAGGGAGAGTCAGAATGATGGCAAAGGGCTATCCTCGGTGTTCTCCTATCTCTTTCACACCTTTCTTCCGCGTCATCATCGTCCTCCTCCTCCTCCTCCTCCTCCTCATCTTTTAGAAGATACAAGCAAACAAGCAACTCAAATGACATAGTCAACGGATCGGTAACTATTTATGTTGTCAGTTGAGTACCTATTGTCAGTTGAGTCGCTGAAGCGTTGAGCCGCTGAAAATGAAAAATTCAATCATGAAGTCACTGACAAATCTGAACATATTAAACCCACATTTTTAATTGTATGAAGAGGACAAATTTGGCTATTATTATTGTCCATATGATGAGATTCCACATTCCAAAATGAGATTTTATACACTAGCCCGCCAAACAATCTAGGTAAAATTTTGCATTCCCGAAATGCTAAAAACAGAAATCTGGGTACTACGCAGAAAAGTATTTTGGGAATGACCCCATATGTGAGCTCACCTCGACAAGGATCTGGGTAAGAAAAGACTGGTCAAGAAAAAAATTCCGGTCTGGGTAATACCCAGAAGTATTTTGGGAATGACCCAATTTCAGCGGTTTACCAGCATAACGGTGTCATGCCAAAATTAGCACCTAAACTCTTACGTACAAGTACCTAAGCATGAAAAAATGAATGAGTGATTCCCACCAGATGAAAGTGAATAGAATCGAAAGTTAATAAAAAGTATATAGAATGAATACTTTTTTATCACACCCAACGGAGAAATACTTTTATTAACTGCCAAATTTGGAATTTGGAATCCCTAAAGAAGAAACAGTAACTGTCTGTTTAATCACTACCCGCGCCACCTACCGGCCTATTTTGGCAAGCAAGCCTGTTAAGTATTCAAGGATGGAATTCGATGATATCAGTCTTTTACGAGGTTAAGTAATAGTATCGGTGGGCCCTTTGCTTGATCAGAATATATGGAATAAATGAGGTCCATTCCAATCCGGTATTGATTTTCATGATTGCAATAAGTAATTCCCTGACGGGCTGCTATATGTACTCTTTTGAATGCACATATGGGCTCCAAGTGTTTACTTATTGATCCGGTTTTTAAGGATGCCTTGGTTCGAATCGTTTAACCTGTTTCTTTTGTACCCTTAAGTGAAATCGTTTTTACTACTTAACAACAACAGAGGTGCACATGACTGATTCGTCCGTTGGGTGACTGAAATCTTTGATTTTAAGATTCCGTTGAAATTTGTTCAGTGTTAAAAAAGTGAATAAAAACTGTCAGTTGATATGTATGGACTGACAAATTTTATTCAGAAGTGAATAAATCTACCTCAATTTCACTTTGGTTCCCTCCGTACGGGAATCCACATTTTGAAGAACGTGTGCAACCCCTATTAACCTATATACCGTTGGAAAGCTTATTTAAAGAGGAATACGAATCTGCTGTTTGTTTCTGTTTCTTTTGAAGTCTTAGTGACTCGATATATAAAAAACTTTATCTTCATTACTGAATATGAATATAAAAAAATAATGAGAGTTTTCATGTTCTTTATGCTCTATTTTCAACAATTTGGAGACTCTGCGCAGTGACAGCGCGCACGCCCAGCCATTCAGAAGCCTTTAAACCGTTAAAAAAATACTCCACATGTAAGTAATATCAATTCAAATCGTCTATCCATATTGCTGTATCTATGAATGGTATGATACCACTTAGGAGTAATTCAATCGAACCCAATGATCATCTGGAGTTAGTCTGTTCTGATTGTCTTGTGTGGAATCCCTACTAATAACGGCAAGTCCGATCTGAAATACTTCTGAACTTCCGGTGGTCGTCGAGGCGAAACCTACCGGTAGAGTCAAGCAGGAACCGACTGTCACAAGTCTTTCAGTTCCGACTCCTTTGTGTACATTCTGTACTACTCAGCACATTCCCGATTGGAAATACTATCGAACTTCCGGTCGAGCTACCGTACCGTACTTTCAAAGGCAGAAACAAGCGAGTGCAAGCAACCGAAAAACGGATCGATAGTAATTCACCTCCAACGGCGCTGTGTATAAATCCTACCATTTACCAAAAGTTGGATTGGAAATACTATCGAACCCTACCGTAGTAGAGTCAAGCAAGTGCAATCAACCGAAAAACGGATCAATTTGACCGACTGTCACAAGTAATTCACCTCCGACGGCGCTGTGTACAAATCCTACCATTAACGAGAAGTTGGATTGGAAATACTATCAAACTTCGGTCAAGCGAAACGAGCCATTGGAACGAGCAATCAAAATAGGGATCGCCGACTGTCGCAAGTTTTTCAGTTCCGACGTCGCTGTGTACAAATCCTACCGTTAACGAGAAGTTGGATTGGAAATACTATCGAACTTCGGTCGAGCGAAACAACAAGGGAGTGCAAGCAACCGAAACGGATTACAGTATTTCAGTTCTGACGACGCTGTGTACATTCTGTACTACTCAGCACATTCCCGATTGGAAATACTATCGAACTTGAGCAAAACGAGCATCGATACCGACTGTCGCAAGTTTTTCAGTTCCAACGTCGCTGTGTACAAATCGTACCATCCTGCAGAAGTTGGATTGGAAATTCTACTGAACTTCGGTCGAGCGAAACAAAGAGCAACCAAAAACCGGATCGAGGCCCACCGAAACCAAGCAACCGAAACCAAGCAAGTATTTCAGTTCCGACGGGGTTGCCTACAAATCCTACCATTCACCACAAGTTGGATTGGATAAACTATCAACCGCCAAACATTTTCAACAATCAACCTACTACCGTACCATGCCCAAGAAAAGAAGAACCGCTGGTGGTACACGAAAACCCCAGACCAATAAAAACAGGAAGAAAACCTTGCTTGCACAGGAACGCAGAGAGGTCACTAGGATTCACCAGGAAGATGATGAAACTAGACCTTCACCAAGAGCTGTACCCCGAGTGAACTATGAAGAAGTACCAACTGATGATGAAGAAGAGTATGCCTATGTGGATCCAGAAGCATACACTGAGTCGCCGCCAGCTCGAGTAGCTACCTCCTACAAGCGCATTAGGCAATCAATTGCTTTGATCTTTGAGAATGCACTTGAAACTCCACCAGCAGAGGATTGGAAAGAGCTCAATACAATTTCATTCATCTGTGATTGTTTCAAGAATGACAGAAGGGCATTTCGAGATACAGTCATTCAAGTTTGTACTGATGTTTTGTATTGTCAAGACAACGGCATCTTCTATAGTGGTAAAGGAAACTACAGTACAACTGGAAGGCCTCCTATCATTGCTTTGGATAGCATCGAAGCAGAAATTGTTGCTGACTCCATCGAATCCGGAAACTCTGCAAGAATGTCAACAGTCATTGTTAACAAGTATAGAAAGAAACTGGAACTCCCTTCCTTCACATATTCAGCAGTGAGAGGCTGTATGTTAAGGCTCAACCCTTTGATTAAGACGGTGAAGAGGGGGAAACAAGGTTCCAAAACCAAGGAGGATGCCTGGTGCCGTGCTTCATTCCGTTGGTTTGCACAGCTACTTCTTTGGTTTGGAAAGATTGATTTCAGTCATGCAATCTTTCCGAAGCTACTTGGTGAAGCGTATGTTGAAAACCAGCCACCTCCTTGTTACGATGTTGCTCTTCTAAGTCCACTAAAGCTTTCACGGATTCTTTGGTTTGACAAAATTCACAAGCAGTGTCACATAGGTCAGTCAGGGTCTCGCATTGGACCAGGCCGCCCAAACGTAGCAATCTCTTTTAAAAGGAATGAATTTGGAAAGCTTGATCCAAATGGTGAATATGCTGCAAGTGACAAGAGTGTTCTCCAAGTTGAGTATGAACGTGAGGCCCGGTTTTGCTTAGGTGTGTTTATGACAGATGATGACAAAGGTCACAGGGTTGATGAAATCTTTGAATACACGGAGAAGAAACTCATTACAAGACCAGAACAGGAGAAGCTTCAATTGCAAGTGATTGCTTATGCCAAAACACAAAAAGGTGAGATACATTTCAACCGCATTGCTTTGTTATTAAACTTACAACCGCTCACTGTGGTCTGGTCTGGTTTTGTTGTGATCATTTCAGGCATGTCATCCAAAGTTTGGATTCGCAATGATCGACCTCCAGGAGCCATCTACGGAAATGAGTCTGTTCAACAGATTCCTAAGCTCAAAGGGAAAACGTTTCAAAAACTCCAGCAGCATGGTCTTGTCCTTGTTTGTGACCTGAAAGCCCTTTCAGGCCAACCCGATCGCATTTGAGCCATTGCTGCTGCTACTCCGGGCATCTCATTCAATCGGCTTTCAGGTTTTGCTCATGCGGCTGCAATCTGTCTTGAAGGTGACCCCCCCCCCAGTTTTTGACCATCGCCAAGCTGATAACCCGTATGAAAGCTTATATGGAAGGTCATGGGAGGAGGAAGTTGACAAAGTTTGTATGGTTGGTAAGGTTTGTGTTACGGAAATGATTGACTACATGTTCGACCAAACAAAGAGAATTTTTGGGGACGAGGGCTTTGTATATCATGACACTTTGGTGCTCATGACCTGTGCAGACAGTGTTTCTTACATGAAGGAAAAGGGCTACTACAAGCACTGGATTTTGCCCGAGCTTGATCTAATGGGTGAGCAAGGTGGCATGGGTGGATCTCTCAAACTTTATCGCAATAGGCCTGTTGGAAACCGGCCTGAAGCGAATCCACTTGACACAAGTCTATTTAGTCAGCTGAATCGTGCAGTTGATCAGCATGTCGTGTTAACACAAGGTTTCATTGACGAAAACAAGAAATTTTCACTTGCAACACCTACTGCAGTTTCAAGAACCTATCGCCGTGTTTGGACACTTCATCCCAAGTCGGAAACCATTGTCAAGGATATCAATAAAGTTCTTCGTTCATTTCTAGAGGTTGCAGAGGCGGAAGGTATTGCCATTGATGGTATTGGCGATAGGTCGGGAAGAAGACATCTTCCACGGGGCCAACATGAGGGTCGTGGAGTTCGAAAACTTGACATTGATTGCTATGACAAAGGAGGGATCGAGATACATGAAGATGCAGAAGATGCTGGAGATCTCATCCTTGCAAAAGCAGAGGCAAAATTCAACGTATAAAAATTATTAGTATTTCTTTTTAATGTGCACACGAATTTTTCTAGCGAGAGCCCCCCTGCCAATCGTTTGAATCGATAGATGGCTTGATCGTCGTCTACAATGCATGCAGATGAGCGCTGATACCTCTAGAATGTTCTAACTCCCTCTGGAAGGAAAGTTATGGCAGTAGGAAGATTTCTCTCCCCAGGTGACGTTCTGTTGTTGAAAATTGATATATGGTGCACACGAAACGTGGTAGCGATAGCCCCCCTTCCGGTTCGCTCAATCGATAGATGGGTCGATCGTCGTCTGCGATGCATGTAGATGGGCGCTGATACCTGTAGAATGTTCTAACTCCCTCTGGAAGCAAAGTTATGGCAGTAGCAAGCTTGGTATTCCAAGGTGACATTTTGTTGTTGAAAATGCTTACATAATGTACACGAATTTTGCTAGCGAGAGCCCCCCTGCCAATCGTTTGAATCGATAGATAGCTCGAACGTCGACTACAATGCATGTAGATGAGCGCTGGTACCTGTAGAAGGTTCTATCTCCATCTGGAAGCAAACTTATGGCAGTAGCAAGCTTGGTATTCCCAGGTGACATTTTGTTGTTGAAAATGCTTACACAATTTACACGAATTTTGCTAGCGAGAGCCCCCCTGCCAATCGTTTGAATCGATAGATAGCTCGATCGGCGTCTACAATGCATGTAGATGGGCGCTGATACCTGTAGAAGGTTCTAACTCCCTCTGGAAGCAAAGGTAGCAAGCTTGGTATTCCCAGGTGACATTTTGTTGTTGAAAATGCTTACACAATTTACACGAATTTTGCTAGCGAGAGCCCCCCTGCCAATCGTTTGAATCGATAGATAGCTCGATCGGCGTCTACAATGCATGTAGATGGGCGCTGATACCTGTAGAAGGTTCTATCTCCATCTGGAAGCAAAGTTATGGCAGTAGCAAGCTTGGTATTCCCAGGTGACATTTTGTTGTTGAAAATGCTTACACAATTTACACAAATTTTGCTAGCGAGAGCCCCCCTGCCAATCGTTTGAATCGATAGATAGCTCGAACGTCGACTACAATGCATGTAGATGAGCGCTGGTACCTGTAGAAGGTTCTATCTCCATCTGGAAGCAAACTTATGGCAGTAGCAAGCTTGGTATTCCCAGGTGACATTTTGTTGTTGAAAATGCTTACACAATTTACACGAATTTTGCTAGCGAGAGCCCCCCTGCCAATCGTTTGAATCGAAAGATAGCTCAAACGTCGACTACAATGCATGTAGATGGGCGCTGGTACCTGTAGAAGGTTCTATCTCCATCTGGAAGCAAAGTTATGGCAGTAGCAAGATTGGTCTCCCCGTGTAACCTTTTTGGTATTGAAAATTCTCAGTACCCAAATGCACTAATTAGGTGGTGACAGACAAACTATGACAGATAACTCACTTCTGTTTCTTTCATGATTCATCTCATCCACAACAGGAACAATATTCATGGTTCAATCACACTAAATATCTGAATTTCTATTTTTTAATTGCAAATTAGTGTGTATTTTTTCTCCAAATCCAGTACCCCAATGCACTAATTAGGTGGTGACACACAAACTATGACAGATAACTCACTTCTGTTTCTTTCATGATTCATCTCATCCACAACAGGAACAATATTCATGGTTCAATCACACTAAATATCTGAATTTCTATTTTTTAATTGCAAATTAGTGTGTATTTTTTCTCCAAATCCAGTACCCCAATGCACTAATTAGGTGGTGACACACAAACTATGACAGATAACTCACTTCTGTTTCTTTCATGATTCATCTCATCCACAACAGGAACAATATTCATGGTTCAATCACACTAAATATCTGAATTTCTATTTTTTATTGCAAATTAGTGTGTATTTTTTCTCCAAATCCAGTACCCCAATGCACTAATTAGGTGGTGACACACAAACTATGACAGATACCTCACTTCTGTTTCTTTCATGATTCATCCCATCCATAACAGGAACAATATTCATGGTTCAATTACACAAAATATCTGATTTTCTATTTTTTAATTGCAAATTAGTGTGTATTTTTTCTCCAAATCCAGTACCCCAATGCACTAATTAGGTGGTGACACACAAACTATGACAGATAACTCACTTCTGTTTCTTTCATGATTCATCCCATCCATAACAGGAACACAATTCATGGTTCAATCACACAAAATATCTGAATTTCTATTTTTTAATTGCAAATTAGTGTGTATTTTTTCTCCAAATCCAGTACCCCAATGCACTAATTAGGTGGTGACACACAAACTATGACAGATAACTCACTTCTGTTTCTTTCATGATTCATCCCATCCATAACAGGAACAATATTCATGGTTCAATCACACAAAATATCTGAATTTCTATTTTTTAATTACAAATTAGTGTGCATTTTTTCTCCAAATCCAGTACAACAATGCACTAATTAGGTGGTGACACACAAACTATGACAGATAACTCACTTCTGTTTCTTTCATGATTCATCCCATCCATAACAGGAACAAAATTCATGGTTCAATCACACTAAATATCTGAATTTCTATTTTTTAATTGCAAATTAGTGTGTATTTTTTCTCCAAATCCAGTACCCCAATGCACTAATTAGGTGGTGACACACAAACTATGACAGATAACTCACTTCTGTTTCTTTCATGATTCATCTCATCCACAACAGGAACAATATTCATGGTTCAATCACACTAAATATCTGAATTTCTATTTTTTAATTGCAAATTAGTGTGTATTTTTCTCCAAATCCAGTACCCCAATGCACTAATTAGGTGGTGACACACAAACTATGACAGATAACTCACTTCTGTTTCTTTCATGATTCATCTCATCCACAACAGGAACAATATTCATGGTTCAATCACACTAAATATCTGAATTTCTATTTTTTTATTGCAAATTAGTGTGTATTTTTCCTCCAAATCCAGTACCCCTATGCACTAATTAGGTGGTGACACACAAACTATGACAGATAACTCACTTCTGTTTCTTCCATGATTCATCTCATCCACAACAGGAACAATATTCATGGTTCAATCACACTAAATATCTGAATTTCTATTTTTTAATTGCAAGTTAGTGTGTATTTTTTCTCCAAATCCAGTACCCCTATGCACTAATTAGGTGGTGACAGACAAACTATGACAGATAACTCACTTCTGTTTCTTCCATGATTCATCTCATCCACAACAGGAACAATATTCATTGTCCAATCACACAAAATATCTGAATTTCTATTTTTTTATTGCAAATTAGTGTGTATTTTTTCTCCAAATCCAGTACCATAATGCACTAATTAGGTGGTGACACACAAACTATGACAGATAACTCACTTCTGTTTCTTTCATGATTCATCCCATCCACAACAGGAACAGTATTCATGGTTCAATCACACAAAATATCTGAATTTCTATTTTTTAATTGCAAATTAGTGTGTATTTTTCCTCCAAATCCAGTACCCCAATTCACTAATTAGGTGGTGACACACAATGTTGTCGGCAAAAAAATACGGACTTTGTCGGCATCAAATTCGATCGAAAAAGCCAACGAAAACGACGACCGAGGTGATACGAGATACGAATATTCCTAAGATCGGAGCTTAGAATCAAACGCACCTCCACTACTTGGAAATTCCTAAGTGGTAAAATGATATCACTTACTAGGACTACAAACAAAAGGCAATAATCGGTTAGAAACAAGATTTATCCAAAGACCTGACCAATAAGTGAACACTTGGAATCCATAAGTACATTCAAAAGAATACACTTAATATCCCGTGAGGAAATTACTTATTGCAATCAAGAAAATCAATACCGGCTCCAGATGGGCCTCATATCTAGCATATATACCACGAACAAGCATACACCCCATCGAACAGATTACTTAACACCAAATGACCGATACAGTAAGACCGACACGACGCTAATACAGCAACAGCAACAGCAACAGCAACAACAGTATCGGTACGAGAATGGTAACAAATAACCGGGGAAGATCTCTACCATGTAAAATACAGCAGAGAGCCCCGATACAGTGAAAATACGTAGTAAAAATAAGAGTCTCTCTCTGAGCTCACATCTCTTTAAATTTTAACATCATATACCTTTGGTCAATTTTTAGAGTGACAACAGGTTATAGAGCCCTTATAACTCATGCGTTGGCGTATACCTTAAGAGCCTATCTCCGCCCGATCAGCACCTCCACTGACCGGTCACAGCTAGAGGACATTGCTGTTGAGCGATAGGCCTTCCCCCCAGCGCAGAGATTGTTACGTGAGCCCGCTGTTGAGCGACTCCCTTCCAATCTCCCTCTTACTCCAATTCTTTCTCCGCGGACTGTTCCTTTGGTCCTTTCCTCGGTCAATTCTCCGGTCACCGCCGCTTCTCCCGTCGACGCCGGTTATTTCTTTTCGATTTCTCTGGTCATCGATCCTTCCCGGTTCCTTCTTCGTCTCGTCTCTCTCCTTCCTCGAACGCTATCTTCTTTCTCCGCGGAACGTTCCTCCGGTCCTTTCCTCGGTTAATTCTCTCGACCGTCTTTTCCGCTGGTACTTCCTCTCTTCCGTTCGGCCGGTCTTTCTTCGATATTCTTTCTTCGATATCGCACGATCCCCCGGTCATTTTGTGGTCATCGATCCCCGTCTCCCGGTTCATTCTTCGTCTCCCTCCGGTCATCGTTCATCGCTTTGACGCCGTCGTTTTTTCTTCTTCTTCCCCTCCTGCTTGTGAATCAGGGGGTGTATCCACTGTTTCTACACACAGTTCTTTGCTCATCCACAAGCAAGCATGGCCGACCTCTTTGATTGGAATGCAATTGAAGGCATTCGATTCAAATTCAAGGGCAACAGCCCATACGATGAACAATTGAATACCCTATATTCCACCATCCTGGACGATACCGACACCGAAGACTTATTCGTGGAGAGCACCACAACGGATGCTAAAGTGCTAGCCCCTTCTATGATGATCAATCTACGTGGCAGTGTTGCCAATTCGATCACCTACCCTCTTCCCCAATTAACCGAGCTCCAGAAAGGGCACATCACACAACTACTATCTGGTTGCGCTGTATCCTACATTGCGCCAAATGGAGACTCCAAGAAAATGCAAGGTCCTGTTGACTTAGAAAAGGCTGCTAAAGAAGCGCTCACGAACCACCCAGACGCCTCCTCAAAACCATCCATTACCATCGAACTCCTAATCACATCTTGGAAGTTTAAACGCACCTGGAAAGCCCAACGCTTTGACAAGATCTATGAAGGTGCCACACCGGCCGATTCAGATGATGAAAATGCCGCAGCTCCAATCCCAGCGCCCACGGCAGCAGGCACCAACATGCAAGAATTGACCACCCTACTCCAGCAATTGGTCAACAACGGCAACACCAATAACAACACCAACAACAATACCGGCGCCAACCACCAAGCTCTTGACCTTCCATGGAATCCAGCAACATTACCACCACCAGTGAAAGAGCGATATTACAGGAGAGATGAATTCCTCACCAAAGATGATATGAAAGACTTCCCAATCACCTACATCGACTCATCGGGAAATGAAACAGTTGTCAGGCAAAACTACTACCTACACAATCTAGGCAGTGGGAGAAACGACCAGCGCCTGATCACCAGAAGTGGTGGCTGTTTTGATCTGACCAGAGCCTCTGACAAGTCCAAGGAAGCAGCTAGAGACAAACTATTCCTCTCAGGCTTTCCACAACTAAAGGATGCAACGGACCCTCAGGTTAGGAAATGGTACAGAGAAATCACAGCTCACTCACAGCAACACCATATTTATGTCCATCCATACTATCTCTTCAGGCGTGAAGCTGATCACCTCAGAGGATTTACAATTGGCGATAACTTTCCACATGATCTACCTTTAAGATATGAATTGGCCATCAATGAATGGGGAAATCTTATTTACACCGCACTCAGAAGTGACAAAATCATCCCTGATTCATGTGCAAGTATGAAGGCAACCATTCAGAGCTTTGAAGGAGGACAGGGATATGAAGCGCTATACACAGTTATTTCTCAGACACATCCCAACTCAAAAAGGCCATCCAATGCCAGCAGAATGGTCCGAAATCCTCCAAACCAGGACGCAAGTGAATCTCTTGAAGAATACTACTTCCGGTACAAGGATTACTTGAGACTTAGAGTGTTCCTCCAAAACCAACCTGGCACTATCAGTTCGACAGAAGAAGTCAGCAACCTTATTGCAGGAACCACCCTCTCAGAAGAGCTCTTCAAAAAGACAGAAGATGAACGCGACTCAGATGACCAATTCAAACGGGACAAATACAAGGCAGGTAGGCTTCTACAAACCCTCCAAAGATATGAGCAAGAGATCAAGGCTGAACAAAAGTACAAGAGGAACACCTCCAAACCAATCCAGTCCAAGCAATTGCCTGTCTCAGGCACCAGACCAGGCCCCTGTCGCAATGATAGGTTTCAAAAGCGCGCTAGCAATAGTACTGTTAGAACACCTTCTACTTTGACCTCTCACTCAATCAGCCTGATTGAATCACTTGGGTACCCGGAGATGGATGAAGAATCTGACAATCCCTTCCTCCATCAAGCATACTGCAATGCTATCACTGCATTCGATAAGCAACCCAGTCTCTTCCACACAACCAGAAAATGCATTGTTTGTCATACATCCGGTCATAGCTTTGATAATTGTCCTGCATTACAAGATGTAGAGTCACTCAAGAAACATAGGATTGCCACGGCTATTTTTCTAAGCAAATGCAACAGGGAAACCCAACAGCTCTTAGATTCCACTCAACAAATCTCTCAGATCAACATTGGTGATGAAGATCAAGACGAGGTTTCACCCGATGATGCAGTAGAAGAACAAAATTTTTGCAACGGCCAAGAATAGAAAGTCTCTCTTGCAGCCATTCTATGACATCACCTCCAGATGATCCTCAAGGATTTGACAACGCCACAGCGCCCCAAGTGAACAGCTTATGCCCTTCCTTGGACTCCAGCAGTGTCAGCTCCTATGAATCTGTCCACATTGGTGCTGTCAATCTCCTACCCAGGCACAGCCTCCAATCTTCAATCCCAATTGATGTCTACTGTGATATGGAATCACTTGAGGCTACAGCCCCTGCATTGGACTCACACCTGGAAATCAATGGAGATCCCAACTTCAACAGAGACAACCCTACATCAGTTGATACCCACAATGTGCAATTCCTGGTCCCACCAGACCCTATTGCCGCTACGGCCTATTTCCAACATGGTGTCAGAGCTCAGATTGACACCAGTGCAAAAGTTTCCTGCACAAATCTCAATCACATCCTGCATGGTTACAAACCTTACAACAAGCTGAGGAAATGTCCTGTCAGGCTCACGGCAGCAATAGGAGGAAAAGCAGCCACCTGCATCCCTGAAGGCTCGGGATATTTGCATATCCCAGCACCCAATCACATAGGGTATCTCAAAGTCTTCTTCTATTATTCTCCCTCCCTGTCAACGGCATTGCTGAGTGAAAATGATCTCCGTGGAATGACATCTCGCATGCGACGTCAGTTCAGTGGACAGTCAATCCATAAATCATTCACTGACAACCATGACTCATCCGCTCCACAAAACGGCAACCTCACCATTATTTGTCATCACAAGCAGAACACTGCCAACAGCATTGTACTCCATGGAAGCATCATTGATGGACAATGCTATACTCACCCCGTACTGATCCCAGACATTGATATTGCATCTCCATATGCCAATTGTGTATCATCCTCAGCCTATGCCCTAGCTACAGACATACAGTTCAAGGAAGCTTGTGAACTGGCCTCCAATGAAGCAATTAGTCGCTACAGATATGATGTGTACACGAATCTTGTCACACTGCAAAAATGTACAGCAGCAGCTCAAGCTCGGTCTGACACCACTGACATGCCCACTTTTGATGCTAAATTGTTTTTCACCAAGATTGTGGACAAAAGTATCCCCATCCAAGCCATCAAAACCAAGACATCGAAACTTCTGTGGCACCAGAGATTAGGGCACCCATGTGACGAATTCCTCTACAACGCACACAAGTCCATTCTTGGCGTACCAAAGTTCCAACGGCAAACCTGTATCCTGGATCAATGTCCAACTTGCATTCAATGTAAGCAAACAAAGACGCCTGCAGGCTCACATTCCACAAGAAAAGCTACACAACCCTTTCAAGGATTATCAATTGATTTTGCATTCTCTGGCGCCAGATCCTCCAACAGCAAACGCAAGCGTGACTATGAAGGCATTCATGGTGAAACAGCATGGATTCTCATCACAGATCACTATACTGGTATGAAATATGGTGATACCAGAATCTCCAAAGGTGCACCACTTCATTGGCTAGAACATTTCTTCTCTCAGCACAACCCAACTTGTGCAAACAAGTATGTTTCAGTTGATCAAGGTGGAGAACTATATCACAATCCTGATATCAGAAGCCTCTTCTCTGCTTTTGGATACTCAATTTTCCCCACTGGTGCTGACGCTTCTCACCAGAATGGTACAGTAGAAAGAGCACATCGAACTTTGGCTAATTCCATGCAAACCATGCTCTCTGGTGCGAATTTGCCAATCAAGTTTTGGCCGTTTGCTTTCTATCATGCCCTAAGATTGTCAAACGCCTTCCCTGAAGGCAACCAGCCACATTCACCATTGGAATTGGCAACTGGTCATAAGGAAAATCTTGCTGATTTCCGAACCTTTGGTTGCAGAGTTTGGGTTAGACCTCCAGGCAAGCGATCCATCAAGCTCAAACCAAATGCACGCAAGGGAATATTCCTGGGTTTTGTCCCATATACTACGAGAAACATCCTTTGGTATGATACTGAGACGCACAGAGTCAAGATAGCCACCCATGTCTGGTTTGACAAAGGCATGTATGATCTCCCACTTGCAGACCTCCCCACAAATGTCAAACACCTACTCAGGACTGATGACAACATTCCACTGCCACCAGAGCCTACTGAAGTCTCATCCAGTGATTTCCAGTTTTCCATCACCCCGTTTGCCGACCTAACCAATCTCAGGCTCACTGTTTCCAGTTCCTGTTCTGATCCAGCACTTGGTCTCAGGTATGCCAATGATTCACTGCTTGGCAGAGCTTACATCACCGATATCCTTCCCCAAAGTCCTGCCTCCAAGCTTTTCTCCTCCCATAAGAAGACTCTCTCCAAGCTCCGAGGCGCTTATATTGTATCTATCAATCACAATCGTGTGTTTACTGCTGCTGATGTTACCACAGCCTTGCACAAATCCCACAATCGAGGGGTGCGGGATTTGACAGATACACCCATTACCTTTGCCCTCGAAGCAAAATTATCTATGAAGGAGGTCAGGAAACACTCCAATGAATATGGTTTATTTGCTCCCAATACTTCCTGGAAGGAATCCACTGATGAAGAAGATCCACCATTCTTGGACCGGATTTCATCCATCAAGGCTATCAAGCGCATTGGTACCAAATACAAGCAGCTGATACAATCAAGAATCAACCAGGTTGATAGCACTGAAACACTCCATGCCTCCATCCAAAAACACTTGGCCCCAATCGAAGATGACATGGAGGTTGTCATTCCCACCATTGACATTGCATCACTCAGAGCTATCACTAAGCTTCATAAACCAGGAAATCATGTATTACCACTAGATGCAGATTCACTGCCAACTGAAGAAATTGAACTTTTAATCAAGGCCATCAATTCCAAGGCAACTACATCTGAAGAACAAGCACTAGGACACTTCACTCGAAGGAATCTCAAGTCATTATCTACATGGGCTGAATGGGAAGCTGGTGAGCGAAAACAGCTTGATCAGTTTGAAGACTTGGAAATGTTTGGATCACCAATTCAATACCCTAAGGACCCAGACGCTATTATTCTCAGGCCTCACTGGCAATACAGTGTCAAAAGGAATGGTGTCAGAAGAGCCAGGCAATGTTGCAATGGAAGCAAATATGCCGCGCCAACCCTGCATGCCATAGCAATGTCATACTCATCCTGTGTTGAACACCCTATCCAACGATTGTTCTTTGCCATTGCAGCAAGCCTCAATCTCAAAATCTATGGCGGTGATGCTGCTGACGCCTACGCCCATTCTCCAGGGCCCAACATCCCTACATACATGACTATTGATGATGCATATGCAGAATGGTACAGACACAAGCATGGCAAGGACATAGACAGAAGATTGGTGCTCCCTGTCCTTCGAGCACTCCAAGGCCATCCAGAATCTGGAAGACTTTGGGAAACCCAAATCAACAAAATATTGAAAGGTCCTGATCTCAACTTCAAGACCACCACTCATGACAGAACAATCTACACGACAGTTTTTGAAGGTGAAACAGTCTACATGCTGAGACAGGTTGACGATTTTGCACTGGCATGCGCATCAGAATCCATATCTGACAAGATCTATGATATAATTGGCGCAAAACTGAAGCTTCCTAGAGAAGATGTTGTCCCCTTCACAAAAATGGGATTGCTTGAAGACTTCAATGGAATTGATGTCAAACAGACAACTGACTACATTGAACTGTCCTGTGCAAATTACATTGACAGAATCATGAGATCTCATGGATGGGACACTGATTCTAAGATGAAACCTCATTCTAAGCCATCTGCGCCATTATCAACTGAAGTACTGAGCCAACTACAATCACATACTGATGGACCATTAGAAGGTACCAAGGAACATGCTGAACTGCAATCCACGTCTGGTTTCTCCTACAGGACGCTCTTAGGTGAAATGATGTTTGCATATGCGAGTTGCCAGCCAGACATAGGCTATGCAGTGACTCTCATGTCAAAATACAGTTCCAATCCCACTGCATTCCACTATTCCAGTCTGAAGAATATAGCCCGCTATCTCAGAACAACCAGATCTTGGGGTATTAGATTCTACAGACCAAATGCTGAGCCATCTTTACCATCAGGAGAACCCTACACCGACGCAGTCCAAGATGCATCACTCCCAAAATTCCCTGAAGATATCAAGCAAGCCAAACTGATGTGTTTTGTTGATGCCGCGTATGGCAATGATCCAAAACATCGCAGGTCCACCACAGGATATGTTTTTACTTATGCTGGTGGAGCAATTGTTTTCCGATCCAAAGCTCAGTCACTTACTGCACAGAGTTCTACGGAAGCTGAGTTCATTGCTGCTGTTACAGCAGCCAAAACAGCCAGATATCTCAGGTCTATACTCAAGGAATTAGGAGTCGCCCAAGTTGGTCCAACTCTGATCTATGAAGACAATGCATCAGCAATTGAGATCATCAATGCCCAGAAGCCAACTGAAAGAACCAGACATATTGAAATCAGGTTCTTTGCCATTCAAGCATGGAAAGAAAATGGTGAAATCAAGATGATTCATATCCCTGGAGTTATCAACCCAGCTGATGATCTAACCAAACCATTGGGATGGATCTTGCACGCTCGACACGCAAGATACATCATGGGACACTACCCAGGTTAGATCGCCTGCTTGTTACAAAACGTTCCGAATGCCCGATCTATCAATCGAAGCAATCGTCGAAGTACGTACTTCGCGTATTACAATCGCACCAGTTTGATCAAGGAATCGATTCAAGAAAATATACTCTGACAGTAATCCAACATCGCGTAAACATGTTGGATCAAGGGGTGTGTTGTCGGCAAAACAATACGGACTTTGTCGGCATCAAATTTGATCGAAAAAGCCGACGAAAACGACGACCGAGGTGCGATACGAGATACGAATATTCCTAAGATCGGAGCTTAGAATCAAACGCACCTCCACTACTTGGAAATTCCTAAGTGGTAAAACGATATCACTTAGGACTACAAACAAAAGACAATAATCGGTTAGAAACAAGATATATCCAAAGACCTGACCAATAAGTGAACACTTGGAATCCATAAGTACATTCAAAAGAATACACTTGATATCCCCTGAGGAAATTACTTATTGCAATCAAGAAAATCAATACCGACTCCAGATGGGCCTCATATCTAGCATATATACCACGAACAAGCATACACCCCATCGAACAGATTACTTAACACCAAATGACCGATACAGTAAGACCGACACGACGCTAATACAGCAACAGCAACAGCAACAGCAACAACAGTATCGGTACGAGAATGGTAACAAATAACCGGGGAAGATCTCTACCATGTAAAATACAGCAGAGAGCCCCGATACAGTGAAAATACGTAGTAAAAATAAGAGTCTCTCTCTGAGCTCACATCTCTTTAAATTTTAACATCATATACCTTTGGTCGATTTTTAGAGTGACAACACACAAACTATGACAGATAACTCACTTCTGTTTCTTTCATGATTCATCTCATCCACAACAGGAACAATATTCATGGTTCAATCACACAAAATATCTGAATTTCTATTTTTTAATTGCAAGTTAGTGTGTATTTTTTCTCCAAATCCAGTACCCCAATGCACTAATTAGGTGGTGACACACAAACTATGACAGATAACTCACTTCTGTTTCTTTCATGATTCATCTCATCCACAACAGGAACAATATTCATGGTTCAATCACACAAAATATCTGAATTTCTATTTTTTAATTGCAAATTAGTGTGTATTTTTTCTCCAAATCCAGTACCCAAATGTACTAATTAGGTGGTGACACACAAACTATGACAGATAACTCACTTCTGTTTCTTTCATGATTCATCTCATCCACAACAGGAACAATATTCATGGACTAATCACACAAAATATCTGAATTTCTAATTTTTAATTGCAAATTAGTGTGTATTTTTTCTCCAAATCCAGTACCCCAATGCACTAATTAGGTGGTGACACACAAACTATGACAGATAACTCACTTCTGTTTCTTTGATGATTCATCTCATCCATAACAGGAACAATGTTCATGGTTCAATCACACAAAATATCTGAATTTCTATTTTTTAATTGCAAATTAGTGTGTACTGTCTATGTGGTACTTGCATTACTACTGGTAGTAGTACCTGTAGTAGTACTTGTACTGCTTGGCATGTACTTGATGGTCTGTCCTTTTTCCGTTTTTATGGTCTGTCCTTTTTCCGTTTTTATGGTCTGTGCTTTTTCCGTTTTTATGGTCTGTCCTTTTTCCTTTTTTATGGTCTGTGCTTTTTCCGTTTTTTTGGTCTGTCCTTTACCTTTTTTTTGTTTTTATGGTCTGTCCCTTATCCGCGGCTGGCATGCGTGCGCGTGCGCGCGCAGGCATAGCCAGAAGAATCAGGTAAAAAGCTGTTATTTTAATTAAAAAAAAACATCTGGTTCTCCAAAGTTTTTTTTTGGGTGTTTAGATAAGCCTTTTTTTTTTGTAGGATTTGATCTGGAGAACCAGACATTGCATGGTCATTCTGAAGCAAACTCGAAACAATAGAGACTTTCAGCTGTTTGGGGATATTTTCAGAATTACCAGGGGATGTCTGGTTCTTGAGATCAACTCCTGCAAAAATTGTCATTCCCGAAACGGAGGGAACCTGAGTGAAATTGAGGTATGTAGAAAACACATACTCCGTACTTTTTATGTGTTTTTTTATTAATTTTATTCGTTTTCGCTCTTTACATCACGCTCCTCAATTCTTCTTGGACTCACAATTGTACCGTTGGCAGAGCCTAATCATGTTGAGAATGCGGTCGGATCTAGCGGCTGGCACAACTGCCGCCGTTGCATTGACCACTATCATTACTTTGGTAGCATGGAACCGAAACAGAACCGGAAACCGACGAACCAACCGTACCAGTAGCATCGCTCCAGTGACCCAAAACTCCCGCGAAGAACGCGATCGATTAAAGGCAGAACTCAAGTCCTTGCTCTCCAAGCACAATGGCTGCACTAAAAATCAGGATGTTGTGGACGTGGTTGAACAACTCGCAGTTTTGAATCCGGTTTCAAAGGAGTGTTACAAAGATGATGCGTTGTTTCAGGGAGAATTCTTTACCCTGTCAGCTCCGCCGTTTCCTGGAAAGATCGAGAACGACGAAGGGCTTGCTCAATTTACTCTGGGTCGACTGTCCTTCAACATATTTCAGCCCGCAAAACTTGTGTGTACGATCAACTCTATTCGGAATCCCATTATTGCTTGCACCACCAAGGACGCAAACGAAGATTTCAAATTCACGTACGACATACTTATTGATATCACGATCCACACCACTGATGGAGAAGAAATGGAGGCAATCATGACAAACAAAGGATTCTGTCGCCCCAGTTCCGATGTGAATAATCGCATCATGGTAACCTTCACTGGAAGTTCTCTGAATCCAAAACAAGAAACAAATAGTGCCGTCGGCAGCGGCGAGAATGCGACGACAAAGCTCATACGCACTCTGTGGACGCGACAATTCGAAAACGCCTACCTAAAGGCAGATCGAGAACGATCCTATTTCGGCTGGACGGTGCATTATGGTCTCAAGTGGTTTATGGGATTGGTGTACCCCACTGACTTGGATGGAGACGAAGAAGACCAAAATTCATTTCATTTTGAAATGAAGAAACCACTCGAATTTTATTTGGACGTTTTGTATTTGGACGAGGAGATTCGCATCACAAAAGGAAGCCGCGGCACAATCGTGATTGTCGATCGGCAACCACCAAAGTGATGTCGCAGTAGGAAATTGTAGTATGATAACGTAATAGACGCGCCCATAGAATCAGTAACACTACAAAAGTGACGGGAATAGATACCTCGGAATGATCACGCGTTGGAACGCATTGGAAAAAGAATCCATGAAAAGGTTCACTAATATTGATCAGGGGTGACCCCTGTACTGATGATGTATTAGTGCTTTGCAGGGGCCCTGTGGAGTTGTTGTGTACGTAGTTTCCTAAAATATTTGTAGTATTCTTTCTATGATTTGTTGTAACTCAGAAATCGACTGGATAAATAATGATGTTTCAATTAAAAGAGAAGTGAGCTCATAGGGACGCTCTTAGTTTTGCTACGGTATCGGGGTTCTCTGTATTTTACATGGTAGAGATCCTTTCCCTGTTTACATGTTATTGCCATCGTACGGATCCTTGCTGTATTGCTGTGTCAATGAGCGATTCCCAGCAGTTCTAAACTAATTAAAGTTTGCGACCAAACGAATAAATTTATTCACTTTCTACAGAGATATATTAACTATGGAATACAATCTGGCAGTCGAGGCTGCTTCGACTGCCAAATTTTTATTAACTAAATAAAAACTGAATAAACTCGAACGGAATCACTAAAATAAAATAGTTCAGTCACCCAACGCACGAATCAGTCATGTGCACCTCTTGCACCTCTTTTGCCGGGCATGCTTGCATGCTATTTTTTGTGATCATCGCTAATTTTGCTGAGCTGAAAAATTGCAAAACAAAGAAACCCAACAGCAGCACGGCTTGTCTCTCCAGCACATTACTACTAGACAGGGTGCCAATGTCCTCCTACACCACTACTGTTGCTGCTCTTGTCGCGCTTGCTAGATTATTCGTAGACGATTCGTCAGTAGATTCGTCGGATGACGACGAGGAATCAATTCCATTCAGCTGCTCACACAACAAGAAAGAACAAAAGAAAACTCATCCAGTACCATCGATCGTAACAATCAACAAGAACATCATGTCATCGTCTGGAGGCAGGAAACCCGGCTGCGGCAACTACACCAAGGCCGAGTTGGAGAGCATGTTTGCTGCCACTAGAGCTGTCGTGCCAGTTTCAACAGACGACTGGGATGATGTCAGAGCCCTACATGCTCAAAAATATCCTGGAAAGGATGTTCTTTCCATTTGCAACAAATTCCATTGGCTGTACCGGAAGAAAGCTCCTACTGGCAATCCGAGCATGAGATGGGACATTAGTGAGGCAAAGGAACTCTTCTGACTGATAGGCGAGAAATCAGAAATTACAGGAGGAGAAGATAGGTATGATATTGAAACAAAAGAATTTACTCCTCCTCCTGCTGCTGCTGTTGCAACTCAACCGGTACCACTTCTGCTTGGTCAACCAACTCAACCAACACAACCACTTCTACTTGGTCAACCAACTCAACCACCAACACAAACCGGAGAAGGTACCCAGTTTGAAGAAGTTACTGAGCGGACTCCCACCAGTGCCATTAGTAGTAGCAAGAAGAAGAGACATTACAATTGCAAAGGAGACAATGAATTCAAGATGATGATTGCTGAAGTATTAAAGCTTCAGCAGAAGCAAATGAATGATGCGCAGAGAAGACAGGAGAGGGCAGACGAAGAGAGGAAGGTGTTGTTGTAGGCACTCCTTGCTCAACTTACAGAGTGAACTGAAGTGGATGAATCTGAATTGAAACGACTGATTGAAGAGGATATCCAAATAAAGCATACAGAGCTAGTAGGAAAAGCAATGGCAAATGATCTTATCCAATTGGTGAGCATGGCAACAACCATCACCGAAGAGAGGATGGAAATTGCCCGCGAATATCTTTCTGAAATTGATTGTGAGAAACTACAACTGATGAGTAATACCTGGCACTGCGAGAGTTAGTAGCACGGTGCTTGTAGTTAGTGCTGCATGTGAGCGAGAGCGTTGTCGTCGAAGCGAAACGCGAGTCGGCACCCTCAAGCAAGAGCAAGAAGAAAACCCGTGGACTCGCGTTTTGCTTCTTGTTCGACTGTTTCGTTTTGAGGTTGCGCTACCACCTTAGGGTGCTTGGTACAGTGTAATTCAATTAGTTTAATGGTTTATTTGTTATTCATCCCTTGCTAGTTGCTGTTAAAGTAGTTTTAGATTGGTTACAATTGGTTGCAATTAGATGGATTAGCAAGCAAAAAAGTGACGAAAATAGAAAAAAAAAACGTCTCGGAGATTTCGATCCGATTCGAAATTCGTTCGAAATCTGGGTTCTTAAGAAGAGAGGCTATCACTCACTACGTTTGTGATAGCCTCAGGAGTAGCCTACCTACTTGTAGTACTGGATGTGACATGCTTGTAGTTCATAGGTGTGTTGGTGGCTTAAGAAATGCTAGAGGGGGATCCGGGAATCTCCAGCCTGTTGCTAGTTTGTGCAGGCTGGGGGGTCCGGTCCTGTGTTGCTTTGACCACACACCGGCGCACAGCTTTGGCTGTTAAGCCTTTTCTGCGGGCGGGCGTGGTGGGCAAACTTATTCTACTACTCATCGTTTTAGGAGCAAAAAGAGTGAGCTGTTGGCTTGGATTTGCTGGAGGGATCCTTTACAGGCTTGTTAGTAGCGCTTAGCCTGTAATATTCGATTGCTGCTTACAGTCGATTGCTGCTTATAGTGAGCACTTTTTCGAGTATCTCGTCTTGTACCGTACCTATGTTGCTGATACAGTGAGATCTTTTGCATACTCAAGGGTGTTTCCCCGTCTGTCCCTTGTCCGTGTTTCTTGGTTCCACGTGGCACTACCATTCCTTTCATTCGGTTCGCTACATCAACTATCACTCACTACGTTTGTGATAGCCTCAGTAGCCTACTACCTACTTGTAGTACTGGATGTGACGCCATGGTGTGGATGGCGCTGGCCGGTGCCTCAGGAATATGCCTCTTGGCACCATTCCCAGAGCAGGTCCTGCTCCTCAGAGGTGATTTTGGAGTGGTCATAGAGCTGCTTGCAGCCCTTGAAGCAGGAGCCTTTGATGTGCCAGGTGTGGCAGCGTTCTTTGCCATCTGGGCGAGTGGCTGGGCCCTTGCCTTTGGCCCTCATCGAGGCAAGGACTGCGCACTTTTTTTTATTACGGAACTTCCGGACCAGGGGATTGGTCTTGTCTGTGAATCTGGGATCTCTGTTGGGATTCAGTAGCTGATTCGAGTTGTCGGCATTGGGCCACTTGCCCCGTGCTGTCTGGAGCGGGGGTGCTCGCTGGGTTGCTGGGGGTGCTCCCCAGGGGTTTGGTAGACTGCTGGAGGGCCCGCAAGGCGTCTACATTAGACACATTTTGGAGCCAGTTGAGGTTTTGGGTCATTCTGAACCGGTGGATATCTTCCCCAAAGTCTGGGGAAGGGAGTGTACTAGTGTCTGACTCCCATTGCTCTTCCAGCCACCCCCTACTAACTTTGACTTGGAAGTAGTACACCACAATTGCTGGAGCGATGCGCTCCCCCACTTCATCGACAATGGCCCGTTGAAGGGGCATTTGCTGTCATTCTAGCCTGGAGAGCCCGCATTGGTAACACTTCCCCACTTCATGTGTGGCTCCCAAGAGTGTGGCCAGGACAGCTTTCAGCTGCGTGGTGGCTTCAGTCCAGTCCAATGGAATGTAGGCCTTGGTCTTTTGCAGTTCTAGCGAGTCCTTTAAGGAGAGGGAGTTACCTTGTGTGGAGATCATGGTGTCATAGGCCGCCACATTGGCAGTTTCCTCATGTTCCCTCTTCAGGGTAGCTGCTGAGCCCCCAGGGGGGGGGGGGGGTGAAAGCTAGGGGGAGGATTCAATCAGCTACATCAAAGGGGTTGGTCCCATAGAAGTTGCAGTCTTGGAACCTGTTAAGTACCGCTGTGGTGATGAGTGGAGTCTGGATACGGAGGTTGTAGGCATCAGTGGCTACTTGACTTTGGAGGATCATGTGGGTCTTCTAGTGCTTGCTCTTCTTGGCCCATGCCGTGTAGACGGGGGGAAGGTTGGCTTCATCGGTCTTCCCACAGAGGAGGACGAGTCTTTCAGTGTAAAGGGGCCCCCATACTTCTCTCACTGTGTGTAGCTGGGAGGACTCGTGTCTTCTTCAATCCAGGTTCTCACTTAGTCTCAGTTGGTGATCCGTGAGGGCAGTGACAGCGGCAGTGAGTGGGGAGTCCCCTTGAGGGGGTGTGAGGTCTAGGCTTGGGAGGTCTCGGAGGAGGACATTCTTCTTCATGTAGGCATGGAGGCTTACCTCAGCTCTGAAGGCTGGGCCTGGTTCAAGGAGCCGTATGGCGCCATTGATAGTGGTAGGTCGCGTCCCCGCTGCTCTGAGGGTGTCCAGGAGGGGTTTGCAGACCTCTACAAGCCCTCGCTGAAGGATGTGGGGGTGGAGTAGTATCTGGAAGGTCTGTCGGGGGGCGAGGCCTTGACACAACACCAGAGGGATGAATTCAAAGGGGAGAAAGCAAACCTTGTGAGCCCGGAGCATCTCGGTATGGGCGGCCCTCTCAGGAATGGCCGGGATGTAGTCTTGGTTTGGGTTCTGGGCCAATGTAGTCTTGTGATGGGCCATTAGATATACCCAACTGGCTGCGGCATTGGACAGCATGGCTGCATCTACCTGGATCAGCTCACACTCCTGTCCCTCCACATTATCGATGTAACCAAAGGAGTGGCCACGGTTGGCTGAGGGCTGGGTAATGGTGCCCAGGTAGCGCCAAAGGTCGTGAATGACTCGGAACCGGTCTATCCCACCGGCATCTTCTTGAAAGATCCCCAAGCCTCCAATCGCTTGCGTGTTGAACAGATCCAGCAGGATGAGGGGGAGGAGCTGTGCCCCGTCAGATCTCGTGAAGATGGTGTAGATGGCTTGGTAGACTTCATGCCTTGCTGGCACATCACCAAAGAGGTCGACCCCTTGGAAGAACTCTTGGTAATTCATATGCCGGCCGTGTCGAGCGGCAGTCTCGCGTTTGTTGATAGCTGAAAAGAATTCACCGCGTATTTGTACGTACTAAGCGGGCGTATCGTACAAAAAGTCATAAGAGCAAATAACCTTATTTGTAAGGTTATTTAACTTGAGTGAATAATCGCCAGCGCTTTCATGTGGATTGTCTCTTTACTGGATTTCCCCATCAGCTCACTCTTTGAAGAATTAACAACTCTAAACACACTATCATGCCCTAATTTACGTACAACCTAGTACTAGTTTTACATGATAAGATATGGTGATTTTACATGTGATATCTCACGATAAAGATATCACGGTGAATTATACGGTAAAAGACCGGCCAGCGATGGCTGGTTATTAATTACATGTGCAACCGCGCTTTACCGATTTGGGGCAAATGACATGGTGGTAACGCGCGCAACATTACTGTGGCAAATTACACAGTAATATGCCTGCAAACGGGGAGTAATTAACCTGTCGTTCGTTCGTTCGTTCGATCTTCGATGATTATTCTTACTCACTAAATCGATCGACCGTAAGGCCGATCACGTTCTCTTTTGTTTTATTACTGTTATCGTTACGACACAGTTTTTCTAGTTTATCAGACCCAGCATCCTACAATGCTGAGGACCGAATGGCGTTTCCCGAGAAACGCAGTTGAGCTCGAAGACCCAAATCCAGATTAGCCTGATCAGCAACCGTCATCAACCCTCAAGGATGTAAAAGGGGCAGTTGCTTGTGGAGCCCTGGAACAGACCAACACCAGGGCGGCCTCCCTTGAAAGAAGAGGCCGAAGACACGGATCAAGGTGATGGCTCCACCGGGTCTCAAGATCCAACAACAAAACAAGCAAGGGAAAAGGGCTGGACAATTTATTCAAAAAATCACCCAGGTTGGCATCAGCTGAAAGGAATCAATATCCGAGTACACTGATCTTTCACTGAAAACAAGAATGACGTGAGCCAGAAGATTGAGCCTCAAGTATTCTGATGATGGTGAAACAGATTGGTGAAACAGATTGCAAGCATCTGCGCGCAAGAAAATCCAAAGATATCAATGAGAACACTAAATCTCACACGCACTTGGAAAATCCAAAGATCCAAAATAAAAAGAGAACACTAAATTCTCAGACAAACAAGACGATGAAATAATCATCAGTTTTCACCACAGAAATACAGAATGAGCAAATCCTGAGACTGGATAGAAAAGCTCACAATCTTAAATTGCAGCGAACTGCAAAAGCTCACACAAACAAACAAAATTAACCGGAACGAAAACTCGATCCGAATATATATACATATACACCCAAACAGATACGCAAATCACATACAACATTCAGTCACCCAACATTTAACCAGCCATCTCACCACCAATCCTCCAAATTACACTCTCTTTCCAATACTTTTCCGGCATTCGAAACTTCCATCGAATATTCCGAACGAATACTCCGAAACGAACATTTTGATTAATATTCCAACAGAATATTTCGACATCAAACATCTTGATCATGGCTCCAACAAAAAGAAAACAAAAACAAAAGCAAAGCCAAAAGATGATGATGACTACGACTCCATAGAAGAAACAAAAATGGAAATGGAAGAGGACCAATCAGAACTCGATATTGATGATATGAGTGATGTAGTGGGTATGGAAGTAGAGAAAGAAAACGACAAATTGAATGAGAAAACAATTAAGCGAGTAATGGAACGAGCGCTTACTGATCCAGAAATGAACTCAACTTGGAAGAAAGTCATTGACCAAGAAGTAAAGAAATGGATCAGAGCAATACAAGATGCAGTGGAAAAATGCAGGAATCCAGATAATGTTCATAGAGGTGATACCAGTGATGACAGCAGTGATGATAATGAAAATCAACCTGATGGCAGTTCAAGGTCTAAACAATATGACAGGAGGTCCTCTCAACCCAGAATAACAATCAGGGGATTCAACAATGGGAAAATTCTGATCCCAGAACAGCTAGCTTTCAGAAGCAGCTTGATGGATTTTGGTATCAACCATGAATCAGCTGAAGAAATTATGATGGGTGGAATGTCTAATATTTGCGAAATTACAGACCTCAATAAGGAAAGCATCAAATCATTCATGCACGGATTGAAATCAGTCAGTCCAGACTGTCCTAATCCAAACAGCATCCATTATGGTAACAGGCTATCATCAAGACTTCTAACATGGGCAAATTGGGCACGCTATCAACCATTAATTGGAGTCAGACCAAGAGCCATTGATTGGAACGTGAACCCAAACAATCTAGAACTGCAACAATTCAGGATCAAGATGATGGAATCAAGTGTGAAATCACAAGAAAAAGCAACTCCACCTGAGCTGAAGGACCTAACAAAATTCAGAGAATGGGAGGAAAGATTTTGTCAAAACTTGAGATACAGATTCAACTCTGAAGGATTCCCAATCTTGTATGTCATAAGACCGCAAGAAAAAGAAGAGGTTGATGATAAAGCCAGATCTGGCACAGTTGGACAAAATTCAACAGATGTCTATCCAACTTGGAGTGACTATAATGAACGCTGTGGTGTGTTGGCGGGACATCAGTATGATGAAGACAACAATGTTGTATGGAGGTTGTTGTGTGATGCAACGAGAAAAGGGCCAGGTTGGGAATATGTGGCACATTTCCAAAATACTGAAGCAAACTCTGGGCACGCAAGAAATGCATTCATTTCATTGATGCAGCATGCTTATACTGATACCAACATAACCATGGTTCTGAATAAAACCTACCAGGAAATGAAAGAACCACACTACACTGGTGACGCTAAGAATTATGATTGGAACAAGCATAAGCAAAACTGGACAGCATTTCATGGAACAATTATGAGATTTGAAAAGAATCACAATGAAAGAAGATTTGTTTGGGACTTCATTAATTCAATCAGCGATGAGCAACTTGATGCTGCCAAAGCTGATGCAATTGATGAGAGCAAAGATTACCGAGACAATTTCAATGAATGCTTGATTTTATTCACCAATTGGCTTGGATTGAAGAAGCTTGCAAATGGAAAGCACAAAAGAGGCTCAAGAAGTGTATATTCAGTAGGCACATCAAGCAATAAAAAGCAGAAAACAACTGGAACGTTCACAGGAAAACTTGAGAACAAGCCTTATCCAACAAGTGTGTATAAAACAATGTCAAAGGAACAGCGTCAGGAACTTTACCAGATGAGGCCAGGCAAGTAAGAAAAAGAGGGCTCTCAAAGCTGCTGAAACCAAGAAGGCAAAGGAAGCTGAGAAGGAAGGTGCTGGTGATAGCTTTGGTTCAAAATCTAAAAAGTGACATCATAACCGGACACTAGACAAACGTTTAAGTATGGTGAGCCGGTTATTGTATAAGATGAATATTCCACTAGATTTTGATGATGGTGAGAATGAAGCTGGATATTGTGAGTTAGACTCATATGCAGACACCACAGCAGCTGGAAGCAACATGATATTGCTTAATCCTGATCAGATCACAACACATGTTGACGTTGCCCCTTTTTCTGAAGAATACAAGCCAAGCAAGAAGATTCCAATTGGAAGTTGCGCAACTGCTTGGACAAGTCCCACATTAGGTCAAGTCTGCATTATTGTGTTTCACCAAGCGCTGTATTTTGGAAACAAATTGAAGAACAGCTTGATATGCCCAAATCAAGTGAGGGATTGCAATTTCAACTCTGTTGAAGAAACCCCTCGTCAATTTGACCCTAGATCCAAGCATGGAATTACACTTCAGACCCCAATGGAAGATGATGATCCGAAGAAAGTTTTCATAAAACTGAATATGAGAAATGTGCTTTCATATTTTCCAAGTAGGAAGCCAACAAAAATGGAGCTTGAAGAATGTGAGCATCTGATTGCTACAAATGACACCCTGTGGGATCCACACTCACTAAAGTTTAGGATGGCTGAGTTAGCAATTGACAATGGTGATCCAATTTCAGGGGACCAACTCAGCATTCAAGCTATGTCAACTGAAGATGCAAGTTCAGTTGTAACAGAACCTACAAGTAATGTCACCGACATGTTCTCCAAGACTAGCATAGAGTCCAAGCATCCAAATCTCATGCAGCACTGCAAGCTCATGAGGTTGCACCAGATATCAACCAGAAGAATGCTGACTGAATGTCAAATAGCCACAGATGGTAATATATCTCACCGGATTTTGTCAGTGACAACAAAATTTCAAGATGCAAATATTTCAAGCGCGCAAAGGAAAGACCAATTTTTATTTGATGACACAGAATTTGACTTCACAGAGGCCCCTGAGAATGAATCAAAACAAATTCCCAGCTCACAAGAAATTGACAATATACTTGAAAGGAGATCACTTGACAGAAGAAACCAATGGGGGCCTTCAGTGACAACAATTGCAGGTCCAAACAAAGTTGACTGTGAGCGCCTAGCCAAGACTTGGAATATCAGTTTCAAAGAAGGCAGAACAGACACTGAAAGTCACAACTCAGAAAGCCCTAAGGAATTTGCAATTACCTTTAATGAAGCGTCTGCCAACACAGCGCTTTAGAAACAAGAGAGTGGCTCAGGGGACCTGGTACACTGATACCTGGCACGCCAAAACCACGAGTATTATGAGGCAAGAAAAATGCGCTCAGGTCTTCACAAATGGGAATGGATTTGAAGTATTCATACCAATACAAAACAAGTCGCAAGCTCATCAAGGATTGAAAATATTCATTCATGAAGTAGGAATTCCTGAACACTTGATTTCTGATGGTGCTCCAGAACAAGGCTCCCCGAGAACATACAAGACTCATTGGAATTCAATTGTCAAGCGCAACCATATACATCAGACATTCATCCAACCACATTGCCTGTTCCAAAATTGAGCAGAGCAGGCAATAAGTCATCTTGGTAGTGCAATCATAACCAAAACAGCCAAGAAGAAGTCACCAAGAAGGTTATGGTCATTTTGTGGAGAGCTATGCGCAAATATCAGACAGAGGACTGCATCAAGCAACCCTTCTTCAATGGGAAGAACTCCATTTGAATTGGTGCATGGCTACAGGCCTGATATAACACTATACACATCGTCAGAATGGTATGATTTCATATTTTATTTTGATAAAGGTGATTCTACATCCCGCGGAGTTGAAAGATTGGGACGCTGGCTTGGACCTTGTGGCAGCAAGGTGGGTGGTGGTGATTGTTTTTGGATCTTGACAGAATCAGCAATACCAATCTCTACAAATTCAATAAGGCCAGTAAAGGAATTTGAATGGCGGGGTCGTGATGTTCTGAGAAGAATGGAAGCAATTGATAAATCAATTGAATCCAAGATTGGCGATGAAGTCAAAGACAGTGCATCATTCTTCCAAGAAAATTATCCAGACGAACAACCAATAAGATCATCTGATCTGAAACTTGAAATGGCTGAGCCAGAAGCATCAGTTGAAGATATTGATGAATATGATGAGTACCTGGGAAATGAAGTAATCATTGAAAGAAATGATGAAAGGCTCAGGTGCATTGTCAAGGATAGGGTTCGTGATCTGCAAAACCAACCAATTGGAGTAAGAAATGAGAATCCAATACTTGACACGAGGTTATACAAATTGCAACTACCTGATGGCACCATTGAAGAATACACAGCAAACAATGTGGCAGAAAGTCTCTACAGTTCTGTTGATGATGATGGACGAATGTTCACACTGCTGGATGAGCTTATTGATCATGAACGTGACAACACTGCTTTAAGTGATGAGGAAGCCACAACCATAGCCAAAAATGGTAGAAAAAGCCATAAGCCAACAACCAGGGGCTGGAGGATTTTGGTCAGTTGGAAAGATGGAACCGAATCTTGGTGCAAGCTTAGTGATGTCAAAGAATCATTCCCAGTGCAGCTTGCTGAATATGCAGTCAACAACAAACTTGAAAAGCTACCAGCCTTCAGATGGTGGGTGCACAAAATTTTGAGAAGAAAGGAACGCATCCTTAAGGCTGCAAAATCAGCTAAGTATTGGCTGAAAAGTCACAAATATGGTGTTGAATTGCCACATTCAATAACACAAGCACTGGCAATTGATAAGAAAACAGGAACAGACCACTGGGAGCGGGCAATTCATAAGGAAATGACCAACAACATGGCAGCCTTTGAGTTTTCTGATGATGACGTCATACCAGTTGGTCATAACGAAATAACAACGCACATGATATTTGATATCAAGCTTGGATCCCTGACGCGAAGGGCTAGGTTGGTACGGGGTTGGACACAAAGTTCCTGCCGTAGCAAAGGAAAATACATACTTATCTGTTCCCAGTCGAAATTCAGTGAGAATATTCTTCTTGCTGGCAGCACTGAATGATTTGAAGGTTCTCTCAGCAGACATCCAAAATGCATATTTGACAGCCCCAATAAAGGAGAAATACTTTCTGCGGGCAAGAGCTGAAGATGGTTTCCCTCCACATCTTGCAGGTCAGCCTTGCAAAATAGTACGGGCGCTTTATGGGTTACCAGTTGCAGGTGCATCATTCAGATCATATCTCACAAAACACTTGAGGGATCTTGGATATTCCCCTTGTAAAGCAGATCCGGTCGTGCACTTAAGAATTGAAACCAGAAAAGATGAATCAAGATATTGGGCAATGTTGATTGCTTATGTTGATGATATCTTATGCTCTGGAGAAGATCCAAAGTTCCAGCTAGAAAATATTGAACGAAAGTTCAAATTGAAGGATGATACCATTGAAGAACCAACTCTGTATTTGGGCGCTGACATTGGGAAGTTTTACTTTGAAGGTGATTCAAAACCAAGATGGTATTTGTCAAGCACGAAATACACGGCAAAAGCTGTTGCAGCTGTTGAACAAGAACTTGGAACTGAAAAGTATGGTTATTAATATTTACCAAAATCTGCATCCAGCCCACTGTCACACAATTACAGGCCGGAGATTGATATATCAGAGGAGCTGAATCCTGAATTGCAAAATTACTATCAAGGTTTGATTGGAGTTCTCAGATGGATTTGTGAACTAGGAAGACTTGACATTGTAATGCCAGTTTCACTCATGTCAAGATATCTGGCTCAGGCAAGAATGGGACATTTGAACCAGTTATTTCATATATTTGCATATTTGAAGAAATACAACAGGTCAAAATTGGTTTTTGATGATTCAGTACCAAGGGTTGATGAGAGTAAATTTCAAAAATGTGACTGGTCTGAATTTTATCCTGGCGCCGCTGAAGTCTTACCAGCAGATATGCCTGAAGCTTTGGGAAAACATGTAACAATGAGTTGTTTTGTTGATGCTGACCATGCTGGATGCAAAGCAACAAGAAGATCTCATACTGGTGTTATTATCTTCATTAATAATGCACCAATTATTTGGTTTTCCAAATGACAAACAACAGTTGAAACCTCAACTTTTGGATCTGAAATCATTGCATTGAAAATTGCAATTGAATTGGTTGAAGGTCTAAGATACAAGTTGAGAATGATGGGTGTTCCAATTGATGGGAGCACAAATGCGTATTGTGATAATGATTCGGTTGTCACAAATGTTACAAGGCCAGAAAGCCTATGCAAGAAAAAGCACAACAGCATTGCATACCACAAGGCCCGCGAATCTATTGCAGCAGGAATCATCAGAGTTGCAAAAGAACCAGGTTCAACGAATATTGCTGATTTGTTTACCAAGCTTATGAGTGGAGCTGTTTTCAGGGAGCATTGCTCTCATTGCATGTTGTAAGTTGTTTTGTTCCGAGATTCGTTCGCACCGAAGCAACAGGATAAATCAATCATTCAATGGAATGTTCGATCGATCGTTCGATTGAAGCAACAAGTTGATTTGAGTTTGGTCATGGAATAAAAGAAAATGGATAATTTGATCCATGGATTACAATATATCAATCGGGCAAGATTCAGGGCAAAATGTCTTGATACAAGCCGAATGAATGGCAAAATGCCTCCCCATTTTTTGATAAGGCCTCTGATAGTAGACTGGATACAGTTTGGTATTCAACACACGACAATGACTCACGATGAATAATATATTAAGTCATAAGATCCAATTGCTTACCAATTGGGTTCATGACTGAAGGGGACTGAAAAGAATTCACCGCGTATTTGTACGTACTAAGCGGGCGTATCGTACAAAAAGTCATAAGGGCAAATAACCTTATTTGTAAGGTTATTTAACTTGAGTGAATAATTGTCAGCGCTTTCATGGGGATTGTCTCTCTACTGGATTTCCCCATCAGCTCACTCTTTGAAGAATTAACAACTCTAAACACACTATCATGCCCTAATTTACGTACAACCTAGTACTAGTTTTACATGATAAGATATGGTGATTTTACATGTGATATCTCACGATAAGGATATCACGGCGAATTATACGGTAAAAGACCGGCCGACGATGGCTGGTTATTAATTACATGTGCAACCGCGCTTTACCGATTTGGGGCAAATGACATGGTGGTAACGCGCGCAACATTACTGTGGCAAATTACACAGTAATATGCCTGTAAACGGGGAGTAATTAACCTGTCGTTCGTTCGTTCGCTCGATCTTCGATGATTATTCTTACTCACTAAATCGATCGACCGTAAGGCCAATCACGTTCTCTTTTGTTTTATTACTGTTATCGTTACGACGCAGTTTTTCTATCTGTATCGTTGTGAATGTGCGCTACAACTGTGTGCTAACAGACGCGTTGGGCCTTGTTGTAATCCTCGCGCTCGTCGTCTCGTCGCGTCTGGTGGCTAGTATCCTGAGGCCCGGGTGAGGGACGTGTTCGATGACCGTGTCCAATCGTCGGTACGTGTTGAAGTGCCTGTATGCGGTCCTCGCGTCGGTGATACAGGTGAGGCCCGTCAGTGGGGCAGTCGTCCGTCAAACTTGGAGGGCGGTCGAGCTTGTTAACGTAGAGACGGAGCAACTTGTTCCTGCTGTCAAGTGTGGTAGGCGCGTTGGGACCCCTGCGGTTGCGGTCCTCGCGTTGGGAGGAGCCGGTCGTGATTCGATAGTATGACTATCGAACCAAGACAGGCTTGTACGGGTGCAATACTTGTCATGCATGCACTCCAATTTGCATACTATGACTCCCCTCCCCCTACACAACAGGCCATTGCAAAAATGATCTACATCACCTTCTTTTTCTGTCTAGGACCTGGTGAGTACACAGGTACTACCAGGGATGACCAAACCTTCAGCCTCCACGATGTCTCCTTCTACCCTGCTGGATCCCGAATCATCCGCCATGATGGCCCTGCACATGAGCTACAGGCTGCTACCTCTGTCACCTTCTTCACCTTCACCACACAGAAGAATGTGTTGTCGGCAAAAAATACGAACTTCTTGTTGGCATCAAATTCGATCGAAAAAGCCGACAAAACAAAACGACGACCAAGGTACGTAAGATTAACACAGAGATACAAATACTCCAATGATCAAGCATTAGAATCAAACGCACCTCCACTACATGGAAATCCTTAAGTGGTAAAAACGATATCACCTAAGGCTACAAACAAAAGAGGATAATCAGTTAGAAACAAGAAATATCCAAAGACCTGAACAATAAGTAAACACTTGGAACGCTTAAGTAAATTCAGAAGAATCTACTTGATATCCCGTGAGGAAATTACTTATTGCAATCAAGAAAATCAATACCGATTCCAAATGGGCCTCCTCATCTATCTCAAATACAATGAACAAGCATACGCCCCATCGGATAAAACACTTAACCTCGCAAATGACCAATACCATTGAATGACCGATACAGTAAGACCAACACACGCTGTTAATACATCAGCAGTATTGGTACGATGAAGACCAAGTAACCGGGGAAGATCTCTATCACATAAAAATACAGCAGAGAGCCCCGATACACAGTGAAAATACGTAGTAAAAATAAGAGCCTCTCTCTGAGCTCACTTCTCTTTAAATTTTAACATCATATACCTTTGGACGATCTTTAGAGTCACAACAGGTTATAGAGCCCTTATAACTTACACTTGTGTCCCACAAGAGCACCAGTGTTTACCTTAAGCTACCTATCTCCGGCCGTTCAGCACCTCGTCCACTGTCGGTTACATCCAGAGGAAATTCTGTGCTTAGCTCCCTGTGTGGCACATTCTCGGCCTCCCCCCGTCTCATTCTTTCTCTCTCTTTTTCTTTTCACCTCCCTGCCCGTGAATCAAGGGGTGTGATACCGATTCTTCTACAAGAATCTTCTTTTATAATCCACGACCAAGCAAGGTTAATACAAGAACGACGAACGTTCCGGACATCTTGACGTCGACGATCTACCACTTTAATCACCTTGACACTTCTGCCGACGCCGACACCGGTCATTAGAATCGAAAACACGAAACACATACAACAACGATTAATCGCCGGTTGACGATATTGAGATACCGCAACCATCAAATCCAACCTCCACTCTACTTGGTTAGTTACATCGGAAACGACGGATTAACCTGGAATCCCCTTCTTTACCATCAACGGATTAATTACATCCCAAGAACACTCATCTCCACCATCGACGATGATATCGAGATACCGAAACCATGCCAACAGCTCCATTTGACTGGACTCCAATCTTTGGAATCGAATTCGATTTTCAAGCGCTAGCAACCCAACTGCGGCCACATCCCTCAACAAAGCCTACTCTGAAATCATCGGCAAAGATGAACTCTCAGAATTCTTTGTGACCCGCGAGGATGAAGAAGAAGAAGATGGATCACTAGAAATAGCTCTGGATCCACAACTCCACATCCTCAATTGCATCGCAAAGGCTATTGCCATCAATCTAGTGGAGCCACCATCGGATGAAATAACAAAAGGCCACATTGCCAATCTCCTCGACAAATGTGTTATCAAGCATGTCAGAAACAGTGGATCTATAAAGAGCATGAGATACAAAACAGACTTTGATGCTGCTGCAAAGCATGCCATTCGGACCAACACAGATGATGAGCCTACCATTGTAATTGAAATCACAATTACCCATTGGCGATTCAAGAAAAATTGGCGCCCTGACCTATTCATGGAAGCCTACACCGGAGATCCACCATCCGATGATGAAGATAATGTCATTGCTACGGATACACCTGCAGAAACCGATCCTCCTACCAAAATGGGACAATTGACGACCCTTCTACAGCAATTGGTCAACAATGGCAACAACAACAACAACAACAATAACAATGCCGGTGCCAACCACCAAGCGACACTTGACTTACCATGGAATCCAGCAACCTTACCACCACCAGTTAAGGAGAGATACTATAGAAAAGAAGAATTCCTCACCAGAGATGATATGAAAGACTTCCCAATCACCTACACCGACTCATCGGGGAATGAAACAATTGTCAGACAAAACTACTACCTACACAATCTAGGCAGTGGGAGAAATGACCAACGCCTGATCACCAGAAGTGGTGACTGCTTTGATCTAACCAGAGCCTCTGACAAGTTCAAGGAAGCAGCTAGAGACAAACTTTTTCTCTCAGGATTCCCACAACTAAAGGATTCAACCCATCCTCAGGTTAGAAAATGGTACAGAGAAATCACCGCTCATGCACAGCAACACCACATCTACATCCACCCATACTACCTCTACAGGTGTGAAGCTGATCATCTCCGAGGATTTACCATTGGGGACAGCCTCCCTCATGATCTACCTACAAGATATGAATTGGCCATTCACGAATGGGGTAATCTCATCTACACTGCACTCAGAACTGATAAGATCATTCCTGACTCTTGTGGAAGAATGAAGGCCACCATTCAAAGCTTTGAAGGGGGACAAGGTTACGAAGCTCTGTACACAGTCATTGCTCAGACACATCCCAACTCAAAAAGGCCATCAAATGCAGGTAGAATGGTCAGAAATCCTCCAAATCAAGATGCAAATGAATCACTTGAAGAATACTACTTCCGGTACAAGGATTACTTGCAACTTAGAGTTTTCCTCCAGAATCAACCCAGCACCATCAGTTCAACAGAAAAAGTCAGCAACCTCATTGAAGGAACCACTCTCTCACATGAACTCTTTGAGAAAACAGAAGATGAACGTGACTCAGATGACCAATTCAAACGGGACAAATACAAAGCAGGTAGGCTCCTACAAACCCTGCAAGCATATGAACAAGAGATAAAGGCTGAAAAGAAGTACAAGGACAAAACCTCCAAACCAAGTCTGCTCAAGCAATTACCCATCACAGGAACCAGACCAGGTCCTCGAAGAAGTGATAGATTCCAAAAACGCGCTGGCAACAATACTGTTAGAACACCTTCTACTTTGACTTCTCACTCAATCAGCCTGATTGAATCACTTGGATACCCTGAGATGGATGAAGAGTCTGACAATCCCTTCCTCCATCAAGCATATTACAATGCCATCACTGCATTCGACAAGCAACCCAGTCTCTTTGATACATCCAGAAAATGCGTTGTTTGTCACACATCTGGTCACAATTTTGATAATTGTCCTGCCTTACAAGATGTTGAGTCCCTTAAGAAACACAGGATTGCCATGGCTGTTTTTCTAAGCAAATGCAATAAAGAAATCCAACAGCTCTTAGATTCTACCCAACAGATCTCCCAGATCAACATTGAAGATGAAGATCAAGATGAGGTCCCCCCAGATGATGCAGTAGAAGATCAAATATTTTGCCAAGGCCAAGAATAAATAGTCTTTCTTGCAGCCACATGACAACACCTCAAGATGATCCTCAAGGATTTGACAATGTTACAGCCCCTCAAGTGAACAGCTTATGCCCCTCCTTGGCGTCCAGCAGTGTCAGCTCCTACGAATCTTTCCAGATTGGTGCTGTCAATCTCTTCCCTAGGGATAGCCTACAGCCTTCAATCCCAATTGATGTCTACTGTGATATGGAATCACCCGAGGTTACAGCCCCTGTATTGAAATCACACCTGGAGACCAATGGAGATCCCAACTTTGACAGAGACAATCCTATCCCACATGATACAAACCATGTAAAAAATCTTGTACCTCCAGATCCTATTGCAGCTGCAGCATATTTCCAACAAGGTGTCAGAGCGTAGATTGATACCGGTGCTAAAGTTTCATGCACAAACCTACGGCATATCCTCCATGGTTACAAACCTTACACCAAGCTGAGACAATGTCCAGTCAAGCTCACAGCGGCAATTGGAGGAAAGGCAGCCACTTGCATTCCTGAAGGATCTGGCTACTTGCATATTCCAGCACCCAATCACATAGGGTATCTCAAAGTCTTCTTCTCTTTTCTCCCTCCCTGTTGACAACATTACTGAGTGAGAATGGCCTCTGTGGAATGACATCTCGAATGAGACATCAGTTCAGTGGACAGTCCATACATAAAGCCTTCACTGACACCCATGACTCATCTGTTCAACAGAATGGCAACCTCACCATTATTTGTCATCACAAGCAGAGCACCGCCAAAAGCATTGTCCTACATGGAAGCATCATTGATGGTCAGTGCTTCACACACCCAGTATTGATACCAGATGTTGATTTTGCATCACCATATGCCAATTGCGCAACATCTTCAGCATATGCTTTGGCCACCAACATGGAGTTCAAGAAAACTTGCGAACTGGCCTCCAAAGAAGCCATTAGTAACTACAGGTACGATATATACACTAACCTTGTGACACTGCAAAAATGCACTGAAGCAGCAAGAGCTCAGTCTGATACCAGCAACACGCCAAAGTTTGATGCAAAATTGTTTTTCACCAAGCTTGTGGACAAAAATATCCCCATTCAAGCCATCAAAGCCGAAACATCAAAACTCCTCTGGCATCAGAGACTTGGACACCCATGTGATGACTTCCTCTACCAAGCTCATAAACACATTATTGGAGTACCAAAGTTCAAACGCCAAACGAGTGTCCTTGATCAATGTCCAACTTGTATACAATGTAAACAAACAAAGACCCCTGCCGGTTCCCATCCCACCAGAAAGGCCACACAACTGTTTCAGGGCTTGTCTATTGACTTTGCTTTTTCAGGCGCCAAATCATACAACAGTAAACGAAGGCGTGAGTACAAAGGCATTCATGGCGAGACAGCTTGGATCCTCATCACAGATCACTACACTGGTATGAAGTATGGTGATACCAGAATCTCCAAAGCAGCACCCCTCCATTGGCTTGAACATTTCTTCTCCCAGCACAACCCAGCTTGCACCAACAAGTACATCTCGGTTGACCAAGGTGGAGAGCTCTATCACAATCCTGATATCAGAAATCTCTTCTCCGCTTTTGGCTACTCCATTTTCCCAACTGGTGCTGATACTTCACATCAAAACGGTACAGTTGAAAGAGCCCATCGAACTCTAGCTAACTCAATGAGAACCATGCTCAGTGGCGCAAATTTGCCCATCAAGTTTTGGCCTTTTGCATTCTACCATGCCCTGAGGTTGTCCAATGCGTTCCCTGAAGGCAACCAGCAGCACTCACCCTTAGAATTGGCAACAGGACAGAAGGAAAATCTTGCTGACTTCCGGACCTTTGGCTGCAGAGTCTGGGTCAGACCTCCAGGCAAGAGATCAATCAAGCTCAAACCCAATGCGCGCAAAGGAATATTCCTGGGTTTTGTCCCATACACTACCAGGAACATTCTTTGGTATGATACTGAGACGCACCGAGTCAAGATAGCCATCCATGTCAGGTTTGACAAAGGCATGAACGGCTTACCACTTGCAGACCTTCCAACCAATGTCAAGCACCTGCTCCAAACTGATGACAACCTTCAGCTCCCCCCAGAGCCAAATGAGGTGTCATCCAGTGATTTTCACTTCTCCATCTCACCTTTTGCAGATCTCACCAACCTCAGGCTCACTGTTTCACGTTCCTGTACTGACCGAACCTTTGGCCTCCGATATGCAAATGATCCGCTACTTGGCAGAGCCTATGTCACAGCTATACTTCCCAACAGTCCTGCCTCCAAGCTTTTCTCCTCCCATAAGAAGTCTCTCTCCAAGCTGCGAGACGCTTATATTGTATCTATCAATCACAATCATGTATTCGCTGCTGCTGATGTTACCACAGCACTGCATGACTCACACGATCGAGGGGTGAGGGATTATTCCATAGATACTCCTATCACTTTTGCACTTGAAGAGAAATTATCTCTGAAAGACGTCAGGAAACATGCTAATGAATATGGACTTTTTGCTCCCAATACCTCCTGGAAGGAACCTACCGATGAAGAAGACCCACCATTTCTGGACAGGCTTTCATCCATCAAAACCATCAAGCGATTGGCACCAAATACAAGAACCTCCTTCAATCCAGAATCAACCAAGTTGATAACACTGAAGCACTCCATGCCTCCATCCAAAAACACTTGGCACCAACTGAGGATGACATGGATGTTGTCATTCCCACTATTGATATGGCATCACTCCAAGCCATCACCAAGCTTCATAAGGCAGGCAATCATGCATTACCACTAGATGCAGATTCACTACCAACTGAGCAAATTGAACTCTTAATCAAGGCCATCAATTCAAAAGCAACTACACCAGAAGGACAAGCACTAGGGCACTTCACTTGCAGAAACCTCAAGTCATTATCCACATGGACTGAATGGGAAGCTGGAGAACGCAAACAACTTGATCAAGTTTGAAGACTTAGAAATGTTTGGATCACCAATTCCATATCCAAAGGATCCAGGATCCATTATTCGCAGACCCCATTGGCAATACAGTGTCAAAAGGAATGGTGGCCGCCGCGCAAGACAGTGCTGCAATGGAAGCAAATATGCAGCTCCAACCCTGCATGCCATTGCAATGTCATACTCATCGTGTGTTGAGCATCCTATCCAAAGATTGTTTTTTGCCATTGCAGCAAGCCTCAATCTCAAAGTGTATGGTGCAGATGCCCAAGACGCGTTCGGCCATAGTCCTGGATCTGAAATCCCAACCTTCATGACTATAGATGATGCATATGCAGACTGGTACAGACACAAATACAGCAAAGATATAGACAGAAGGATGGTGCTCCTGGTTCTTCGAGCACTTCAAGGCCACCCAGAATCAGGTAGACTCTGGGAGACGCACATCAACAAGATCTTGAAAGGTTCTGATCTCAACTTCAAGACCACCACTCATGACAGAACAATCTATACGACAGTTTTTGAAGGTGAAACAGTCTACATGCTGAGACAAGTTGATGATTTTGCACTAGCTTGCACATCAGAATCCATATCCGACAAGATCTATGACATCATTGGAGCAAAACTGAAGCTACCTAAAGAAGATGTAATCCCCTTCACAAAAATGGGATTACTTGAAGACTTCAATGGGATTGATGTCAAACAGACGGCTGATTACATTGAACTGTCCTGTGAAAATTACATTGACAGAATTATGACATCCCATGGTTGGGAAACGGATTTGAAGATGAAACCCCACTCCAAGCCTTCAGCACCATTATCAACTGAAGTGCTAAGCCAACTCCAATCACATACTGATGAACCGTGAGAAGGCACCAAGGAACATGCTGAATTACAATCCACATCTGGCTTCTCCTCCAGGACACTCCTGGGTGAAATGATGTTTGCATACGTCAGCTGTCGGCCAGACTATTGGGTATGCAGTGACCCTGATGTCAAAATACAGCTCCAATCCCACTGCATTCCACTATTCCAGTCTGAAGAACATAGCTCGATACCTCAGAACAACCAGATCTGGGGGTATTCGGTTCTACAGACCTAATGCTGAACCATCTCTGCCTCCAGAGGTACCATACGACGACGCAGTCCAAGATGCATCACTCCCCAAATACCCTGAAGATATCAAGCATAACAAACTGATGTGTTTGTTGATGCAGCATATGGGAATGATCCAAAACATTGCAGGTCCACCACAGGGTATGTCTTCACTTATGCTGGTGGCGCAATTGTTTACAGATCCAAAGCTCAGTCACTCACTGCACAGAGTTCCACAGAAGCTGAATTCATCGCTGCAGTCACAGCAGCCAGAACAGCCAGATATCTCAGGTCCATACTCAAGGAATTAGGATTTGTCCAAGTTGGACCAACTCCGATCTATGAAGACAATGCATCAGCAATTGAAATCATAAATGCCCAGAAGCCAACTGAAAGAACCAGGCACATCGAAATCAGGTTCTTTGCCATTCAAGCATGGAAAGAAAATGGTGAAGTCAAGATGATTCACATCCCTGGAGTTATCAACCCGGCTGATGATCTAACCAAACCATTGGGATGGATCTTGCACGCTCGACACGCAAGATACATCATGGGACACTACCCAGGATAAATCATTCGCGTCAAGCCGCGCTGACTTCAATCGCTCTCGATTCGACCCAAATTGTTGGATCAATTCAGACAAAGTATACACCAACAGTAATCCAACATATATCATCTATCATGTTGGATCAAGGGGTGTGTTTATTAAATTCCTTTCGTGACCAGGAGTACCAAAGCTACCAAAGGGTAGATTTCCTATGCGCATGAATCAATGAGTCCCGTATCCATCTAAGTAATCGATTCCCACGGCATATCGATTCCCACGGCGCATCGATTCCCATCGCGCATAAACGGTGAGCAATCCCTGTCTTACGATATTGCCATTGTTCTTCGGTGAGCAAACTCTGATTTCATAAAATATCACACGAGCTACAGGAGCAATTCCTGACCTTAATGATAAACATTTCATGGAGTCTTCCTAACGGAACAAGAGAAGAAAACCGTTGGCATGTGATTCTCACACAATACATATACATGCATACAAATATATATGGTCAACGACTAATACATGTACGGAAATAATCAGCGAGTAATCTCAGCACTACGCAACAGCAGTTGCAACGTATTCATCTCAATAAAAGAGATATCTTGCATTTCGGCAAGATTTCACTTTATCTCATACTTTTAACATTCAACTGATTTATATCCCAAAATTCACACTAGTTGCTACCAACTACTTGTAATCTACATACTAAGGTCTGTCTCGCTGCAATCTGAATAAGTCACAGCAAGAGGAGATCTGGCGTTTCCCTAGTCTCGCCTGTAGTCCGATTATCCGTTGCCGAAAGTATCCAAACACAATTGTCACGCGTAGAGTACAATCGTTCGTCTACTAACACACTAACACAGCGTTGCTGTTCGTCAGAAGTCCTTGAATCAGACTCTCAACGAATCGGATTCAGAAGGAAGATAATAGATTAACAGTCGCAAGCTCTAAGAAGGCTTGCACACAAGAAGGACCAGGAACGGAATTGAACATAATCCCTACGCTGGCATATGCACGTCGCACATCGCACAAGAAGCAGCTCCCATTCTCAGTTACCACGCAATTCTTTCCAAGGCTCCGAACCACCACAGATGCCGAACATACCGGTAATGCCCGTCAATACACTCGGAGGCGAAGAGAAGAATGACGCTGAAGTCACCACTATCGAACGCTTTCCCAGCTTCGATGCTGATGTGAGAAAGATACTCATATCATTACTCAACGTAACAAGTGAGATTACTAGCAAGTTGTGCCTAGCTCTCAAAGAAGGCGGATTATGCGAGTGGAAGTCGTTCCTCGACGCACTTATCGAACCGGATTTTGCACGCGAACTTACCTATATGGAGCGAGGATTGGCAACGCATATCCCTCGATCCATCCAAAGGAGCATAGAAGCACTTGCGGATTTCGCTATCGAACTACAAGAAGAAGGTGTCGACCTAGGAGAAGACGAGAAGGACTGGAAAGATGTAAAGTCATATACATACAAGGAATTCCAGGCATTCCGCGGAGAGCGTGCCCAACGCTTACGCAATGAATCTGTTCTGAACCCACCACCTCCTCCGGCGGGAAGTAACAAAAAGTCCCCTCAGCAGGTAAAGTACGAATCATGGTGCCGAAAAGCACGAGATGAAAAGTCCTTTACACCCCTCACGAATGACTCGAGATTCGAACACTGGCTCGTAGGTTTCAAAGCTAAACTCGAGGCATACGACATCGATACAGAGACATTCCTCAATGAAACTTGGCCTCCAGCCACGCTTGTGGGTTACACCCGTGATCTCTACGTCAAACAATGTGCCTTCTTCTGGGTACTAATGTTAGAAGTCTTCAAGAGTGACCTTTCTGCATCATGTGTACACAGTCATTCTACCACTCGTGATGGACGCAAGGCCTACTTCGACTTCGTAAACCTTCATAGCCAATCAAAAGCAAAGGTATACGACAACTCGACCCAGCTACAAGCGTTGCTCAAGTTGAACCTCAACAATTGGAAGGAATCCAAAGTGAAATTCATCACACACTGGTTTGATGAATTGAATCACCTCAACAAGCTTCGTCCTCCCAACAAGCCCCTCGAGTATCACACTGTAAAATCAGCATTGTGTCAGGCATGTTATTCCAGCTTCCAGCTAAGCGAACAGTTTGCCAAGGTCAAGGATCCAGGTGGGACGAATAGCACCATAACAGATGCAGTTGCCGAAGCTGCTGCTATCCACGATCTTAAAATCACGCTTTTACTCGAAGCAACCCGACTTGATTCCCAGTCTGCGATATCTGCTCCTCGGTCGACCGTACGTGCACATGTTCATGATTTCTCTTCTGACTCGATCCAAAACCATGAGGACTATGCTCTCCCCATTGAATTTGAAGGAGACTATCAAGATTATGCTGTGTTCAAGGCTGGACGTACCCCTGACCCCACCACAAGGTTGCCTACAAACATATGGAAGGCCTTGTCACGTCAGGACATGAAGAGTTGGCTCAGTTTTTCTCCGGAAGGCAAGAAAATCATGGTTGCCTCATTGCGACACGACTTACTTAACACTAACCAACCTGACCCCAACAGTGTCAAACCCATTACCCGAAAGGCATACCAACATGAACACTCGGTATCTTTTCAAGAAGACGATACTTCGACCAAGGATGAGCATGCCAATTCCGCAGCAGACCTACATCCTGCTGTAGAGAATGACCGTAGAGGCGTTTTTCATGCATCTCTAGGTGTATACAAATCCACGACCTCCTCGTCTAAGGACCAGCGACCTCTCAAGTCTTCCGTGTCACCCGCGCATCCAGCTCGATTCCTTTCAAACAACCCTGACATTCAGTACAAAAAGGACGGTGACACCCAAATACCTGTCGGAACACCATCGTATTCCGCCAATTTTCACCAGTGGTATACTCCCGAGGATGATCTCACCTTTCCTAATGATGGTTCCGTACCGTCATACACATACCGTATACACAAAACCACGGTTACTAGCCCTGGTTTTGCCATGGTCGATCGCGGCGCAAATGGCTGCATCATCGGTAATGATGCATGTCTCATCTCCAAGGATATTCCACCACGATATGTTAACGTCACCGGCATTAACAATCATCAGGTACAAAACATTCCCATTGCTACATGCGGAGCATATTCCATGTCGAACAGAGGCCCCGTCATTCTTATTTTCAATGAATGTGCCTATACAGGACGACATCCTTCTATATTGTCATCCGGCCAGATGGAAGCATATTTTTCCACTGTAGACGACACGTCCATCAAAGCAGGCGGAGGACAGGTCATCACCACCTCCGATGGCTATGCACTGCCTCTTAGCATACAACACGGCTTACCATACCTTGCGATGCGAAAGTATACGACTGTCGAATTTGACACGTTACCACATGTTATCATGACATCCGATAAACATTGGGACCCATCTGTTCTCGATACCACGATCAGTGCAAAGGATGAACAATTTCTCCAGAAATATCCTCCCCAACCACAGCAACTCCCTTATGCCGATTACGACGAATATGGGAACCCACGCTGCCTTGAAGGATTAGATATCTCTGTTTCTCCCGGGTCCTCCACGGTCACATCCCTCAGCTCGTATTCCAGCCATTCCACCCGATCTCCCTTTCTTCCAATTGATGATCATAAGAACAACGATTGCTCCTTTTGGCTTACTTCCACTGACTACGCCCATCTCGAACGTCTCGCATGCTGCGCGCCAACCGCAGTCTCTGGAACAGTCACTGCGTTTCCGACAGATTGTACAACCAGTGACACTACACGCATTGCAGCTACGCCCCGTGAAAGATACCCAAATGAACATGACTACTTATCCCTGAAACCTTTCTTTTGTTGGGTTTCCACCGATCGCATCAAAGCTACTTTTGAAAACTCAACCCAATACGGTTCGTTAGCGGTTAGCCCTGATGGCAACATTTTCAAACGGTTTCATTCCCCTCAACCGGCCATGAACGTTCGCCCCTTCAATGACGATGTTATGTCCGATGCAGTCTATTCAGATGTCCCAGCAATTGATGGTGGATCCAAGATTGCTCAGATCTTCTTTGGCCGCAAATCGCATATTATTCACGTTGAAGAAATGCGTACCACCGGCGATTTCCTACCCTGCTTTCAGAACTTTGTTCGAAAATGGGGCAGGCCCATCCGCCTCCTTTGCGACCACGGTAACTATCAATCAAGTAAGAAAGTCATGGATTACCTCAAAATGTTATGGATTGGACTCTGGCAAAGTGAACCGTACCATCAACACCAGAATCAATTCGAACGACGATACCAAACGTTCAAGCGCATCGTCAATCGCGTCATGGATCGTACCGGCACACCACCACACATGTGGTTACTGTGCATGACATACGTCGCGGGTCTCCTCAATGTTGTCTCTGACCCTACGCTGTCCGATAAACAACCGATCTTCATTGCCACGGGTACAATTGGCGACATCAGCGCATACACCAGTTTCTTCTGGTTTGAACCTGTGTATTTCAAGACCAACGACTCCCCTTTCGGTACCAAATCTACCGAACGCCTAGGTCATTTCGTCGGCATCGCCGAACATGTTGGCAATGGACTCTGCTTTCGAATCTGGGATCCAGTTACCAACAAGTTACTAGACCGGTCCGGTGTTCGATCTGCTCTTACACCTGAGTCACGTAACAAACGCGCGGGCTTATTTACTGATGATGGTTTCATCAAATGGCGTAATGCAAAGGATTCCTTACCCCGTATATACGCCACTGGAGAAGCTCCAGCTTTCAAACATGGGGAGCATACCAATCAGAATAAACTCATTGACGAGTCTACTAAACCAAACAGCTCAGTTTCCCCTAACGGTTCACCTGCTGATTGTGACACCGCCGATGACACCGTTCCATCTGCACCAACAGATACCACGCCCCACGCATCTGGCACTCAACCAATTCTTCAACCACCCGCCCACCCCTCGTTACCGACCTTTCTTTATACGAAGGTCGATGACAGCCCAAGCTGGTCACCTTCTCCACTCCCTAACAACTATGGGGAGAGTTTTGATGGTCCTCCTACGACACACATCTTCAGCAAGACATCCGATGGCGTTCTCCTTACTGAAGATGATTTTGATCCACCGGAATTAGCATACTTTGATGTTAGTGACGTCACAACTCCACACACCAACCCCGCTACTCCTTCAGTAGACCCATCACAGGTAGTTGTTACCGACGAAGAAGGTAACGCACAATTTGACGATGATGGTAAACCTATTACCATTCCTACGATCCCGATTGCCGATCTACAAGGACGTTCCTTCCTTGTAACCAATCTCGATGGCACCCGGAAACGTCTCACCATTGTCGATGTTGAAGACAGTCTTGAACGCAATAAAGACTTCATCAAGTTCAAGTGCAAACACTCCGATGACGAACTCGATGATATCATTGCATACAATGACGTCATGAATTACATACATCGTGATTCAACACAAGAAGACGGCAAACTCTGGTCGTTTCGCCGCATCCTAGGACACCAAGGTCCACTGGATAACAAGCACCCTCAATACAAAGGTTCCAAGTATAACCTCTGGATTGAATGGGAGAATATGGAACGCACATATGAACCTCTGGCCAATATTGCGGCTGATGACCCAGTCACCGTTGCAAAATATGGGAAAGACAACAACTTGCTTGACCTCCCGGGTTGGAAACGTCTCAGGAGAATCACCAACCTAGCCCGACGAACCAAGAAACTTGATCGACTCGTGCACCAAGCCAAACTACGTTCTTTCCGTACCACTCCGCAGTATCAATATGGATTCAAAGTGCCTCGTAACCACGAAGAAGCCCTCCGATTTGATCAAGCCAACGGGAACACCAAATGGGAAGATGCCACCACTCTGGAAATGGCACAACTCAATGAATACAATACATTCATTGATAAAGGCGTATACAAGACAAGCTCCATTCCCACGGGATTCCAACAGATCAAGGTACACATGATATACGCTGTCAAACACGACGGAAGACACAAGGCTCGCCTCGTTGCTAACGGTAATCTCACTGAGGCTCCTATCCACAGTGTTTACGCAGGCGTCGTATCTCTTCGCGGTCTACGTATGTGCCTATTCCTAGCTGAACTCAACGATCTAGAAGCATGGGGTACCGACATAGGTAACGCCTACTTAGAAGCAGTCACCTGCGAGAAAGTATGCATCAAGGCAGGTCCCGAATTCGGATCGCTGGAGGGTCACCTGTTGGTCATTTACAAAGCCCTATATGGTCTCAGGTCTTCAGGCAAGTGCTTTGGAGACTTACTCGCGGCTTGTCTCATCGAACTCGGCTTCGAAAGATCCCGTGCAGAACCGGAAATATTCCTCAAACCCGGAACGAACAAGCATGGTGAACGGGTATATGAGCTTATATGCACATATGTCGATGACCTATGTCTCTGCATGGCAGATCCCAATTCCTTCTTGAAGATATTGCAATCGTCACCATATAACTTCAAATTGAAGGGATCCGGACCTATGAACTTTCATTTAGGATGTGGATTTGAGCGCGACGAACATGGTGTTCTGTGCATGAATCCCCATAAAGTTCATCGAAAAGATGGAAGCATCTTACGAACAAATGTTCGGATGCAAACCTAACACTAGGTTCCGATCACCCATCGCGGAGAACGATCATCCTGAATTGGACTCCTCAGCCTTTCTTGAAGAAACCGGTATACAGAAATACCAAAGTATGATCAGTTCACTGCAATGGATCATCGCTATTGGCCAGTTTCGATGTACAAACAGCCGTGATGACGCTCTCAAGTTTCAGAGCTCAGCCACGAGATGGGCATCTCGAACGTGCTAAACGTATCTATGGATATATCTCCAAGTTTAGACATTTTAAAATCAGATTCCGCGTGGAACCGCCCGATTTTATATTGACTAAACCCGACACCATCGACTGGTCCAATACCGTCTATGGGGAGCATTCTGAGGAGCTACCCGACGACGCTCCTGCACCGCTTGGAAAGACAGTAGTGTTATCACACTTCTATGATGCCAACCTCATGCATGATATTCTCAGTGGCAAGGCCGTTACCGGCATTCTTCATTTCGCGAACAAGACTCCCATGATGTGGTTCTCGAAGAAGCAGTCTACTACGGAAACAGCCACCTTTGGAGCTGAATTTGTTGCAGGAAGAACTTGCATCGAACAGATTGTCGACCTACGCCACTCATTCCGATATCTCGGAACACGAGTACATGATATCTCATACTCTTGGGGTGACAACGAAAAGATGATCCAGACGTCGACCTTTCCTTACTGCAAGGTTGCATAAGCGTCATAACATTCTATCGTTTCACTACGTACGGAGCATGATAGCGAGAGGTTTCATTTTAATGATGCACATCCCAGGTAAGGATAACTGTGCAGACATTCTCACCAAGCATTGGAGTCACTCAGTTGTGTATCCACTGCTCAGGCCCATCTTCCACTTCTGTGGTAATACTGGTGACCTTCTCCAGGATGATGGAAGCATCATGTAGAGCGTGATGACCCTTCACAAGGAGACATGGGGAGTATTAAATTCCTTTCGTGACCAGGAGTACCAAAGCTACCAAAGGGTAGATTTCCTATGCGCATGAATCAATGAGTCCCGTATCCATCTAAGTAATCGATTCCCACGGCATATTGATTCCCACGGCGCATCGATTCCCATCGCGCATAAACGGTGAGCAATCCCTGTCTTACGATATTGCCATTGTTCTTCGGTGAGCAAACTCTGATTTCATAAAATATCACACGAGCTACAGGAGCAATTCCTGACCTTAATGATAAACATTTCATGGAGTCTTCCTAACGGAACAAGAGAAGAAAACCGTTGGCATGTGATTCTCACACAATACATATACATGCATACAAATATATATGGTCAACGACTAATACATGTACGGAAATAATCAGCGAGTAATCTCAGCACTACGCAACAGCAGTTGCAACGTATTCATCTCAATAAAAGAGATATCTTGCATTTCGGCAAGATTTCACTTTATCTCATACTTTTAACATTCAACTGATTTATATCCCAAAATTCACACTAGTTGCTACCAACTACTTGTAATCTACATACTAAGGTCTGTCTTCGCTGCAATCTGAATAAGTCACAGCAAGAGGAGATCTGGCGTTTCCCTAGTCTCGCCTGTAGTCCGATTATCCGTTGCCGAAAGTATCCAAACACAATTGTCACGCGTAGAGTACAATCGTTCGTCTACTAACACACTAACACAGCGTTGCTGTTCGTCAGAAGTCCTTGAATCAGACTCTCAACGAATCGGATTCAGAAGGAAGATAATAGTGTTGTTGGCAAAAAAATACGAACTTCTTGTCGGCATCAAATTCGATCGAAAAAGCCGACAAAACAAAACGACGACTAAGGTACGTAAGATTAACACAGAGATACAAATACTCCAATGATCAAGCATTAGAATCAAACGCACCTCCACTACATGGAAATCCTTAAGTGGTAAAAACGATATCACCTAAGGCTACAAACAAAAGAGGATAATCGGTGAGAAACAAGAAATATCCGAAGACCTGAACAATAAGTAAACACTTGGAACGCTTAAGTAAATTCAGAAGAATCTACTTGATATCCCGTGAGGAAATTACTTATTGCAATCAAGAAAATCAATACCGATTCCAAATGGGCCTCCTCATCTATCTCAAATACAATGAACAAGCATACGCCCCATTGGATAAAACACTTAACCTCGCAAATGACCAATACCATTGAATGACCGATACAGTAAGACCGACACACGCTGTTAATACATCAGCAGTATTGGTACGATGAAGACCAAGTAACCGGGGAAGATCTCTATCACATAAAAATACAGCAGAGAGCCCCGATACACAGTGAAAATACGTAGTAAAAATAAGAGCCTCTCTCTGAGCTCACTTCTCTTTAAATTTTAACATCATATACCTTTGGACGATTTTTAGAGTCCCAACAGAATGGGGACAAGGGCGAGGCCATGGCTCATGCCAGGACTGATGACTCACTCTGCTGCCCGGTAGCAGCGTGCGCTCGCCAAGTCCTCCATCTCAGGCGCTGCTGCCCTAGCAACTCTCCCTTCTGCCCGTCCCTCAAGCTTGCCAGTTACTTCGACAATGGGTTATGAACCCTTGTACGCGCAGCAACTGTCACTTCCTCCATTAGGGTCTATGTACAGACCCTCTACCATACCACTGGCATCTCCCCTGCTGCAATCTTGGCTCGCTCCGTCCGTGCTGGGGGTGCTATGACCCTGCTAGAGGGCAAATGCAATTCTAATGTCATCACACTCCTTGCACGCTGGCATAGTGACTGCACAATGAGGTACTTGCATCAGCAGTCCCTCCCCATCTTCAAGAATCTTGCCTCAGTCATGTTCAACAATGGAACATACTCCTTCCTGCCAGAGGAATGGGTGCCCGCCGCCGCTCCCACTCCACCTGGCCGCTCTCTGTGATCCCCCCCCCCCGTGGGGGGAATCATCCTCTCCTTCCCACCCTCGCTGTCGGCTCCATCCCCTCCCGGTCCTCCCCCCTCCAGCTCCCACCCTGTGCCTCATGGCCCATTGGCAGAAAAGGCTTAACAGCCAACGCTGTGCGCGTGTGTGTGTGTGGGCAAAGCAAATCGGGACCGGACTCCCCAGCCTGCACAAACAAACAACAACAGGCTGGAGTTTCCCAAAACCCCCTCTAGCATTGCTTAACCCACCAACCCACCAATGAACTACAAACCTTCACATCCAGTACTACAAGTAGGTAGGCTACTGAGGCTATCACGAATGTAGTGAGTGATAGCCGGTTGTTCTCTTCGAAATCCATGCCACTCTTTTGCTTTGTTTTGATGCTTAGTATTTGGTTCCAATGCTGTCTTTGATATTCTTGTTTCTACGTCGTATCGCCTCCTCGTACGCCTCTGCTGCCAAGTACGTGATATAAGTAGTAGTAGTAGATACAAGAAGATTGGTGATATATTTGAGTAGATTCCAAAATTAGCATTAGAATTAAAGTAGTATTGATATCCGGATCGCACCTCTATCCGACCCTCTTTATTAGCCGTATTGAGCGTGTGCGTTGAGTCTGAAGTGAATCCTATAAATAGTTACTATCTCTTGGCCGGTTGCCACGGGTGATTCATTTAGCCTGTCAGTCGTACGTCTCAGTCTGTCTGTACCGTGTCTTCGTGGTAGTATCATACTAGTAGAAGATACCTATCCCGCGGATCTCGTTTTTCTTTCTCATCAACACCATTGCGCCACATACATCTCATGGCCAGTTCAATTAATCTATCTCCACTCATTAGCTCAGTGAGCAAATTGGCAATATTTGACTTGCCTGGCTCCTTTGCAATCCAAATACTTCCTGCTGCTATGCACTCCCTCGCCTTGTGATAAGCAACACTATTATGCTTCTTCTTACAAGGGCTTTCTGGTCACGTGGTATTTTTTACAACCAATTCATTGTCACAGTAAACATTGGTAGGGCCGTCTATTGGTATGCCCATCATCCGAACAAGGTTGTACCTGAGCCCTTTGACCATCTCTATTGCTATTCTAAGCGCGACAATCTCCGAACCAAATGTAGACGTTTCAACAGTTGTTTGTCTCTTAGAGAACCACAAAATAGGTGCTCTGTTAACAAAGATAATGATCCCTGTATGAGATCTTCTGGTAGCCTTGCAGCCTGCATGGTCTGCGTCCACAAAACATGTCGTAATAACGCCCTTGCCATGTGGCTCGGGCATATCTGGAGGCAGTACTAGTTCTTTTGCTTCTGGATAAAATTCACTCCAGTCACATGTTTGGAAAATGGATTCATCAACCTCGGGCATCGAAGCATCAAAAACCAACTTTGACTTGCTGTAATTCTTTAAAGATGCAAACAGATGAAACAATTGGTTGAGATGACCTTCTCGTGCTTGAGCAAGGTACCGGGACATAAGTGACACAGGCATAATAATATCCAATCAACCCAACTTGCATATTCACCGGAGTATTCCAATCAAACCTTGATAATAGTTCTGTTTCTTCGGATCTAGCTCTGGAGATGCATCTATCTCAGGCCTATACTCAGCGCTGAGAGGAGATCTTGCGATCTTTGGCAATAATTTAAACGCATACTCCCCGGTTAATAGTTCCTCGTCGACCAACTTGATAGCCTTTGAAGTGTATTTTGAAGCAGCCATGGACCAATATGGGGTACCATTAATGTAAGTCTTCCCAATATTGGTCCCTAAGTAGAAAGAAGGTTGTTCGACAGTCCCATTCTTCAGCTTGAATTGCCTTTCAATTGCATCCATTTGAAACTTGGGATCCATGCCGCATACGAGGATATCGTCGACATATGCCACACAATATTTGCAGTAGTGGAACCCTTCTTCCGGTTGATTCTGATAGTATCCTCTGCAACTGTTACATCTTTCAACGAGTACAAGCGGAACAGGAAGATAACTACTGAATGATCTCCACAAAAAGGCAGTTACTTCAAATCTGCTGGCCTTGGGAAATATCTTTCTGTAGACTGCTAACAAGAACATAGGGAATCCGACACTGCCCTTTATCTCCCCGTTACCCATGACAAGATTTAATCTATCGAAACAAACAATATAAAACTGTTACTCCCTCTGTCCCAAAATATTTAGACAGTATGGACGTTAATACTTGAAATAAGGTCAATACTCAATGGATGCCAACCGGGCTTTTTGGGTTGAACTCTCCTTAATCAACTCCTCATGATGGGTTAAACGTTAGACACTTCAGTGGTATTGGTGTGCCTTTCATAGGGAGTTAAAGAAGAGCTGTCACGCCTTGCAAAAGTGATTCCTCCGGTTAAGAGGGTTCTACTTGCCGGTTTAACGTCCGGATGCTTCCACATGCAAGCTAAGGCACTGAATGTTTGCAAGGGCATAGTGGTTAGAAACATGAAGAATGTTCTTGTACTTTCATAGGTGTTCCAAAGAGAGCCATTTTATGCACCGGAAGCATGCCATTTTCACGGGTTTCAGTTGAAAAAAACTCAACTGATGCAAAAAACTGACTGAGAGGGGATTTTAGATCGCGCGAATTTTTCATCGCGAGAATTTTTCATCGCGAATTTTTTTAACACGGTGATTTCATGTGTTTCCTTGCCCCGTGTACCCGGTAACTTTCATGTGTTTCCATTCATCCTCTATTCCACTCCTCTTGTTGTTGTTGCACCTCCATTGGCTGACTAAGTATGTAGTGGATCCGATTGAGCACCTCTGTCAGTTTGAACGTGAAACAAAGAAGGATCAGTACACTTCTACGGGGGACACAGATCGACGATAATGACCGACGAGCGCCTGCTGAGCGCCAAGCACCTCTGTTGGTTGGCGTCATCGACATCAAGTGCGTCATCTAAGTATTCCTCTACTCCTCTTGTTGCACCTCCATCGATTGCACCGGAAGTCCATTCATTTGTCATCCTTGAACGTGAAACAAAGAAGGATCAGTACACTTCTACGGGGGACACAGATTGACGATAATGACTGACGAGCGCCTGCTGAGCGCCAAGCACCTCTGTTGGTTGGCGTCGTCGACATCAAGTGCGTCATCTAAGTATTCCTCTACTCCTCTTGTTGCACCTCCATGGATTGCACCGGAAGTCCATTCATTCGTCATCCTCTATTCCAGTATGTAGTGGATCCAATTGAGCACCTCTGTCCTTTTGAACGCGAAACAAAGAAGGCCGGGGGGGGGGGGGGGGGGGGTACAGATCCACACGAGAAGAAAGTCAACAATCGGCACCATAGTACTACTCTTCTACACATTCTACAAAGGGGAGTGTTGTTGCAAAAGATGGCGCGGATTGATCCCGCAATCCGCGCCATCTTTTGCAACACTCCCCTTTGTAGAACCACAATCCGCGCCGTCTTTTGCAACACTCAACACTACGACACACCACAACAACAAGCTCACAGGCGCGGATCGATCCAAAGCAGCGGCAGCAAGCACACGGGCACAGTCTCGAATTGCAGTACCGTACAAGATGCGGATTGATCCAAAGCAGCATTCAACAATCAACCTAGTCTATTCCTTTTTCTCGCAATCTTACAGGCACGTAACAACAACACAAACAACAAACAACACACAGCAACAACAACAACAACAACACACCAGCATCATGACAAGCCTAGCACCACCAAGCCTTGAAGTACTTCCTACTGATGAAGTACCTCCCCGTCGCAATCGAAACCTGACTCTGAACGAGCGTCAAGCTGTTGTCCACTTCCTTCTACCAAAGCAAAGCACCACTAGTGCAAAGCTTCCAAAGGGGGCTTTCAAAGAATCCGCTGCATTGTTTGGCGTGACTGTAAGAACTTGCTCTAGGGTTTGGAAGATGTACCTGGAAACAGTGGATCCTGAAACCTGCCCTGCTGGGGATGTGTCTACCAATAGGAAAAACTGTGGAAGAAAGAGCACCTTTGCTGCTGTGGAAGAGGCTGTCAGGAAAGTCTCTTACGAAGATAGGTGTGACTTGCGTACTCTTTCTGCTGCAAGTGGAATTGCCAGAACCACCTTGGGTAACTATGTTAAGAAGGGACAGATACTCAGACACAGTGGGGCTGTGAAACCCTTCCTCACAGAGAAAAACAAAAAAGCAAGAGTTGAGTTTGCTTTGTCTCGCATCAAACCTGATGGCAAGTTTGAAGATATGTATGACACGATTCACATTGATGAGAAGTGGTTCTTCATGAAGACAACAAACCAAAAAAACCTACTTGTGCTCTGGTGAAGCTGAACCACACTCTACTTGTAAGTCAAAACGGCTCATTGAAAAAGTTATGTTTCTGTGTGCCGTGGCTCGTCCAAGGCATGATGCTGACCGGAACGCTGGGTTTGATGGCAAGATAGGCATCTGGACTTTTGTTGTGAAGGAACCTGCTCAGCGCAATTCAGTGAACCGTCCAAGAGGAACAATGGTGACAAAGAATATCCCTTCTGTCAATGCTGCTGAATACCAGAAGATGGTGTTGGAGAAAGTGCTCCCTGCAATTCAAGAGAAGTTTCCAGTACGTTGGAAGAGCAGGCCTATTTTTATACAGGAGGACAATGCAAAACCCCATCATTTGCGATCTAGGGCAGCAGTGAGAGATGCGGCTCGTGAAGCTGGTTGGAATATCACTGTGACAACACAACCACCAAATAGTCCTGATTTCAATGTCTTAGATTTGGGCCTCTTTGCTTCCATCCAGGCTCTGCAATACAAGAAGAGGGCCAAGAACATCGACCAGCTGATTGCACATGTGGAGGAAGCATTGGTTGAGACCAGCACTATTGCTCTGAACAGCGTCTTTTTACCTCTTCAGTGTGCATTGGAAGAGTCTATTAAAGTCCAAGGTAACAACAGCTACAAACTCCGTCATATGGGCAAGGAAAAACTCTTGAAAGAGGACAACCTCCCTGTGTCTATCACTTGTGATGCTGACACTGTGACTTTTGCTCAGCAGACATTGGCAGCCCTGAACATGAGAGAAGTTTAGAATGCTCCGTAATTGATTAATTTAGTACTAGTTCTACATGTTCCTACACACATCAATTCATAACGTCTAAATATTTAGGGACGCCCAAAAGTGGCCACAATGTCTAAATATTTTGGGACGGAGGGAGTATTTTTTACCAGTCGAATCGTTCTTATTGACATGCATATTTAATACGAAGTAGTATCATAGAAAAAAAGAGGTTGGTGTAAAATATCTCTGAATAGTTTCTCGGAATGCCTTGTTTATCGATGACTTCATTCAATGGTCTTCCTGAAAGCGAGATATCTTCTCGAGAGTGGCATTCTTGAGGATCAAAGCCTCATTTTCGAACTCTAAATGAGCGATCCTCTTCTTAATACGGTATGCCTCCTCTTTGTGTGCCGTCGACTGTTGGACCATTTCGCTCCGCAATTGGGAAATGGTAGATTCCAGTGAGGGAATCGTTTTCTGCTCGCAGGCGTCGGATGCAGAAACAGCAGAAGCAGCAATTGCGATACTGTTCTCAAGTTCCCCTAATTTGTTCGTATCACTTTTGCGTCGAAAGATGGACCATCTTCCGCCATTTTGTCTTCCATTACCGTTTCCATTGTTGTTGTTATTGGACTTTTCAATAGCTGCCAACAACATCGTGTCCTGGCGAATATTATCGTCACTTGCACTGTTGGCATTGCTATGGATACTATTGCCGTTATCGACGGCAGCGGAAGTCAGCTTGCGCTCAGCTTCCTCGGCACGGGATTTCCATCGATAAGTTCGTTCAGTCCATTCCAAGACTTGGTGTTCCAGGTCATCACGCTCACGAGTTGTGTCCATGAGCTGAGAATTCTTCTCGATGAGTTCCGCGTTTGCGATGGTAAGCTCAGCACATCTTTTATTAGAATTTTCCAAGCTCTCGCGCACCAACGTCGCATCGGCGCGTGCCTCATAAACCTTTTGCCTGGCGGATTCGATCGAGTTGACGTCCTGCGTAGAGATCGCGTTGGTCTGCGAATGAGATGACGAGTCATCAGCACTTTGCGCGTCGGAGGGCGACGTCGTCGAGACAGCTTCATAGCGTCGGAGTTTATACAACAATTGTTCGATCTTCTCGTCTCGGGATTGGATCTTGGAGGACGACTCGAGGCGTTCCGCATTCAGTTTTGCCTGGAGCCCATGGACCTGTTCGTCGAGTTCTCCCAACTGCAAGTTTGCCACGTTGGTAGCGTCCTTCAGTTCTTGTTCCAGAGCTTCGATGCGTTTCGTCGCTACCTCTGCTTCGCCCTCAGCAGCACTGTTGATACGATTTTCCGAGTTCATCTTCTTTTCCGCCAACAACTGTTCAAGTTCTTCCATGAGAATTTTGTTCTCGTCCTGAGCCTCGATCAACTTTTCCTGGATAGTTTGGGCCTCCTCATCTCCGCTTTCCAGCGCCAATTGCAACAATTCGATTTGACTCCCGAAGTCCTCGAGTTGCATTTCGTTTTTCTTGATTCGTTCCTGAAACTGACGCTGTTTTTTCTCGAGTTGCTCTTTGAACCGCCGCTCGGTTAATTGGAGTTGCTCCTTGTACCGCCGCTCAGTTTCATGGAGTTGATCCTTGTACCGCCGCTTGAGTTCTCTGAGTTGTTGGTTGTATTCCCGTTTCCTCGGATCGTTTTTTCGATTTAATGGAGTTTCTTTGGATTCATCTCGGACAGTTTCAGTGTTGTCTTCGCCGTCGGGGTTGTCAACGTTTGAAATCGATTTGCGACTTTCACGATCCCACAGCTCGTCAAAAGATGCATCCACATCGAAAATGCTGTTTTCCCCGAGAGGATGATCATTTTCAACCAAAGCCTTGTTCAACTCATTCAGAAGATGGTTGTTCTTGGTTTTAAGCTTGGTTCTACTGTGACCGTTCTCGCTTCTCAAACTTATGTCGGATGCCCTACGAGTACTCGTACTCGTACCCGCTGCCGCAGATGATCTCTGTGTCATGTCAGACGATCTGCGCGGTGCGTCGGATGCTCTGCGTGGTGATGATGAATATAATGACGATGACGACGGCGATGACGGCGACGGCGACAACATTGGTGACATTTCCTCCAGTGCTAAAGTGGGGAGTTGCTTTGGTGCCTTTCTCTTTGCTGTCGACGGAGTCGACAAGGCAACCCCTGAAGTCGCCGACACTAGCGCTTCGGAAAAAGAGGTTCGTCTCGAAGATCGCTTTCCACCACTGCTGTTACTGTTACTGTTGCTGTAGTGGCTGTGGTTGCTACTGTCTGTATTAACGGAGTGGGATTTTCTGCGTGTCGATGCCCTTGGTGGTGGTTTTGGTACCATTTTCGACACAGGAGCTCTCTTCTTACTCCTTCCCGCTGTTGTTGACGTTACTGATGCCGTCGTTGACACTACTGGCGGTGCCACTGACGGTGCCACTGACGGTGCCACTGATGCTGTCGATGACGCTGTTGTTGATTTCGGCACCGGCACAGTATCAACGCAGCTACTTCGTGTCCGGCGGACACCGTCTCCTCGAGTGGGAGATTTTTTCCGGGCTTGTCTGAGAGGAGGGGCCAAAGGCGCATCGTTGTCCTTTGCGTCTAATCTTGTTAGTGTTGTTGAGGGTGATGGCGAGACGGCCCAAGATCGCCGTCGTATCCGATCCGACTTACTGGAAGCACTCTTGCTCCGTTGTTGGTGTTCTTTGCCCCTGCCGGATGGCTCCACAACGAATGGTGCTCTTGGATCGCGAATCGCATCTCTGCTTCCGTTCCTGCCAACACTAGGAATTTTACCAGAACGGCTTTTGCTTCGCGCCTTCCTTGATTTTTCTTCGTCCTCTAGTTGATCAGAGTTTTTGTAGTCTCTACTGCTGGCTTTACTGCTGGCTCGTCTGGTTCGATTTCCGCTTTTACTGGCGGTTCTTTGCTTTGATTGCTGCTTTCTTTCTCGAGACGGGGGAATTTCTTCCTCTTCTCCTCCTCGAATGGACGCAAATCCTGTGGAGTATGATTCCGTCGTTGATTTAGTGCTTTCGGAATCATCGTCTACAATCGTTATGTGGTTCTTCTTCTTCTTCTTCTTCTTTGAGCTGCTTCTAGCCCTGCTCTTCGACCGGCTCTTTGGCCTGTCCCTCACGTCACTACGAATGTCATACTCGTAGTCAGCAGTAGAATAGTCCATTTCCCTATTCGTTTCACGGAATCTCTTTTCGGTGGATTTAGAGCGAGACATTTGTTGTTGTTGTTGTTGATTGATTGATGATGATGTTGTTTGCAATCGACACGGATATTATCCTTATCCGGGGGATGATGGAATTGGAATAAATTTTAATTTTAATTCTTTTACCGCTGTCGTGATGCTTTTCTGTATCTCTTCAAAACGGTATTGGGTGGGGTTCCTCGAGGAATCGTACTTTCTTGGTCTCGGTTGATGTACACTTCCAACTTGGACTGCCGATTCACTTCAGAATTCTTTGTTTGCCTTGCGTATGTCGTCTTCGAACAAAGCTCACCTTCAGCGCGCTGTTTACGAATCAGCAGGTTAAATTTTACATGTTTTTTTATCCCGAAACGTGATGGTCATCTGTAACCACTGCATAAATAGAGGTCATGCATTGTATTTATGGGACTAGGGCATAAACAGCTACAACCGAATCGGTTGGGGAGAATGCGAACCCCTGATTGGTGATTGAGGAATATTCAAGGACAAAAGGGTTCGCTGGAGAACTCGGGTGAATGAGAGTTTCTTAAGACACCTGTGAAAAAATTGTCGGAATGCTTGAACTGCTCGACAAAATATGGCATATGTCATACGAAGTAAGTTACTTCGTAATATATAATTCAGGCGGATTTTTGTATCGTACGGTATCTAACGATGTACAGAACGACCACAGGATGACATTTTCATTATTTCTATTTTCGTTTCAGACAACATCACCAGAACACGTAGGTACGAGTACTCGTACTCGTACCCGGTTCGGACCTTCAATAGAAATGCAGTGTTTCAGATCGTAAACACCGGTAGTACGAGTACACGTACGGTACGGGTACGAACGACGGGTTAGAATATTACGGTTGAGTGAAATTGACCGGGACTTTTTTCGGATTATTATGGGGTCACAACTAGAAGCATTTAATCGGTCCCACGCTTTCAGCCGACAATCAAGAAAGAACATCTCCGGATTTCCTTTTTTTTTTCCCTCTGTACCGGTACCGGTAGTTTTGCTCTCGTGAGCCGTGTAACTACCAAGCATTATTTTTACCAGAATCAGGGAGTTGTCAGACTGTCTGACAGACCTGCGCGCGCGCGGTTTTAGAAAGCAATAATAACACAGTTATTTTATACTAAAAATAAATAATAATCCTAGTTATTATTTTTTCAGTCAGCGTAGCTTTTGTACTAACTTGTACTAACTCAACAGATGATCAAAGTCAAACCCGAACCCGAATTGATTCCCACTCCTGATATGAAGAACTGAAGATCAAACATAAATTAAGACAGCTCTACCTGCTGCGACTAAACGCGCCGGCCTAGGTAAATCCCATAACTTTTTTGAATTGATTTCTGTTTTTTGATATTCAACTAAACACAATGCGTTCTTCGATACTCAACGAAATGGGATCCATTTCCACGATTGACCGTTGACACGATTGGTTGGAGTGATTTGCAAAAGGAAAATAGAAAGCACGTGATTCCACTACGTAACACGTGATATTACTAGATAACAAGTTATTCCACTTCATAATTTCTACTTTTGCAACAAAGAGCTCATAATTTCAAATTTGGAACTAAACTCTGCATCTTTTTTGGCTCTGCTAAACTTGGCTAAGCGAAATCATCTTGGAAACGAACCAACCATGGGATTCATCCTAAACTGATGCTAAGCAAAACAATCTTGGAATCAAATCGACCATGGGATTTTTCTCCACAATCAACAATCGACTCGCTTTTCTCTCCAATCAACAATCAACTCTCCTCTCCAATCAACAACAATCAACTCATCGGCTCTTCTCTCCAATCAACGATCGACTCTCCTGTTGTTGGCGAAAAATACGGGCTTTGTCGGCATCAAATTCGATTGAAAAAGCCGACAAACGAAACGACGACCGAGGTGCGGAACGACAAATATTCCGATGATCAAGCATTAGAATCAAACGTACCTCCACTACTTGGAAATCCTTAAGTGGTAAAAACAATATCACCTAAGGCTAATAAGACCAAAGCTGTACGGCAACGTCGGTTAATTTGGTTACTTTTAGTATTTACTTTATTTTGCTCTTTTTACGGTGTTGGAAAGAGTTATCGATAAGAATATGATCGGATTAGTTTCTGGACCATATTGACCTCTCATTTACTAATTTGTCTTTCCTTCGTGTGGAGATACGAGAGTTTGTTCCTCATATCGAGTACCTCTACTCAGTGCTTTAAGTATCTCTTTGATACTCACCAGCGCTTATGTATGATTTACTTATTGCACTCAGCTTGTGATAGAAGCTTGTGACTTTTACGTTTTCGTAAATGTCACGTATTACGGATACGTAAAACGTAAAACGTAATACGTAATACGTAAAACGTAAAACGTAATACGTAATACGTAAAACGTAATACGTAATACGTAATACGTAAAACGTAATACGTAAACCGTAATACGTAATACGCAATACGTAAAGGTTGTATATCACGCGTACGTAAATTCACGCTTGACTTAGTATTCCAATACACCCTTGGATGGTCCTTGGACTATCTGGCTCATATAGATATATTGGTCTTACCTTTTTATGGTGGCTTCCCGGATGGTGCTTGGTGGGGTAATCAGCCAGATTATGTTTTCCCGGTTCCCAGAAAATATTGAATTGCCCTTGCTGAGCCCTGTCTTTTAACCAATAGAATCGCATATCAATGGCTTTGGACCTCTGTTGTTTGATTGTACCATTGAGTATGCCCTCTGCGGTGTTATTGTCGGTTTTCATTGGAGTGGCCGGTTGTGGGTGGCCGAGTTCAATCAGACATTGTCGTATGGGTAAAGCTTCCCTTGCGTTCAGGAATAAGGACGCGACTTCGGCCTCGGCCGCGGATGCCATAACATTCTTGATTATGTTTGCCAACACTAGTATAGCGCCGTTGAATGTGTGATCGGAGGTATCCCCCAGGTAATGGTAACCCCCAGCTCGGCTCTTGGCCTCTGGGCATACTAGGTAGGCAGCATCGCTATCTACCCGGAGTATCATATCACTTGCCCTGTAGATTATGGTCGCATTGGGATTACACGCAGCATAGTTGAGAAAGTATTTTGTAGCCGCTAAGGTCGTTTTGTTGTTCTTGGCAGAGGCAATATCGTTGAGTGCATGTAACATCGTGTTATCGGCTGCTCGGGCATAAAACAGGAATTTTCCTGTGACTTGTTGGACGAATTTTATTTCTTCGTCCGATAGCGTAGTCCGTGTCCTCGAGCTTCGCGTATTGTATTTTTTCGCCGTAGGCTGGGACGTCCGCGCGTGAAGGGCCCGCGTACGTGCGTGTCGGTTTCACGTGTTCGAATTCTTTCAACGCTTGCTTCACGTAACCGTCCATAGACAGTTGCACTTCACGTTTGTCGTAGTCCCATCGCAGGTGGACCCCAACGTACTGTTTTCCCAACCAATCCACCTTGAAGGTATATTTGGCGCCGACTGCTGCTACTAAGTGATCTACATCTTCCTGTCGGGTGTACTTGATTCCAAAGTCATCCACCACGAGGGTAAAGTTAATGTCCCGTTTGTCGTGCAGGAACAGTCCCTCTGTGTGGGGTGCCTTGCTGTATCCGTACTTCTGGAGGTGGTCGACCAGGTCGTCGTGGGCTATCTTTCCACTTTGTTTTAACCCATACCATGCCTTCTTGATCCGGGCATACACATATTCCCCTTGTTTGAGCCCTTCCAACCCGTACGCTATTCTGACCTGGGGGGGAATCATGTCCCACCTGAACTTTACGAATTCGGGTTCATCCAGGGTGGAGCATAAGTACATGTTAGAAATGTCGCCGGTACAGTATTTAGCCCCAGGGGAGGATACTACGCTGTTCCAGTGGGTCTTTATGGTTTCCATGCTTGCTGTCCGGGTGGATACGTTGCCATGGTACTCGAGTTGGTCTCCCCCTGCTGTGATTCTTGTCCTATAGGGGTCGGCCTTCTCCGGGCAGATGGCGACTGTATAACGGGGATATGTGACTCTCTTGTGTATGGGCACGTCAGTTCTCCTGATCCAGTCCAATACGTCCATCCCTTCAATGTTGTTCTGATGAAAGCCTTGGAACAACCGGCCGAACTCATCTTCGCCTGACTTGAGCCATAATTGTTGTATTTGTGCCTTGGGGTGTTTGATTAGATCACGGTACGCTGCCCACTTGTTCCGGTCGTCATCCCATATGGAACCCCCACATGCTAGCTGGGGCCTATACGTTAAATCTTTCATATGTAGGGCCTGTTTTGGGACGGGAAGACGAACCGTGTCGCGTGGGTAAATTCTCATTAGTGCCTTGGGCTTAACCTTGGGTTTGGAGTAGTATTGATCGGATTTGTAGTATCTGGACACTTCACCATGCGTGTAGTCAGGCCATGTCTCCATCAGTGAACCTTACCCTGCAGTATTGGTTGGTGTGATCATAGTTTACGACTTCACCTTCATACCACCCTGAGTTGAACTTCTTCCTTATGATGGTGCCCACGGCCCAGGGGTGTCCCCTGGCGGGCGCTGCGTTGTTGCGTAGGTGGCACCCTTGGAGGTTTGCGCGCATTTACTGGCACCCTTGGAGGTTTCGCGCACATGCGCTGGCTTATCGGTCGATTTCGTATTGGGCCCAGTTGGGCACCCTTGGAGGGTCGCGCGGATCTATGGTGGTATCTCTACGCGCGGCGTTGGGCCCATTTTGTTTTCGTTGTGTACCCATATGCAAGAGATCCCGTATACTCCGTAGGGCCTCATTCACTTGGGTCCCCTGTTCCAAATAAGGTATTGGTGGATGGGGCTTATTGGTAACTTCCTTTAGGTCTTGGAGGATCATGAGCAGTCGGTCCGTAGATGAGGTATGGGGCATATCGGTTTTGGGAAAGAACGCCACTGTGTTGCTGGTTCGGTTAGCGCGGCTGGCCTCACCGACGCACGTGTAATTCCTGTAGTGTTTTAAGGCCGGTCCAATGTAGAAACCCCTTGTCCCATGATCCTGCCATGCTCCGCGTTCTTGTGCTCTGTCGTGGATGATCACCCGACAGCCCATAGGGGCGAGGGGGTGTTTGTTGTAGTCATATATCCCGCGTCTGAGCTCATACGCGGATAGTCTCGGTTGGGTACGAGAAGCTCGTAGCAAGTTGAGGGTAATGAGGGCCTGTGGTATCAGTAGGTCCCAGTCGTCCACCGGGAATTGGTCATCTACCCCATTCAGTCCCGCTATGAAGTGGTTCTTGAAAGTCTGTATTGCCCTCTCTGCATGGTTGAGCCGGTGGTCCCCGGGTGAAGCCAGTTGGTAATCGAGGTTGTTCTTCGTGATGTACGCAATTAGTTTCTTGGAGGTTTTGTTGTCCATACGTACTATTTTTGCGCTCACGTTGTCCTCTTTCATTCGCGTGTAGCATGCCGTGAATCCCTGTAGGAGGTCTTCGCTCTTGCGTGACTGGATGGGCTCCACGTCAATGTAGTTGGAATCGTAGTCGTACATGAGGAATACATATTGGTGCCCACTGGCGTGACGTGACGGGGTATCTCCCCGGGAGGTCCCACGCGATGAGTTCCTTCGGTTCGTCGTGGGTGCGTGGCCCTGTTTGGTGAGTAGGTTGCATCTCATTCGTGGACACTATGTCTACACAGACGTCATGTATCTTCTTTCAGTCGACGCGGGGCGGCTCTGTATCTGTCGGCGGCTTGTTCTTCAGTTTCTTCTTTGGCTTCTTGTGTGTGCTTTTGATGCCTTGCCGTACCATCTGTAGGTGACCCATAGTTGTTTCTTCGGTGAGTGTGAGGTATCGGTTGACGCGTTGTGCAGTGAGACCCGGCCATGTGGCAAACGAACCGCGCTCGATTGCGCGGACCCACGTTTCCTTAGTGGGGTACCCCGCCGCTGTGTGGTAGAATCAGATCAGTTTGGGGATGGCTTGAATCTGGTATGCCCCTGCCCCCGTGTGTATTGGAAATTCGTTTTCTTTATTGTTATTGTTTTGGTTGGCGCTGTTTTGGTTGGCGCTGGTTGCGGTGGTTTCGGTATCGTGGTGAGCGGCGCTGGTTGCGGTTGTGTTTTGCGGGGGGGGGGGGGGGTCTATCACCCTTGGAGATTCGGCCGTCCCCTTGGGTAGGTCGGGCTGATGGAGGGGAACCATGTATAGATTCCTTAGGGGGTCGCGTTGACCGGTGAGTATGACTTGTTGGGTAGGGCCGATAACTGTCACGTTGTCCTTAGAGAACTCTACGTGGCATCCCGTACTGCATAGTTTGGGCACGGAGACCAAAGGGAGTTCCACTTCGTCAAACTTGTGGCACCCTCGGGCCTCGAGGGGGAGACGGGGTAGGTCTAATAGGTCCGTTGCCGTCGAGAGCATCTTGCTGCCATTTGCACATCCTACGGTTAGTGCCCCCGGTGTGTCTTGGTGTGCCCCCCCTTGGTATGTTGTTGGGACGAAATGGTCCGTTGCCGCCGAATCTAGAGCTCCATACCCCGGAGAGATCCTGGTATGGAACGCGACGTCAGGCGTGAACGTAACTGTTCTCGGTGGTCGAGGAAGGGTTTCACTCGAGGGATCACGTAGGATACTGAGTAACTGTGAATCATGATTACTAGGTTGTTTATGTATGCTACTTTTGTGTTCCCTCTCACACCGTCAAGAGCGCAGGGGCGTATCGACTATCATGGTCCAGGCCGTTCCTGTTGGGGTCGGGCCCATTCCACAGCAGCCAGCGTTCAGTGTTCCTGGTGGCCCCACCCATCTGGTTGTCGAATGTGGCTCCTTCCTGGTGCCCGGCCTTGTTGCTTTGCCGGTAGCAACTCCGGCCGTCGTGGGTGAGATTCACCCCACACGAGTGGCAATAATATTTGTATTGTTTCCACTCCTGACGCGTTGGTTGGCGTGTATCTGGCCTGGTGGTGCGGCTCGCGTCGGCCGACTTGAGTCGGTTCACATCGGCTTGGAGGACCGCCATAGCCGTTTCCCATTGATTGGACATTGTCATCGTTGATGCTGCGGTGGCTGTTTCAGTGACTTGGGAGTAAATTTCGTGACATACATTGGCCAGATCTCGTTGCTTGTTTTTGATTTCGGTGAATCGTTGATCAGCCTGAATATCGGCTAGATTTGCCGTAGACGAATTGTTGTGGTAGCTGCTGTACAGCTCCCTTCAGGCGTTGTCCCCAGAACTTCTTGTATTGGGTGAACCCACACTTAACCATCGTGCCTCTGTGTTTCTTCCAGTCCTCGTCTACTCGGTGTAGGGTGATGGGGTCGTGTTTTCTGTGTGCAAAAGCCTCACGTGAGTAATCAATCATTTGCGCCTCCGTGACGTTCGCTGTCTCTGGGAGTAAGTTGATTTGATGTTGATACTTGGTGAGTTGCCGGAAGTACTCCTTGGGTCCGATTGGGCTCGGTGTGTACGACAATGTATTCATTTTCTTGGTGAGTTCCCGAGTAAGCTGATGCTGGGCGTCGGTAGTACATAGGTCCTCCTCCATGGCTTGGAAGGCTTCGTGCACCGTAGTCCCCCGGGGAAAGGCGTCCGAGCCCAGGTCCTTCAGATCTCCTAGCATGTTGGGGAATTTCTTGTCTGTCAGTAGTAGGGCTTCCCTGTCATACTTGTTCCATTCTACATAAAGGGCCCGGCTTCGTTTCCATAGTTTGTATGCGTCGGAGGTGAGCTCGATAGTACTATCGAGTTCCTGTGGCTCCTGTGGAACCTTGGGGAACGGCGCATGGGGGTCCCTCGTGTGGTACTGCGCTTCCGTTTCCAGTAGAAACGCGTAACCCCCTCCCTGGATGTATTTGATGGAGGGTACCTCTGCTAACGCGTTAGTTAGTGCCTTCTTGAACTCATATACCTCTATGCTCGTCGGTACCGCTACCGGTTTTATCTGTGCCTCATCCAAGTGGTCCTTGAGCGACGCATGATGGTCTTTCTTCTTGGACATCTCGTCGTCAGTATCACTATCCTCACTGTCCTCGGTATAGTCGTATAGCAGCCTGTTCTGTGTTTGCAATTGTGTGTTTTGTTCTTTGGTGTACTCGAGGATATCCCTGTGGTAATGTTCGTGCTCTACCAGTTGGTCTCTCAGATCCCGGATTGCGGTGGAGCCTACGTTTCTGGAATTGTCGATGCTGGTGTCAGGGGTAACTCCTCTCGTTGTGGGGCTGGGGATTCCTTTGGTTTGTGTTCCCTCTGGCATTGGGGTGTGCTATTCTTATCGATAACTAATAAGACCAAAGCTGTACGGCAACGTCGGTTAATTTGGTTACTTTTAGTATTTACTATATTTTGCTCTTTTTACGGTGTTGGAAAGAGTTATCGATAAGAATATGATCGGATTGTTTCTGGACCATATTGACCTCTCATTTACTAATTTGTCTTTCCTTCGTGTGGAGATACGAGAGTTTGTTCCTCATATCAGCGTACCTCTACTCAGTGCTTTAAGTATCTCTTTGATACTCACCAGCGCTTATGTATGATTTACTTATTGCGCTCAGCTTGTGATAGAAGCTTGTGACTTTTACGTTTTTCGTAAACGTCACGTATTACGGATACGTAATACGTAAAACGTAATACGTAAAACGTAAAACGTAATGCTGTAAAACGTAAAACGTAATACGTAAAACGTAATACGTAAAACATAATACGTAAAACGTAATACGTAAACCGTAATACGTAATACGCAATACGTAAAGGTTGTATATCACGCGTACGTAAATTCACGCTTGACTTAGTATTCCAATAAAGGCTACAAACAAAAGAGGAGAATTGGTTAGCAACAAGAAATATCCAAAGACCTGAACGATAAGTAAACACTTGGAACGCTTAAGTAAATTCAAAAGAATCTACTTGATATCCTGTGAGGAAGTTACTTATTGCAATCAAGAAAATCAATACCAATTCCAAATGGGCCTCATCTATCTCAAATACCACGAACAAGCATATGCCCCATCGGATAAGACAATTAACCTCGTATATGACAAAATGACCAATACCATCGAATGACTGATACAGTAAGACCAATACACGCCGCTAATACAGCAGCAGCAGAACCAGTGTTGATCCGATAAAGACCAAGTAACCAGGGAAGATCTCTAACACATAAAATAAAGCAGAGAGCCCCGATACACAGTGAAAATACCTAGTAAAAATAAGAGCCTCTTTCTGAGCTTACATCTCTTTAAATTTCAATTATCCTATACCTTTTGGTCGATTTTTAGAGTAACAACAGGTTATAGATCCCTTATACCTTCCACTAACAAGTGAATACCTTAATCTACCTATCTCCGCCCCGTACAGCACCTCCACTGTCGGTTACAGCCAGAGTATACTTGGTACGGGACTCGACGACGGGCTGTATTGATAGACCTCCTCCCGCTCTTCTTCCTTTCTTTCTCCTCCTCCTTACTCGCGTATCAAGGGGTGTATACAGATCATTCTACCAAGAATCTTCTTCTGTAATACACGACCAAGCATACGTATCAAGGGGTGTATCTACAGAACATTCTACCAAGAATCTCCTTCTGTAATACACATCAACGTTTCGACAGCACCGATTAATCGAATAACACCGACGTGATTGACGCTTCGACAGCACCGGTTAATTGAATTGAATATTACCAACGATTGTTTCTCCGACGCTCGTTCCCAAGGTTAATTCGCTTTGTTTCTCCTACGACACATAACTACGATTCCTTGCCCCGCATCGAATCATCGGACGATTAAACGCCTAGCGTTATTTACGGACGACAGTGCAACCGCCGATTGACAACGCTACCATGCCGGCAACTGAATTTGACTGGAATCAGATCCAGGACATTGCAATTCAATTTGGACCATTCAATACCAAGGGGAATGCCCGCGAACATGAAGAACTCAACCAATCATTCTCCCATGATCTAGAAGACACCGCCGGCCTGTTTATCACAGAGGATGCCAATGCCGAACGACCAAAGACGCTGGCTCCAGATCCAGTTACCATGCTCAAGGAAATCATTGTCAATGCTATCATGGATATCATCCCCTCTAAGGAACAAACTGAAGTCAACAAAGGACACATATCCACCCTTTTCGCGGATGCCACTTTCTGGTATGTTGCTCCAAACAAAAAGACAAAGAGACTCAGAAACAAGCACTTGATGGACAAGGCAGGATCACTAGCCATCGAACAAGGACAAGACACCCTTCTCATAGAAATCAGAGCAACACACTGGGGCTTCAAACCAGATTGGGATGCAGTACACTTTGATGAGGTCTATGACGCCAACATCTACAATTTCCCTGAGCCAAATGACGATGTGAACAAACCCACTGCTCCTGTGGAAGGCACCGACATGATTCAACTGACCAATCTATTACAGCAATTGGTCAACAATGGCAACAACAACACCAACAACACCAACACCAACACCAACAACACCGGCGCCAACCACCAAGCAACACTTGACCTTCCATGGAATCCAGCAACCTTACCACCACCAGTTAAGGAGAGATACAATAGACCAATTCGCATTACTTGCAAAGTCATAGTGAGCAAGCTCGCGCGTTGAATGGAATCGTGCCATCAAATAGAAGCCCAACGCACCAATCGGGCACATGTTAATGTTTTGATGTCTCATAACGCGTCCATATAAAGTTTTCTGACCATTCGTTTTGCCTGTTATTATTTGCATAATTAGGATCTGGCAGGCGTGTGTGCCTTCATCATATTTGATAAGATCACACAGATCAAACAGCTCGGATTTGAATAAGGACTCGCCGCGGAGAACGCCTCCATGTGTCATAAGAAAACAGAATCTGTCTCTCAAGGATGCCACATGATAATTTGGTTTGTAACAATTCTTAAAGAACAAGAAATCCTCTATTCGCTCGATGTTTTGCACATTCATGTATGGTGAAAGGGCATGATCTATCTTCTCATCGAATCTCATTCTTGTGATCTTCTTCTTTCAAACTTGAACAACTTGCAGCAGTTGGGTGACTCTTTCAGATCTGATGTGTTCCTTTGTAAGATTGTTGGCATTTTGACTTTGCTGATGCCGCAATATTTTGAGAATGGAACACAAGTATTGATTCACAGTATCATAGCCCACAGGATCATGCTGGTCTATCTCCTCCAGCTCCAACAGTGATTCGTGATTCATGTTGTTACTACTACTATTGTTGTATTTGGCCATCACGGCACCATAGCCGGTGGCGTCGAATATTTGTGGTGTTCCCACCTCCCTCTTGGGCCTCCGGCCTCTTCTCCTACGGGATCAATATGCCTGATAGAAAAGGAAGCCAAACACCTTTTCTTCAGTTACTGTTTGTGGATAATCAAGGTAGCCAAATATGGTAGTGCAAAACTCAAGGAACTCTGCCCCTTTGCGACCGTAGGCAAGTTGGGTATTCACTGGGACACCATCGAGGTCATCCTGTTGAACATGTCGTGCTCCTCTGGCAAATAGACCACTTGTGTAGGACATTTTTTTTTGCTGGAGACGAAGGGGAGTGTTTTGTTGAGAATAGTATTGTTATTTTGGGTGGAAATTGCAAGTGTTTTGGCTGTTTCGTCCTTGTTTTGGTTGCTTCGTACGTTTCAACGTTTTAGCCGTTTTTTGTGTCTTTATGTACTTTTCGGTTTGTCAGGATTGAAGTGTATGTGTTTGTTGTGTTTGTGTTTGCGTTTGCGTTTTGCTGCTGCTCGGGCTGGGAGAAGTGCAAAGTGACACCTTTTATCTGATTGGCTGAAGAATTTTGTCCGGCTTGGTCTTTTGGTCGCGCAGAAGGTTCGCTCCCGGTTGAATTTGGTTGAATCTGATTTTTAGTTTTACTGTAAAGGGGTTATCTTAGAGTGTCAGAGATTTTGACCATTGCGGTTAAATCACGCGCGTTTTGCTAAGAGAGGTGTTCGGACATTGCTCTGACATACTAATAATAATCTCTCATTATTTTTACCAGAATCGGTCCCAAGACAGACTCCCTGACTGACTTGCACACGTGCAATTTTTGACTTGAGTATAATAACTGAGTTATTATTACTGGAATGAATTAATAAGTCAAATTATTTTACAGAAGTCAGCGTAGGTTTAGTACTGGACTCTTATTTTACTTATTTTATTTTACTGAAGTTAGTGTAGGTTTTGTACTGGACACCACTTACTTTAGTAGACTAGTACCGCACCTCTACTTCTATCCAACGAAACCAATCCTGAACTTTTTAACTCACCGGCCAAGGTGAATCCGTAAACTGTTTCGAAGATTATTTCAGTTCTTCAATACTCACCAAAACATGACGCGTTCTTCGATACTCAACGAAATGGGATCCATTTCCACGATCAATTGAGATTGGTTGGAGTGATTTGCAAAAGGAAGAAATTCTAATTTCTTGCAATTTGCACGTGATTCTACTACGTACACGCGATATTACTAGATAACAAGTGATTCCACTTCATAATTTCTACTTTTGCAACAAAGTGCTCATAATTTCTAATTTGGAACTAAACTCTGCATCTTTTTTGGCTCTGTAGACTTCGCTATGCTGAATAATCTCAGAATGGAATCAACCATGGGATTCTTCCTCCACCAAATCGGCTAAACTGATGCTAAGCAAAACAATCATTCTTGAATTGTCAGATGGAATCGACCATGGGATTTGTCGGAACAAGAATCAACAATCTGCTTGCTCTCCAATCAACAATCAACTCGCTCTCCTCTCCAATCAACAATCAACTCTTCTCTCCTATCCAATTGAATCGTCTTCTCCTCTCCCATCCGCGGCTCCCCCCCTCTCCAATCAATAATCGACTCTCCTCTCCTCTCCAATCGACTCTCCTCCTCTCCAATCCGCGGCTCTCCCCCTCTCCACCAATCAACAATCGACTCTCCTTCTCTCCAATCTGCAGCTCTCCCCCTCTCCAATTGAATCAATCAAGTCCTCTCCAATCCGCGGCTCTCCCCCTCTCCAATCAAATCGATCAAGTCCTCTCCAATCCGCAGCTCTCCCCCTTTCCAATCAAATTGGTCGATCGAGTCCTCTCCAAGCAACTCCTCCTGTCCAATCAACCATCAACAATGGGAAACCAATCAACAATCTACAAGTCGTCAAACCGTTTGCAACGCAGGGATGGAGCACGACGAATCAATTGCTGATTGGGATGGAATAACAAGTCAAAATGACTTAGCCTTCCAGACATGGTTGTGGAGGGACTTCAGCGTGGTCTTTGCCTTCATTAAGGCATCGCCTTCCTCCAGAAATACCTCTTGATGAATTCTATAATACACTTGAGTCGCGAGAACTGCTTCTGCTTGGCCATGCTATAATGCTTCCTCCATCGATTGCCGAATGTCTTTTCAAGCTCTTCAATCCCTCCAGGGAAGTCATCTTCTTTGAAGTCCTCAAGTCTGAACCACTCCTTCCACATCAACAACACCGCGTAATGCTGTTGAATCAAGGTTTTTCTTGGAATAAGGTTAGTGCCTCGTGCCCCGGCTGTTGTTGTTGTTGCTTCTGCTTCTGTTGGGAGACAAAAGGCAGCCATGTACTGCAGGTAATGGTGTATTTGTCTGTTGATGGCATATTGTTTCTGTTCGAATTTGCTAACCTTATCGTCTATCCGTGTAACATCCTTTGAAACATTATGGACTTCCGTATGAATGTTGTGAAGCCGGTTGCGAAACCCCGGAAGTGCCATGTCCATACTTTGTTGGATTGCGGTAGTACCTCCTCTCTCCTCGCCAAGTCCAGCTCCCATAATCTTTTCGATGACTTGTGCTTGATAAGCCTGGAACAATTCCAAGTTGAAAACGGGCAAGGAGAAGAGGCAATTCTGTCTTCTGTTGTGTATCAAGACCGCCGCATCCTGCAGTACAACACATTGCAAATTCAACAGGATCTCAAAGAATGCTTGAGCAGTCGGCTTCTTGCAGGCTCAATTTGCAATTGTGTTCATTGCCTTGTCAAGGAACAGGAATACTTGACGACAAAGCTCTGGAGGTGGGTCAGCGATACCTCGGGGCAAGAAGAAGCTGCCTTTCTCTTGTGCATGTCCAGCCAAGACCCATATAGCCTTCAGTGGGAGTTTTGAGGAATACTGATCTTCTCTGACATCAAGGTTCCAATTTCTGATCATCTTGATGTATTGCGGATCCACTTCTTGCATCTCCAACACAACTGCACCTGATCTGCGGCCAAAGTGAATATGCTTTGATGCAACGCCCAAGGCCTTGCATGGTTTTTGCATGGTTTTCGCATAGGCTTGGTCTGTTATCGGATGGTGGTTCTGCAAGCGATTACAATCAGTGAGTAATTTGACTACAAACCATGACGCGTTATCTACAAACTTGTATCACAAAAGCTCTCCGGTTGCATGGAATTGCGCCATTAAGTTGAAGCCCAATGCGCCAATGGGACACATGTTAACGTTGCGGTGCCTGATCACACGACCGTACAAAGTTTGCCCACCATTTGTTTTCCCTGTACTAATGATTTTCATGATAAAGATCAGGCAGGAGTGTACGCCTTTGTCAGCTTTGATGATGCTGCACAGATCCGACAATGTGCATTTGAATAAGGACTCCCCGCGGAGAACACCACAATGGGTCATAAGGAAACAGAATTGGTCCCTCAAGGCAGCAATGTGGTAGTTATGTTTGTTACAATGCTTATAGAACAAGAAAGCCTCAATTTGCTTGATGCTTGACACCGTCATGTACAGGGACAACGCGTGATCAATTTTCTTGCCATGTCAAATCATCTTGATCCCTTTCTTTCTTACTTGGACAACGCAGAGCAACTGTGTAACCCTGTCACTTCAAAGGTGTTCCTTTGTAAGAGTGTTGGCGTTCTGACTCCTCTAATGCCGCAATATTTTGAGGATGGAACAAAAGTACTGATTCACAGTATCATAACCTACAGGGTCTGACTCCAGCATCAACTCACAAGCGCCAGCATGATTGCTGTTGTATTTCGCCATCACGGCGTGGTAGTCAACGACGTCAAAAATTTGCGTTCGCGATTGCCCCTTCTTACGGTCTCTTGTCCTTCGTGTTTGATAGGCCTGATAGAAGAGGAAGCCAAAGACCTTTTCTTCAGTTACTATTTGAGCAGAGTAACCAAAGGAAGAAAACACACTGGTGCAATACTGAAGGAATTCCTCCCCTTTTTGACCGTAGGCAAGTTGAGTATTAATTGGAATACCATCATTGTTATCATGTTGGACTTGCCGTGCTGCTCTGGCAAATATTCCACTTGTGTAAGATATTTTGCTTGCTGGAGACCGAGGGGCGTGTTTTGTTGAGGATAGTGGTGTTATTTTGGGTGGAAATTGTAAGTGTTTTGGCTGTTTTGTCCTTGTTTTGGTTGCTTTGACTTTCGACGTTTCGACGTTTCGACGTTTTTGACGTTTTTTGTGTCTTTATGTTTGGTTTGTCCGAATCAAAGTGTATGTGTTTGCTGTGTTTGATGGTCCGGCTTAGCCTTCTGATGTTTCTTGTGAGTTGGTGCCGACCGGCGCCATAGCCTTGTTCTTCTGCAAGCGGATTGGCTGAAGAATAATTATATGTTCTTGTCACATGTTCGCTTTCCTGTGTTTGTGTTCCTATTATGTGCTTCATCTCATTGGTTGGAACTTTGTACATGGTTGAATTTCATTGGTTGGAATTTCTGAAATGGTTGAATTTGATTGGTTGGAATTGCGAAAAGTGGTTATTCAACCAAGTCAGAGGAAATTACGGTTAACCATTAAACTGCGCACAAGTCCTACAGACCAAGGTCTGACTGTTCTCTGACTTAGTATAAATAATCTCTTATTATTATTCAGTGATTTCAAGTAGATATTTTAATTTTGTGAGTGTTATCATGAAAAGCTGATTATTCGGATCGATAAGAAAACTGCATCGTAAGAGTAATAAAACAAAAGAATCGTAAGGATAATCGTCATATGCGGTCGATCGAAGATTGATAGGTTAATTACTTTCATCGTGTCCGATTCATTCATGTGAATCAATTACTGGCATATTACCGTGTAATTTGCCACAATAATGGTCGTGCGTTTCACCGTGTTATTTGCTACATAAACCGGTAAGACGCGAAACACATGTAAACCAGCCATCGTCAGTCGGTCTTTTACCGTATAATTTGCTGTGATATCCTTATCGGGATATCACATGTAAAATCATCATATGTTATCAAGTAGAATTAGTACTAGAGTGTACGTACATTTAGGGCATGATAGTGTTTTAGAGTTGTTAATTCTTTGAAGAGTGAGCTGATGGGGAAAATCCCGCTAAGAGGCAATCCACATAAAAGCGCCAACGATTATTCACTCAAGTTTAACCTTACAAATAAGGTTAAATGCCCTTATGACTTTTCGTACAATATGCCTGCTTAGTGCGTACGAATACGCGTTGCGTTACACGGTGAATTCTTTTCAGTCCCCTTCAGTCGTAAATCCTCCAACCGTTAAGCGGCTGGATTCTATGACTTAACCTATTCATCGTGAGTCATTCGTGTGTTGAATACCAAACTGTATCCAGTCTACTATCAGAGGCCCTATCAAAAAAAATGGGGAGGTGTTTTGCCTTTCATTCTGGCTTGTTTCAAGGCATTTTGCCCTGAATCTTGCCCAATTGATATATTGTATTCCATGGATCAAATTATCCATTTTCGAAATGCTCATTGCAGAACAATTTTTCATTCCATGATGGAATTTAGTAAAATCAACTTGTTGCTTTGATCGAACGATCGACCAAACATTCCATCAAATGATTGATTTGTTTCTGTTGTTTCGTTGCGAACGAATCTCATGCGAACGCTCAAAACGAAACAAACTTACCACATGCATCGGGAGCAATATTCTCGGAAAACAGCTCCACTCATAACCTTGGTAAACAAATCAGCGATATTTGTTGAACCTGGTTCTTTTGCAACTCTGATGATTCCTGCTGCAATAGATTCGCGGGCCTTGTGGTATGCAATGCTGTTGTGCTTTTTCTTGCATGGGCTTTCTGGCCGTGTAACATTTGTGACAACTGAATCATTATCGCAGTACACATTGATGCTCCCGTCAATTGGAACACCCATCATTCTCAACTTGTATCTTAGACCTTCAACCAATTCAATTGCAATTTTCATTGCAATGATTTCAGATCCAAAAGTTGATGTTTCAACTGTTGTTTGTCTTTTGGAAAACCAAATAATTGGCGCGTTATTAATGAAGATAATGACACCAGTATGAGATCTTCTTGTTGCTTTGCATCCAGCATGATCTGCGTCGACAAAACAACTCATTGTTACATGTTTTCCCAAAGCTTCAGGCATATCTGCTGGTAAGACTTCAGCGGCACCAGGATAGAATTCAGACCAGTCACATTTTTGAAATTTACTCTGATCAACGCTTGGTACTGAATCATCAAAAACCAATTTTCACCTGTTATATTTCTTCAAATATGAAAATATATGAAATAACTGGTTCAAATGCCCCATTCTTGCCTGGGCCAGATATCTTGACATGAGGGAAACTGGCATTACAATGTCAAGCCTTCCTAGTTCGCAAATCCATCTGAGAACTCCAATCAAACCTTGATAGTAATTTTGCAATTCAGGATTCAGTTCTTCTGATATATCAATCTCCAGCCTGTAATCATGCGACAGTGGGCTGGATGCAGATTTTGGTAAATATTAATAACCATACTTTTCAGTTCCAAGCTCTTGTTCAACAGCTGTGACAGCTTTTGCCATGTATTTCGTGCTTGACAAAGACCATCTTGGTTTTGAATCACCTTCAAAGTAAAACTTCCCAATGTCAGCTCCCAAATACAGAGCTGGTTCTTCAATGGTATCATCCTTCAATTTAATCTATTCATCGTGAGTCATTGTCGTGTGTTGAATACCAAACTGTATCCAGTCTACTATCAGAGGCCCTATCAAAAAATGGGGAGGCATTTTGCCATTCATTCTGGCTTGTACCATGGCATTTTGCCCTGATCCTTGCCGGTTTGATATATTGTATCCATGGATCAAATTATCCATTTTCGAAATGCTCATTGCAGATTGATTTATTCCATGTTCAAACATAAATCGACTTGTCGCTTCGATCGTACAATCGATTGAACATTCCATCGAATGATTGATTTAACCTGTTGTTTTGGTGCAAACGAATCTTGTGCGAACGCTGGAAACAAAACGAACTGACCGCATGCATCGGGAACAATGTTCTCGGAAAACAGCTCCACTCATAACCTTGGTAAACAAATCAGCAATATTTGTTGAACCTGGCTCTTTTGCAACTCTGATGATTCCTGCTGCAATAGATTTGCGGGCCTTGTGGTATGCAATGCTGTTGTGCTTTTTCTTGCATGGGATTTCAGGTCGTGTTACATTTGTGACAACTGAATCATTATCACAATACACATTGGTGCTCCCGTCAATTGGAACACCCATCATTCTCAACTTGTATCTTAGACCTTCAACCAATTCAATTGCAATTTTCATTGCAATGATTTCAGATCCAAAAGTTGAGGTTTCCACTGTTGTTTGTCTTTTGGAAAACCAAATAATTGGTGCATTATAAATGAAGATAATGACACCAGTATGAGATCTTCTTGTTGCTTTGCATCCAGCATGATCTGCGTCGACAAAACAACTCATTGTTACATGTTTTCCCAAAGCTTCAGGCATATCTGCTGGTAAGACTTCAGCGGCGCCAGGATAGAATTCAGACCAGTCACATTTTTGAAATTTACTCTGATCAACGCTTGGTACTGAATCATCAAAAACCAATTTTCACCTGTTATATTTCTTCAAATATGCAAATATATGAAATAACTGGTTCAAATGCCCCATTCTTGCTTGAGCCAGATATCTTGACATGAGGGAAACTGGCATTACAATGTCAAGCCTTCCTAGTTCACAAATCCATCTGAGAACTCCAATCAAACCTTGATAGTAATTTTGCAATTCAGGATTCAGTTCTTCTGATATATCCAATCTCCGGCCTGTAATCGTGTGACAGTGGGCTGGATGCAGATTTTGGTAAATATTAATAACCATATTTTTCAGTTCCCAGCTCTTGTTCAACAGCTGCAACAGCTTTCGCCGTATACTTCGTGCTTGACAAAGACCATCTTGGTTTTGAATCACCTTCAAAGTAAAACTTCCCAATGCCAGCTCCCAAATACAGAGCTGGTTCTTCAATGGTATCATCCTTCAACTTGAACTTTCGTTCAATATTTTCTAGCTGGAACTTAGGATCTTCTCCAGAGCATAGGATATCATCAACATAAGCAATTAACATTGCCCAATATCTTGATCCATCTTTTCTGGTTTCAATTCTTAAGTGCACATCTGGATCTGCTTTACAAGGGGAATATCCAAGATCCCTCAAGTGTTTTGTGAGATATGATCTGAATGATGCACCTGCCACTGGTAATCCATATAGTTCTCGAACTATTTTGCAAGGCCGACCTGCAAGGTGTGGAGGGAAGCCATCTTCAGCTCTTGTCCCTCAGAAAACACTTCTCTTTTTTTGGGGCTGTCAAGTATGCATTTTGAATGTCTGCTGAGAGAACCTTCAAATCATTCAGTGCTGCCAGCAAGAAGAATATTCTCACTGAATCACGACTGGGAACAGATGAGTAAGTATTTTCCTTTGCTACAGCAGGAACTTTGTGCCTGTCCCCTACCAACCAAGCCTTCCTTGTTAGGGATCCAAGCTTGATATCAAATATCATGTGCGTTTTAATCTCCTTATGACCAACCGGTATGACATCATCGTCAGAAAACTCAAAGGCTGCCATGTTGTTGGTCATTTCCTTATGAATAGCTCGTTCCCAGTAGTCTGTTCCTGTTTTCTTATCAATTGCCAGTGCTTGTGTTATTGAATGGGGCAATTCAACACCATATTTATGACTTTTCAGCCAATACTTAGCTGATTTTGCAGCTTTAAGGATGCGTTCCTTTCTTCTCAAAATTTTGTGCACCCACCATCTGAAGGCTGGTAGCTTTTTCAAGTTTGTTGTTGACAGCATATTCTGCAAGCTGCACTGGGAATGATTCTTTGACATCACTGAGCTTGCACCAAGATTCGGTTCCATCTTTCCAACTGGCCAAAATCCTCCAGCCCCTGGTTGTTGGCTTATGGCTTTTTCTACCATTTTTGGCTATGGTTGTGGCTTCCTCATCACTTAAAGCAGTGTTGTCACGTTCATGATCAATAAGCTCATCCAGCAGTGTGAACATTCGTCCATCATCATCAACAGAACTGTAGAGACTTTCTGCCACATTGTTTGCTGTGTATTCTTCAATGGTGCCATCAGGTAGTTGCAATTTGTATAACCTCGTGTCAAGTATTGGATTCTCATTTCTTACTCCAATTGGTTGGTTTTGCAGATCGTAGACCCTATCCTTGACAATGCACCTGAGCCTTTCATCATTTCTTTCAATGATCACTTCATTTCCCAGATACTCATCATATTCATCAATATCTTCAACTGATGCTTCTGGCTCAGCCATTTCAAGTTTCAGATCAGATGGTCTCACTGGTTGTTCATCAAACAGCTCCTCTGGGGGTTCTGGATAATTTTCTTGGAAGAATGATGCACTGTCTTTGACTTCATCACCAATCTTAGATTCAATTGATTTATCAATTGCTTCCATTCTTCTCAGAACATCACGACCCCGCCATTCAAATTCCTTTACAGGCCTTATTGAATTTGTAGAGATTGGTATTGCTGATTCTGTCAAGATCCAAAAACAATCACCTCCACCCACCTTGCTTCCGCAAGGTCCAAGCCATCGTCCCAATCTTTCAACTCCACGGGATGAAGAATCACCTTTATCAAAATAAAATATGAAATCATACCATTCTGATGATGTGTATAGTGTTATATCAGGCCTGTAGCCATGCACCAATTCAAATGGAGTTCTTCCCATTGAAGAAGGGTTGCTTGATGCAGTCCTCTGTCTGATATTTGCGCATAGCTCTCCACAAAATGACCATAACCTTCTTGGTGACTTCTTCTTGGCTGTTTTGGTTATGATTGCACTACCAAGATGACCTATTGCCTGCTCTGCTCAATTTTGGAACGGGCATTGTGGTTGGATGAATGTCTGATGTATATGGTTGCGCTTGACAATTGAATTCCAATGGGTCTTGTATGTTCTTGGTGAGCCTTGTTCTGGAGCTCCATCAGAAATCAAGTGTTCAGAAATTCCAACTTCGTGAATGAATATTTTCAATCCTTGATGAGCTTGCAACTTGTTTTGTATTGGTATAAATACTTCAAACCCATTCCCATTTGTAAAGACCTGAGTACATTTTTCTTGTCTCATAATACTTGTGGTTTTGGCGTGCCAAGTGTCAGTATACCAGGTCCCCTGAGCGATTCTCTTGTTTCTAAAGCACTGGGTTGGCAGACGCTTCATTAAAGGTAATTGCAAATTCCTTAGGGCTTTCTGAGTTGTGACTTTCAGTGTCTGTTCTGCCTTCTTGAAGCTGATATTCCAAGTCTTGGCTAGGTGTTCACATTCAACTTTGTTTGGACCTTCAATTGTTTTCACTGACGGTCCCCATTGATTTCTTCTGTCAAGTGATCTCCTTTCAAGTATATTGTCAATTCCTTGTGAGCTGGGAATTTGTTTTGATTCGTTCTCAGGGGCTTCTGTGAAGTCAAATTCTGTGTCATCAAATAAAAATTGGTCTTTCCTTTGCGCGCTTGAAATATTTGCATCTTGGAATTTGGTGGTCACTGACAAAATCCGGTGAGATATATTACCATCTGTTGCTATTTGGCATTCAGTCAGCATTCTTCTGGTTGATATCTGGTGCAATCTCATGAGCTTGCAGTGCAGCATGAGATTTGGATGCTTGGACTCTATGCTAGTCTTGGAGAACATGTCGGTGACATTACTTGTAGGTTCTGTTACAACTGAACTTGCATCTTTGGTCGGCATAGCTTGAACGCTAAGTTGGTCCCCTGGAATTGGATCACCATTGTCGATTGCTAACTCAGCCATCCTAAACTTCAGTGAGTGAGAATCCCATGGGGTGTCATTTGTGGCAATCAGATGTTCGCATTCATCAAGCTCCATTTTTGTTGGCTTCCTAGTTGGAAAATATGAAAGCACATTTCTCATATTCAGTTTTATGAAAACTTTCTTTGGATCATCATCTTCCATTGGGGTTTGGATTGTAATCCCATGCTTGGATCTGGGGTCAAATTGACGAGGGGTTTCTTCAACAGAGTTGAAATTGCAATCCCTCACTTGATTTGGGCATATCAAGCTGTTCTTCAATTTGTTTCCAAAGTACAGTGCTTGGTGAATTACAACAATGTAGACTTGACCTGATGTGGGACTCGTCCAGGCAGTTGCACAACTTCCAATTGGAATCTTCTTGATGGGCTTGTACTCTTCAGAAAAAGGGGCAACATCAACATGTGTTGTAATCTGATCAGGAATAGTAAGCAATATCATGTTGCTTCCAGCTGCTGTGGTGTCTGCATGTGAGTCTAAGTCACAATATCCAGCTTCGTTCTCGCCCTCATCAAAATCTAGTGGAATATTCATCTTATATAATGACCAGCTCACCTTTGTTAAACATTTGTTTTCTAGTGTCCGGTTATGATGTCATTTTTTAGATTTTGAACCAAAGCTATCACCAGCGCCTCCCTTCTCAGCTTCCTTTGCCTTCTTGGTTTCAGCAGCTTTGAGAGCCCTCTTTTTCTTACTTGCCTGCCTCATCTGGTAAAGTTCCTGACACTGTTCCTTTGACATTGTTTTATACACACTTGTTGGATAAGGCTTGTTCTCAAGTTTTCCTGTGAACGTTCCAGTTGTTTTCTGCTTTTTATTGCTTGATGTGCCTACTGAATATACACTTCTTGAGCCTCTTTTGTGCTTTCCATTTGCAAGCTTCTTCAATCCAAGCCAATTGGTGAATAAAATCAAACATTCATTGAAATTGTCTCCGTAATCTTTGCTCTCATCAATTGCATCAGCTTTGGCAGCGTCAAGTTGCTCATCGCTGATTGAATTAATGAAGTCCCAAACAAATCTTCTTTCATTGTGATTCTTTTCAAATCTCATAATTGTTCCATGGAATGCTGTCCAATTCCTTTTATGCTTGTTCCAATCATAATTCTTAGCGTCGCCGGTGTAGTGTGATTCTTTCATATCCTGGTAGGTCTTATTCAGAACCATGGTGATATTGGTATCAGTATGAGCATGCTGCATCAATGAAATGAATGCATTTCTTGCGTGCCCAGAGTTTGCTTCAGTATTTTGAAAATGTGCCACATATTCCCAACCTGGCCCTTTTCTTGTTGCATCACACAACAACCTCCATACAACATTGTTGTCTTCATCATACTGATGGCCTTTCAACACACCACAGCGTTCATTATAGTCACTCCAAGTTGGATAGACATCTGTTGAATTTTGTCCAACTGTGCCAGATCTGGCTTTATCATCAACCTCTTCTTTTTCTCGTGGTCTTATGACATACAAGATTGGGAATCCTTCAGAGTTGAATCTGTATCTCAAGTTTTGATGAAATCTTTCCTCCCATTCTCTGAATTTTGTAAGGTCCTTCAACTCAGGTGGAGTTGCTTTTTCTTGTCATTTCACACTTGATTCCATCATCTTGATCCTGAATTGTTGCAGTTCTAGATTGTTTGGGTTCGCGTCCCAATCAATGGCTCTTGGTCTGACTCCAATCAATGGTTGATAGCGTGCCCAATTTGCCCATGTTAGAAGTCTTGATGATAGCCTGTTATGGTAATGGATGCTTTTTGGATTAGGACAGTCTGGACTGATTGATTTCAATCCATGCATGAATGATTTGATGCTTTCCTTGTTGAGGTCTGTAATTTCACGAATATTAGACATTCCACCCCTCATAATTTCTTCAGCTGACTCGTAGTTGATACCAAAATCCATCAAGCTGCTTCTGAACGCAAGCTGTTCTGGGTTCAAAATTTTCCCATTGTTGAATCCCCTGATTGTTATTCTGGGTTGAGAGGACCTTCTGTCCTATCGTTTAGACCTTAAACTGTCATCAGATTGATTTTCATTATCATCACTGCTGTCATCACTGCTATGAACATTATCTGGATTCCTACCTCTATCCACTGCATCTTGTATTGCTCTGATCTGTTTCTTTACTTCTTGGTCAATGACTCTCTTCCAAGTTGAGTTCATTTCTGGATCAGTCATAGCCTTTTCCATAACTCGCATAATTGTTCTCTCATTAAATCTGTTGTTTTCTTCTACTTCTATACCCACTACATCTCTCGTACCATCAATATCGGGTTCTGGTAGGTCCTGGTCCACTTCCATTTTTGTTTCCTCGTTGGAATCATAGTCATCATCATCTTTTGGCTTTGCTTTTGTTTTTGTTTTTCTTTTTGTTGGAGCCATGATGGAGACGCGATTTCGAATATTTTATTGGGGTAATCAAATGGTCGTTTCGGAATATTCGTTTGAAATATCTGATGGAAGTTTCAAATATTTAATCGAAGGCGGTATGTGGAGAGAGAGTGTAATCGAATTGGAGGGTTGGGTGTGAGATGGTTGGTCAAATGTTGAGTGACTGTTGTATGTGATTTGCTTATCTGTTCGTGTATATATATGCGGATCAAATTTTTGTTCCGTTTAATTTTTGTTTGTTCGTATTTGCGTGAACTTTTGCTGTTTGTCGCAATTTAAGATTGTGAGCGTTTCTATCCAGTCTCAGGATTTGCTCATTCTGTATTTCTGTGGTGAAAGCTGATGAATATTTCATTGTCTTGTGTTTCTGAGAATTTAGTGTTCTCTTTTATTTTGGATCTTTGGATTTTCCAAGTGCGTGTGAGATTTAGTGTTCTCATTGATATCTTTGGATTTTCTTGCGCGCAGATGCTTGCAATCTGTTTCATCCAATCTGTTTCACCATCAGGAATACATGAGGCTCAATCTTCTGGCTCACATCGTTCTTGTTTTCAGTGAAAGATCAGTGTACTCGGATATTGATTCCTTTCAGCTGATGCCAACCTGGGCGATTTTTTTCAATCGTCCAGCCCTTTTCCCTTGTTGCTTGTTTTGCTGGATCTTGAAACCCGATGGAGCCTACCATCGTGGTTCGGGTCTTTGGTCTCTTCTTTCAGGGAGACCGCCCTGGTGTTGGTCTATTCCAGGGCTCCACAAGCAACTGCCTCTTTTACATCCTTGAGGGTTGATGCCGGTTGCTGATCAGGCTAATCCGGATTCATCTTTGAGCTCAACTGCGTTTCTCAGGAAACGCCATTCGGTCCTTGGCATTGTAGAATGCTGGGTCTGATAAACTAAGAAAACTGCATCGTAACAATAATAAAACAAAAGAATTGTAAGGATAATCGTCGTATGCGGTCGATCGAAGATTGATAGGTTAATTACTTTTGTCGTGTCCGATTCATTCATGTGAATCGATTACTGGCATATTACCGTGTAATTTGCCACAATAATGGTCGTGCGTTTCACCGTGTTATTTGCTACATAAACCGGTAAGACGCGAAACACATGTAAACCGGCCATCGTCAGTCGGTCTTTTACCGTATAATTTGCCGTGATATCCTTATCGGGATATCACATGTAAAATCATCATATGTTATCAAGTAGAATTAGTACTAGAGTGTACGTACATTTAGGGCATGATAGTGTTTTAGAGTTGTTAATTCTTCGAAGAGTGAGCTGATGGGGAAAATCCCGCTAAGAGGCAATCCACATAAAAGCGCCAACGATTATTCACTCAAGTTTAACCTTACAAATAAGGTTAAATGCCCTTATGACTTTTCGTACAATATGCCCGCTTAGTGCGTACGAATACGCGTTGCGTTACACGGTGAATTCTTTTCATCGAACCTCCTTTGCACACTATTAGCGCACCTCGTTCGCGTCACACAAACGAGATTCGGGGTTGTTGGGGAATCACGCACATATGTGGGCTAGACTCCACCGGTTTCCCTTTGTAATTTCACCATTTTCGTCACTTAAACGATGCTCATGGTTGCGTCAAATTCCTGCGATGTATTTAAAAAATTCTGAAACATTTTATTGTGCGCATCACAAAAATTCTCTATGTATTTTTGCACGCAACAATTTGAAGGAGGACTATTTTTGCACGGATAGTTTCAGCCCCAGTATTATGATTGCTTCACGATTTTGGCATTGTACAATTTCGTTTCATGCTTACCCCAATAATATTCATTTTCCATTCGATTGTTGTTTTTCCACACGAAACTCATCTTTTTTAATAATATCCTCTATGTACAATGATACTATTGTCGTAGCGTTATTATGAATTTCTTAACAAATATATGAGCTTCTTGATAACCAGCAATCTATTCTGTTACACCCATTTGACAATACTCACACTACAAATACTATTGAATACCAAAAGCCAACAACTATATTTTTGTACAAAGGCAAAGATAGTATTTTATCCACATTTGCAATAATCTTGTTCATACTATTCAATTTTAGCAGCAGACACATTTATTGCGGCAACCCATATTAGATTCCAATAAACTACTAACTGCTGTACTATTATTGTTACTACCATTTACTTTTATAATTTGTCTCTGTTTGTGAGGTGATATTTGTAGTCCTCATCGTCCTTGTCTAGAGTGTCCGCCATGCTACATTTTTGCTTCCACTTGTTTGAGTTTGTTTTGTCTTCTTCCTTTTTACGTCATTGTATATCATACCCAGTTTGCTGTTGGTATGTTTTAAGTAGTTTGATCTCTAAATCTTTTGTTTGTTGTTCCTGCCTTCGTTTTTCTATTTCCTCTTTGACATATCCGCAAAGGTCTTGTCCCTCCTCACTCCACCCCCCCTTAATTCCTGACTTACTGTCAGTGAATTTCTTTCTTATCCTTACCCCCTTTGTTGTGTTTAGCCAGGATTCGCAGTCATTGTAAAGGAAAAGGAGCGCAAACGCTTCATTGCTTGAGGTGAAATGTTACTGATTGTTGTTTGTACTGATTTTTTTCAAGTCCGTCTGTTTAGGCAACACTGCCTGCTCTAAGAATTCTTTTGAAGAAATTTTGTAATTCCGGTTTTTTTTTTCGTTGATGGTCTTCGTGTAATTTGTACTTATTTTCTGAGTTCGTGTTTTTGTTTGCCTTGATTAGAACTGTTCCTGGGAAACTATCTGGTATCTGTTTGTTCCTTTTATTGTCTACGCATCAGTGTGAATGGTACGATATGGTTAGTTATTTGAAAATGTTTATACTGGGAACTATGTTGTTCTTGTTGGTTCTTACCTTTATAATTTTTCCTCGCTAGTGTCTGGGCATTGTGCCTACATGTAGTTATTGCTCTGCAGAAAATTCCATTCCACTTTGGTGCATGGATGTTCCATGTTGTTGGTACTTTGTTTTCATGATTCAATTTTACAATCTTGGTAATAATTGTCTTTATGTATTGTGAACCTTGTTTGGTCGTTATTGGGAATTTTCATTTTCCTGAACATTTGTTTCTTGGCATACCCGGTAATGTAATTTTTAATGTTTTTGTCAGTGCGCTCTTCTATGTCCTGCTGTATTGCATTGCTGTTGATACTGGTGCTATTGGTTGTATCTGTTTGGCTATCATTTGTGTTTGTTGGCTCACTTTCTGATACACTGCTTGCTGGGCTGTTTGTTCTCTGTGTATCAATTGTTGTACCCTGAATCGCCAGTGCGCAAACATGTTTCACCATTATTTTTTTCTTAAATCAGAAAAGGGACTTACCAACTGTTCGTTTTCATGTATTTGGCGCGCTAGCTTTTATGGGAGTTGAATCATTTTGGAGTATGCGGATTTTAGTTTTCATTCACACTGCTGTACCGTGCTAAAATTCTTAGTAGTTGTAAGCGCCTGAGTTACTGCATCCTGAGGAGCTCAGTATCACTACTTAATTTTGTAGTATTGTTGCACTTTTGTGGGGGGGGTTGTACTGGCGCCTGCCCATTGTTTGTCCGCGCATGCCCTGACAATCTAGAATGCGGTCTCCAGAAAATCCTAGCGCGGACCAAAATCCTGGTGCGGTGTCCAATATTATTGTGTAACCCACCCCAGGAATGGTATGTTCCACCGTTATAGTCTTAGCCAAAGCATAGTAATATCTTGTGTGTCCGGATGTATGATGAGAGCAGTAGTAATGGATGAGAGTAAGAACTTATGCTGGAGGGGTGAAACCATTTTCTGTACATTTCATGTCAACAATCATGGAACGGCGTTTCAGAAGTATATTACTGGAATGGTGTTGCAGGCTTTCTGTTCGAAACTTGTTTAAATTTGAAATGTCAAAATAAAGCATTGACTCTCAAAATGCAGCTTTGTTTTGGTCAGTTTTGAACTTTTCTTTTGTGACATCGATGCAGGTTATACATGTCACTGCCCGTTAAAGTGATCAGAAAATCTCAACGTATAGCACTGTTGCAGGTTATACATGTTACTGGGCGTTAAAGTGTTTGGAAAATCTCAACACAGAGCACCGGATCTCAAAATTGAGGGTTGCTGTTTCATATCGTTATGCTTTGTTTTGGTCAATTTTTAAGTTTTCTTTTGGAACAGCATTGCAGGTTATACAATTTACTGGCCATTAAAGTCAACGGAAAATCTCAAAATCTGTGTACATTGTTGTTACATGATGTTTGGTTGTTGTTAGAGGTGTTGTGGGTTATGTTTTTTGTTTTATAATTTTGGAATGTCTTCCTATGTCATGTTTGGTTGTGTTTTCTGATTTGTTATGCAACGAGTTATTGTTACAAAATTGTAGCGACTCGAAGAATGCCACAACGAACAACTAGAAGGACGAGAAGTATGTCTAATTCACCAGCTGATGAAGTTGCAGGCGCTGACGCAATGGCAGCTGCAGAAAAAAAACTACTACTCCACCAGCAGACGAAGTCGCAGCCGCTGACGCAACCGCAGCTATAGAAAAGAACCTTACTACTCCACCAGCAGATGAAGTCGCAGCCAGAACCGCAACCGCAGCCGCAGAAAACAACACTAATCCACCAGCAGATGAAGTCGCAGCGGGAATGGCAGCATCAGAAGACAACACTAATCCACCAGCAGATGAAGTGACAGCCGCAACCTCACCTGCACAAGACAACCCTAATCCACCAGCAGATGAAGTTGCAGTTGCAGCCGCAACCGCAGCCTCAGAAGACAACACTAATCCACCAGCAGATGAAGCGGCAGACGCAGACATAGACACAGCCCCACCAAAAACACAGAGGCTGTCTCAAAAAGGTCTAAAATCTCCTCCGGCCCGTCCACTGGGTGCACCAAAACAAAAGAAGAGAAGATCGTCTGTAAAACCAGTTGGGAATGAAAGGAAGAGAACTTCGCCTTGAATAGTTTGACAGGGATCCGTCTAGAAATCACGCGGTAAAGGACATACGGACAGACTAAACAGTTACTCGTATTAGTCGCCAAAGCAAATAACTGTTTATACGATTCATCTCAACGCATATACGACCTGTAAAGAGGGACCGGCAGAGGTGCGGTTCGATCCGAATATAACTTAATCCTAATGCTCACAATTTTAGAACTTAACCAATATTACTGCAATCTTCCTACTGTAATATATCGACACGGAGTAGGAATCAGAGTTTATCAGACCCATTCACTAACCACATGAGGAGTGTCCACACGGCAATGGACGAAGCGAGAATGATTACCGACTGATCACCGGCTAATCAAAGACCCTGAAGGCTATGTCCATGTTTGAGCACTTAGATGGGTAATGGCACTAGTGCAGCCGGGCATGAGCTAATACCTCTTGCTTCCCTCAAACGACATAATGGCCTAGGGGAACAAAGCAAACGCCATCGATATAACACATCGAACTCCGGGAGGGGCCAGAACAACCGCAGTCTCTACATTCAAATGTAAACGTGTCCCAATTCAAACAATGGAAGAGACCCACATGGTGTCTCGAAATGACACGATAAGGACGGGTAGACGACCCCACCAACAACAACAGCAACAACAGTAACACCAGCAGTTAGGAGCTTAAAGCTCACAGATAGCAGTAGGTGCGAGTACAGTAAGGAGGGATCGATTCCTCCATACGAGTCAATATGATACTAACATGAGGTGGGACAGCGTACAGACGTGTGCACTAAGCTGTCCTAAGCCTACAAACTACACGGAGATGGCAGTTGGATTATTCCACAGTAATTTCAACCCCGCCGAATAGGGGGACCCGGTGGACTTATAACCGTAAAATAACGGGAAAACAAACCAACGGCCCCAATCCCTGTGAAAACAATTCAACGGCCCCAAATTCCCACGGGAACGCGCAGCGGGCCGGACCTAACGGTCAATATATTCCCGCACGAATAAACTCAACGGCCATGATTCGAAATCGGAACCCGAACAGTTTGCTTAAGTAAGGGGCAACGGAGCGATTTTCATTCGGAATAGAAACGTTTGCAGGATTCTACAAGAAGAAATGTTCACTACTAGTGATATCACGAGGGAAGTGATTGCTTGAGAAATACAAAATTCTCTCAGAAAATCATTCATATATCACTTACAGATCAAGTAAACAGCTATTCCGGATCAAATACCAACCATGGTGAGAGGAAGAACAGCCCGACAAAACCAACGCAATGACAATGCGGCCGCTAATCCAGCGGCTGCAGCAGGTAACGCAGCAGCTGGTGAAGCTGCTAACAATGGACCAGCCATTCCTGCCAATCTTGGCTTTACAGCAGCGCAAATGGAATTCATTAGGACCATGATGGATTCTAACCGGGCCCCGTCACTCACACAGGAGGTTCAAGACGCAATCGAACGCGCTAATCAACTTGAGGGAATCCCTGGGTACGCAGGGGAAAGGACTCTAACCCCAACAGAGGTAGTCTTCAGAGAAATCTTGGAATCCTTCGGGCTGAACCGGATTACGGCGGATGAGCTCTTCCGGACCGGTCACAGCAATACCGACTCCCTGCGGGACATGGATGAATCTGCCATCAAATCCCTGGTGAATGGCGTCAACAAGACCAAACACAACTACTGCCCGGACCCAAAACAAGTGTATGTGGGGAGGGTTTTCGGGGATCGACTCAAGTTGTTTGTGGCTTGGATCGATTTCCAGCCTCTCATTGGAGCCACAGCTACCCCAGTTGACTGGGTAGCTGATCCGGATGCAGAATCCAAGACCCGGGAGCGCCTCAAGTCTCTCAAGGAGGATGACAGCAACACGGCGGCCGGGGACCTTACTCTCCCAGAACCACTCACTGCAATGTCGAAGTTCAAGGAGTTTGATGAACGATTCAGGGAGTATCTTAGACATAAAAGGGGTGTCACCAAAACATCTCTACTATACACAATTCGGAAGGACTCGATGGTCGGTGATGCTGAGAGGGGGGGGACCGTTGGATCTGCCCCAACCGACACGTATGCCAACTGGAACGAATATTCTATACGTTGCACCGTTCACTCAGGATCCCACTGGACAAAAGACAACAATACACTATGGGGAATCCTCTTCAAATTGGTGGGAGCGGGTCCCGGTTGGTCCTACATCCAAGGACTTGGATCGGACGGGGATGGGAGGAAGGCATATTTCACCCTCTATTCTCAGGCATATGAATCAACAAACGTAAGACTTCTCATAGAAGAAAAGAGGGCCTTCCTACAGAGTTCCACCTACTCCGGGGACACCAAGAACTACAGCTTTGACAAGCACAAGAGGCGTTGGTACGATGCAAAGGAGTTCCTATTGCGGCATAAGGCCTTCCCACCAGAAGATCAGTTTGTTACTGACTTCTGTCACTCTATCTCGGATCCAAGACTCGAGATGGCGGTGCAATTGGTCCTAAATGAAGCAGGCGGCATGTATGACAGTTTTGACAAGGCTTCCGCCCACTTCACTCAAACGCTTGGTATCAAGAAGTTACAAACCAGCCGCAAAGGCAACCGCAGAAATATTTCCTCCTTCAAGGGGAAAGGCGGCAACAAACGCAGCAACGATAGCAACTCCTCCTCCAACAAGAGACACGGCAACAAGAAACAGAAAACTTCAGGGACCTACGACGGACCTCTGGAGGGAAAGATCTACCCAAAGGAAATCTGGGTCACTATGTCTGCTGCCCAGAAGAACCAAGTCCGGTCTCTACGCCCAGCTCTTAACTCCAATTCAAAGTCCGCACAAGTTTCTCTTGTCGAAGCCAAAGGGGACAACACAGCGAAAGGGTCGGCTGGCGATCAGTTCGGTAGTCATACTCACAAGAAAAAGAACCAAGACTGATTTGCCGGCCGGGGCCTGTCGATTGTATCCCGGGTAGGCCGGCCGATAGTCCATATCAAGAGTTTTGGCACACCGTCTCAAGGTAACGGTCGATGCGAGTTGGACAGCCATGCTGATACAACAGCCGCGGGATCAAATATGGTATTACTGGATCCGTTGGATTCTATCTTGACATATGTGGATGTTGCACCATTTTCAGATACATACTCACCGCTTAAGAATGTCCCTATTGCCCGTTGCGCCACAGCTTGGACTGACCCAACCGATGGGATTACTTACATCTTGGTCTTTGGGCAGGCTTTGTTTTTTGGCACCAAGTTGCAACACAGCTTGGTATGTCCCAATCAAGTACGGGACTGCAACTTCAACAAGGTAGAGGATACCCCACGGCGATATGACTCAAATTCTACACACGGGATTACATTTCAATCTGAAGATACTGAACTCTTCATCCCTCTCAACGTTGAAGGAGTTATATCCTATTTTGATTCCCGGAAGCCTACGAAGAAGGAACTGGCGAACTGTGAACATATACTGGCTACAGATACCCACACCTGGGACCCCTATTCCTCTCACTTTGCAGAGGAGGAAGAAGCCACCAATGCCTCTTTCCCACGGGTTGTTGCTACTCTTTCAGGGTGCCTGCCGGCTTGTGGGACTCCAGTCAAATATTCATCCACGATTCACCCAGAACCACTCGGCACAGGGTACGACATGAACTGGCTACTCCATTTGGCTTCTGTCTGTACCAATAGAGTTCCTTCCCAACGCACTGGCTATACCCCAACGGACGTCTCCACCCGATTCATTTCAGCCCTTGCTGGAACCACCAGGGGAGGACCAAGAAAATCTACGTAATTCAGCAAATTCTATGATTTCTGATGTTTCCACCAAGACTTCATTATCTGAAGCTGAGCTTGCCACGCAACAGGAAGCCAAGGCTCGAACCAAGGAGAGGAAGCTACTAAGGCGGCAACAGGACGTCCTAGACCAAGAAATGTCCCTTGACAAGAAGTCTTTCATACTGTAGGGGACAATGGGGACCTCCAATAAGGATACCTGACAAGGTGGACAGGTATGATGCCAAGGCCATTGCTAAGATGTGGAACATCAGTGAGAAGCGGGCCAAGGCTACTATTGAAGTCACTACCCAGGACGGCATCCGACAATTGTCTCAGCCTATCACAAAGAGACTGAAGACACAGAAGTGGAGGAATAGGAAGATGCTCAAGGGTCGTTGGTACGCCGATACTATGAAGTTCAAGGTTCCCAGCATCATTCGAAATGATACAGCAGCCCAGATCTTTGCAAACGGGAAGGGCTATGTGGCCTTCTACCCTGTCAGGGGGGAAGTTCGATGCCACTGATGGCTTATCTTGCTTTATCAATGAAGTAGGGAATTCCAGAACACCTTGTTACTGATGGGGCAAAGGCCCAGGGGAGTCATGAGACACACAACACCGGTTGGAACAAGCTCAGGTCGGAGTATCGCATTCGACAAACATACATACAGCCTCACTGCTCTTGGCAGAATACAGCAGAACACAGTGCCGGGGACCTAAGGAGATCGATCCGTTGGATGACTTCTAAGAAGGGCAGTCCCAGGAGGTGTTGGGCCTTCTGTGGAATGCTAGCGGCCGGCCGGATGAACCTCATGGCGTCAAGTGATCCTTCGTCAATGGGGAGGACTAACTTCGAGCTGGTGCATGGGTATACTCCAGATATCACCCTGTATATGATCCACGACTGGTATGACTTTATTTGGTGGTATGACTTAAATGGGAAAACAAATAGGCTTGGCCGGTGGCTGGGCCCATGTGGAGATACTTTCGGTGGTGGAGATTGTCACTATGTCTTATTTAAGACTGGAAAGGTTCACATAACAAACAGCACCCGGGCTATATCTGAAGAAGAATGGAGACATCCAGATATTCTATCACAGTTGGAAGCACACAACAAAGAAATCAACGGGAAAATAGGTGACGAGGTTAAACCTTCCGATACTTATCTTGAAAACGAAACTTGGCGAACCACCTCTGGGCCTATTTGATGGCAAGTATGAAGGGGAGGATGAAGTGCTCATGGCAGAAGCTGAGGCTTCTTCCCCGGATGTTGATGACTTATCTGATAAAGACCTTGATGCGTATCTTGGAACTGAAGTGTTACTCCAGATAGGGGACCAACATATCCGGGGGTTAGTTAAGAATCGTTGCAGGGATAAGGATGGCGTGCTGATTGGTGAGAAGAACAACAATCCACTCTTAGACACGAGGTCTTACGAGGTCGCCATGCCGGATGGATCTATTGAAATCTATACAGCCAATACACTTTCAGAGAGTATCTATTCTTCCGTTGACGATGAAGGGCGCATGTATTGCCTGATGGATGAAATAATCGATTCTGAGAGGGATTCGGATGCCTTAACTATCGAACAGGCTACTTATACAACAAAGTCCGGACAAACTAGAACAAAGCCAACAACCAAAGGATGGAGGTTTCTTGTTAGATGGAAGGACGGCACCACATCCTGGGCAAAGTTAAGTGATATGAAGGAAAGCTTCCCGGTTGAAACAGCAATATACGCCCGTGAAGAAGGCGTCATAAATGAGCCAGCGTTTAAGTGGTGGGCTTATAAAGTACTTCAGAAAAAGGACCGGATCTTATCTGGCGCTAAAACCAAATACTGGACCAAGTCCCATAAGTATGGGGTCCGGCTCCCTAAGTCTATTTCAGAAGCAAAGGCCATTGATAGAGAAACAGGGACCGATCATTGGGCTCGGGCTATTGCAAAAGAAATGAGGAACAGCTCTATTGCCTTTGAATTCAATGAGGAGGACAAGATACCAGTGGGGCATACCAAAATAACCATGCACATGGTCTTTGATGTCAAGATCGACTTAACACGGAAGGCCCGGTTAGTTGGAGACGGCCACAAAGTCCCAGAAATCTCCAAGGAATATACTTATTCCAGTGTACCCAGTAGGGACTCAGTTAGATTGTTCTTCCTAGTGGCGGCACTCAACAACCTCGAGGTACTCAGCGCGGATATACAGAACGCTTACTTAACAGCGCCCATCAAGGAGAAGTACTTCACAATAGCCACAGAGGCCCAAGGGTTCGCGTCGGAACTATGTGGAAGGCCCTGCAAGATTGTGAGGGCTTTATATGGACTCCCGGTTGCTGGGGCATCTTTCCGATCACACTTGGCTAATCACTTAAGGGAACTTGGTTACGAATCTTGCAAAGCAGATCCTGACGTGCATCTCCGGCCTGCGTTCAAGCCAGATGGCTCACCTTACTACGAGTACTGTGTGGCTTATGTCGATGATATCCTTGTATGTGGAATGGACCCAAAGTTCCAGATGGATGCGATAGAAAGGCAGTTCAAGTTGAAGAATGGAACAGTTGAAGAACCTTCTTTCTACTTGGGCGCTGATATAGGAAAGACCTACATAGACGGTAACCCGTACTGGTCCATGGCTTCATCTAAGTATACTGTGAAAGCCATCAAATCAGTTGAAGAAGAACTACTAACTGGAAGATATGCGTTTAAGATGCTACCCAAGACAGCAAGGTCACCATTGAGCTCTGAGTATAGGCCTGAGATAGACGCGTCACCAGAACTTGATCCGGAGAAACAAAACTACTATCAAGGTTTGGTTGGGATACTCCGGTGGATATGCGAACTCGGTCGATTGGATATAATTATGCCCGTATCACTTATGTCTCGATATCTCGCGCAAGCCAGGGAAGGTCATCTCAACCAGTTGTTTCACCTGTTTGCATACTTGAAGAATTACAGCAAGTCTAAGTTGGTGTTCGATGCATCTATGCCTGAGGTGGATGAGTCAAATTTTCAGTCGTGCGACTGGAGTGAATTCTATCCAGAGGCCAAAGAGCTATTGCCTCCAGATATGCCTGAACCAAAAGGAAAGGCAGTTATTACCACATGTTTTGTGGATGCGGATCATGCAGGTTGCAAGGCTACCAGGAGATCCCATACAGGAGTCATTATCTTTGTTAACAGAGCACCTATTTTGTGGTTCTCCAAGAGGCAAACAACTGTTGAAACATCTACATTTGGCTCAGAAATAGTCGCGCTTAGGATAGCAATCGAAATGGTAGAGGGGCTAAGATATAAGCTACGGATGATGGGCGTACCTATAGAAGGGCCTACCAATATCTATTGTGACAATGAGTCAGTCGTGAAGAACACTACACGACCAGAAAGCCCTTGTAAGAAGAAGCATAATAGTGTTGCTTATCATAAGGCAAGGGAGTGCATAGCAGCAGGAACTATACAGATTGCAAAGGAGCCAGGCGAGTCGAATATTGCGGACTTACTCACAAAATTAATGAGTGGATCCAGGCTAATTGAACTAGCAATGAGGTGTATGTGGCGAGATGGGGTTGATGAAAAGAAAATGAGACCCGCGGGATAGGTATCTTCTACTAGTACTCTCACTACCACGAAGACACAGGGGACTCTAGAAATCACGCGGTAAAGGACATACGGACAGACTAAACAGTTACTCGTATTAGTCGCCAAAGCAAATAACTGTTTATACGATTCATCTCAACGCATATACGACCTGTAAAGAGGGACCGGCAGAGGTGCGGTTCGATCCGAATATAACTTAATCCTAATGCTCACAATTTTAGAACTTAACCAATATTACTGCAATCTTCCTACTGTAATATATCGACACGGAGTAGGAATCAGATCCGTTACAAAACAAAACAAGAGAAGTACTTTCTCAAAAATCTCCACCGCAGGGTCGTTGTGGTGGACAAAAGAAAGTTGTCTGAGTTGTCCAAATGAAATGGTGCATTGGCTAATGCATACTGGCCATGCACCATAGAACACAACAAAGAGTGCCAAAACAGCAAAGAAGTGATGGTACTACTTCTCCAAATTGGCTTCATCTTAACAACGGAATGGTTGTTGGCGTAACAAAGAATCCTAAATCATATTTATTGCAATGTATTAAATGTTTTCATATTCTACTACTAGTACTGTCCAACTTTTTGTGCACAAGAACAGGATGCATTATCATGAAACAATAATGTTAGGCAATGAACCAACAATGTGATGCATGTGGGCAAGAAGTTATGAGTTCTAGTAGCTGCTTCATTTCAATGTGGCGAGAGAAATAACAATGGGTTGCCAATAGTCAGTTTGCTAGTAGTAGTGCTAGTACATCATGGAACGTATTACATTTTAACCTTACATTTCAGCATGAACATCATTAATACAATGGACAGAATGGACACTTCAATGCTAATGGTGTGAACATCACACTTTCTTTAATCTTTGTGAATTTTCAATTCATTGATGAGCCTGGTGTACATCTTCATAATGCTCTGAAAAACTAGTAAGAAGAGCAAGTGTGTGCTGGATAGTTGTTCAGTGAAAGTAAAATGCATTCTGGTTTGATATTGAATCATGATGATAGTTCAAATGATGTATGGGAATAACTATCAAAGAACATTGATGTAAAAATCACTGATACTGTATGTGTGCTTATTTTTTTAATGAATCAAGGATCCTGGATACTAGTAGTACTAGGAATAGGAAGAAAAAATATTACATTCCGACCTGACATTTCAGCATGAACATTGTTAATACGATGGATGAAATGGACTCTTCAATGATAACGGTATGTAACTCAAACTTACTTTAATCTTTATGAATTTTTAATTCATTGAGGACCCTTGTGGTGTACACCATCATCATGCTATGAAATACTAAGAAGGGCGGTGAGTAGGTGCTAGATAGTTTTTCAGTGGAAATATAATGCATTTTTTGACATTGAACCATGATAATAATTGAAATGATGTATGGGAATAACTATCAAAGAACATTGATATAAAACTCACTAACAGTCTATGTGTTAGGAGTTTTTAATTAATCAAGGATCCTGGATAGTATGAATAGGGCAAGAAGAAGAAAGAGTTACTGTGTGTGTGTACAGATGTACAAAAGTTACTGAGTAGGTGATAGAGTGTTCTGTTCTCAATGGTCGTTGTCACCCGTGTTGGGTGACTCAATCCACCACCCACAGTGCCATTGATGTCAACCAGTCATACCAGAGAATGTTAGTTACACTGTTTATAGTTAGTCCATTTTTTGATGAAAAAATTGCTGTGTCCAGTGGAGCTGCCGGTGTGTATGCGTATTCTGTGTTCAAAATACACAGGCCAAAAGTCAACAGCGTATGCAGGCTCCACAAACTTCATGACTCAGGACCTGATCATGACAAGTAATTGTAACATACCGGAGTATTTGCCTAACGTCCGAGCTTAGAAGTAAGAGGTAAATGGAGAACACAACACAATCAGCGACGAGAGGAAGATTTTGAAGCCGTGGTTTCATTTTCTTTCCACAGAGTACAGTAAACAAAATGATGAGCTCAATGACGGTGACCAAAACAATGAGGGGACCCCATTCTTATATCATTTTGAAGCTGGATTTGGTGTGCTATGCGCCCAAAACGGACACTTGGTACTCACAATTCTTAATGGATGCAACAATATCAAGGATGTGAGAGCAAGACTCAACAGCCAAAAAGGACATTTCGACAAAGAAGAATGTTTGGAGATTTGGGAACAATGCTTAAAGTACGTAATGGAGGTAGTGTTTCCCTTCTATGAGGAAGGCGACACTGATGCCATTGACCACATGTGGGCTGTGGGTATCATTCTGGCGTATGCTTTATGCAGTTATTCTGCATTGAAAGGAATGGAGGACATAGTACAGTGCTACAACAATGTGGGTATTGGACGAGAAGTAAAAACCGGAGAACAAGAGAGACTGCAACGGGATGGTTATACTTTCCCAGCAAATGAATGGTGTAATCTAACGCCAGGAGGCCAGAAAGCACATAAAGCAATGCATATATTTTAACCATCCCTGTCTGACAAGCCTTTGGTTCAACAAGTGGCACGCAACAACTGAAGAGGCAATCATTGAAAAGTCCTGATTGCAATGGGATTGCTACTCAATGGACATCACATACTCCACAGACGAAAGGTTTCCTGTAATGGGCAATGAGTACAAGGAACATATGGATGAAGTACAAAGGAAAGACCTCAATCTTTTTTTGTACTATTTTGAAACAGGGTATGCCTGTCTATGCGGCAGAAATGGACATATTGTACTCACAATCCTGGACGGATGCAAGATGATGAATAGTGTATGAACAAAGCTAAACAGCAGTAAAGGAAGATTTGAGGAAGCCAAAGCTGCCGCGGTTTGGATAGAGGCACTGCACTAGGTCTACTACCAATTATTCCCTGACCATTACAAAGGCGGCACATATGCAATGAACCACATTTGGGGTCTGGGTATCATTCTGTGCTACCTTCTATGTGGTTATCCCCCACTGAACGGGAAGGGAGACAAACACTGCTATGACACAATTGGCATTGGACCAAAAGCAAACTTGAAAGAACCAAGGAAAATGGAAATGGATGGGCGTAGTTTTCCAGCAAAGACATGGTGCCAGCTGATGCAGTCAGTAAAAAACACATTAAATGATGTATACATTTTCATCCGGCAAACCGTCCCTGTCTGGCGATGTTTTGGTTGACTGATTGGTGGATCATGATTACGCGTTATGGAATTGTGAACAAAGGTTTAAAAAAAGTGATGTCAACAAGCCCTATTGAGGAATCTAGAATGTACACAGAAGAAGCTGATGAGGTAAAGCAACCAAACAAAGGAACAGAAAAAAATATTAAAGAGAATTTGGATTCATTCATGAAGATAACGACAAAACGGTCTAAGAGAAAAAAGCAGAAACTAAAACAATTAGCAAACAAAGAGAAAAGGGAGGAAGAAGACGGAAACAAGAGAAACATCATGCACTGGCTACATCTTTACGAAAAACGTTGGAAATCACCAGAAGATTTGGAGGAGTACAACAACTATCCTGTTCCTCGTGGCACATGGGGACATGTGAAACAGTACTAATAAGCATTATTGTGAAACTTTATATCCCTACTTACGAATTCGTACACCTTGCTGTCGTCATTAAAACCTAAATAAAAAATTGAGTGCTATGAAAAATGTTCCTTAGAAATGAAGAAGTCATGATTGCCATTCCAGACAAATCAATCTGAAACGCCGTTGCACGTCCGAGAACTGTTTCTTTACCCCCCGTGGGGTATCGCGCAGTATATCTACCCTATTTTCAAAATTTCCTGCCTCTTGAGCTCGCGTGTTCAATAAAAGACCTTGCGTGTTGCGGGCTTCTCCTTTCTAGACAATATCTCATTGATCCCTATCTGGATCATCGCCTAAAACTCACTCTCAACTTGGTGGAATAAAAATAATCAATTAAAGAACAATTTCAGAGTTCGGGATATCATAAAGTTGCCGTGATGAACAATATTTTGTGTCAAACTTCTTGCGCACAAATGATTTTCTCTCATCTTCGCAACATGCTGTTAACTGCACTTAGTAACACACTGTGTACATTATAAAAATACCACAATAAATACGCAGTACAAAAACCATGTACAAGTCTACGGGTAATAAACATGTGTGTGCTACGTACACTGAAATCTCTTCAAAAAAAGAACAAGTGAAAAGACCCTGCAAACACAGCAGAAAAACCCTCAAAGACATGATTTATTTTTGATAGGAATTCCAATCATCAAAATCACCGATGTCATTACCTTCCATTTTCACAACTCTGCAACAACCCTTCTGTTTCTCCTTCACTAGAACAGACCATGAAGGTTCACCACCATGCATAACAAATAGTACAAAATGACACCAACTCAAATACCTACACATTTTTGATCGGGAAGGGTATTCAAATGGCAAAGATGAATCCGAATGACAAAGATACAAAAAATCCAACCCATCTCTTTCCCCTTGGATAGAGGAGAGAATGGAGGCAGACATGTACAAACCCTACCAGGTTTGAACGCCAGCATGTTACTTTACTGATTTGCTGACTAGGAATGGCAATCGAAGGGCTATCTGATGGCTATTTGGATGGCTATTCAGATGGGAGGGCCAAGCAGAAACTCCAAATCCGTTGGTTTCAACACAGAAAACACACACACCCTCCAAATAACAGCGACAGCAGATATCTCCATACTGAAGTCACTGACGGCAACGATATTGCAGGGATCCCTTCATTATGTGAAGAAGAACGAGGCCTGAAAGTTTCAAATTGATTGATTGAGTGGATTGAAAGTATCTAACTGGCAAAGCTTTGGACACACGAGGTCCATTTTGAAGGGAAACAAGGAAAAAACGGTGAATAGTAATATCTCCATACTGAAGGCACCTAGGGCAGCGATATTGCAGGGATCCCTTCATCATATGTCGGACGTATCAAGAAGGACAAGGCCTGAAAGTTTCAAATTGATTGATTGAGTGGATTAGAAGAATCAAACCGGTGAAGCAGAAGGGGACAAATTTGGTTGTATTTCAAGGAAGCAACCCAAATAACAGCAACAGCAGATATCTCTATAACGACGGCACCAAGGGCAACAATATTTCAGGGGCCTTACTATTACATCTAGGAGGAAACGCGGGCCAAGTTTCGTATTGATCCATTGAGCGGATTAGAAGGAACGGACTCAACATGAACAAACCCTGAAAAAAACGAGGTGAGTATCTATTGATGTAGAGTAAATGATAACAAAAGAATAATACAATTTACATGGAAGCCTACAGGAACAATGCTACTCGTTGTTGCCATCGCTTCGTGTTGCCTTCAATTCGTGTTGTTGCTGTCGATTTGTTCCACCGTTGCCGTCTTTTCCACCATCGGCTTGTTGCTGTTGCTGTCCTCAGTTTGCCTTGTTGTCATCCCTGAAATAGTAAGAAGAAAAGCCAAAGTTAGAAAATACATCATCTGCAATTTGGTTGGCAGAGCATCATTGTTTATCTATCTCACATTGTTCACCGTTGCCGTCCTTTTGCTGTCAAATTGTTCCACCATTGCTGTCCTTTTGTTGTCAAATTGTCCCACCATTGCCGCCCTTTCCACCATTGTTGCTGCCGTTGATTTGATGTTTGAATGAAAGACTCCTTACTCCTATGTCGCGAAAAACAGTATATTGTTCCTGTTGATATAGATGCAATGAATGCAGATTTTGTGCTTTCAAGAAGTCTGTGTTTGAGGGCCAATTCAAACACTATCTTTCCAGCAACTAATCACTCGTTAATGCTTTCTACTTCTTTTGCAGTACAAAGCTGTTATTTTGGACTAAAATATCTCGAGCCTGAATCAGCCTGCCTAATGATCAACGATCAGTTAAGTGGGATTCTGCGTTCGTGTGACGGAGTGCCTAAAGCAACTCTGCTCAAGATGTTGGGTATGATTTATGAATGGAAAGATTATTTTTTGGCCTGCAACAAAAAAAAATCACACTGTAAAATCACACTGTAAAATCTCTCTCTATTTTTGCATACTCTCTATTTTTGCACGAGAAATATCTCTCAAAGGAGTGGCTTGTAGGAAGGTCTGTCTGTCTTCTGATTAAAAAATCTTTCGAAAAAAATCTTTTGTATTAGTGCCTCGTACAAAGAATCTGTATGTCTTCCAATTTTTAAAAATTATTTCGAACGAGTGTCAATGAAGGTCTATCTGTTTTCCTTTTTAGTACTGAATTTGCATACCAAATCTATGTAAGTGTTTTTCTACACTATTTTCCCACTAGAAAATTTTTGGGAATGAATTTGCGTAGCGAATCTACGGAAGTGTTTTTCTACGCTATTTTCTTACTAGATTATTTTTGGTAATGAATTTGCGTAGAGAATCTACGCAAGTGTTTTTCTACACTATTTTCCTCCGAGATTATTATTGGTAATGAATTTGCGTAGCGAATCTACGTAAGTGATTTCTACACTATTTTCCTACTAGCTGATTGTTACTAATCACAAACAGATTCTCTTATTGGATAATGACTCCCAAAGTACCAGGTCCAGGCCATGAATAATTTTGTCATGACTCATCTAATCATATTGGGAATTGATGTAGCAAACCGGATGAAAGGAATGGTAGTGAAGTACAGACTGGGGAACAACCTTGAGTATACAGCGCACGTACTACGACAAGAAAGATCTCACTGTATCAGCAATCAGCAACATCGGTGCGTATGTCACACAAACGAGATTCAGGGTTATTTCGGAATCACGCGCATATTTGGGTCAAACTCCACTGGCCCCCCTTTGTAATTTCACCCTATTTATTGAAATTAATGTCGAACTCATAATATTTTGATGCCCATTGCATTTTCTTACCCCACTGGCATCTGTTTCCGAAGTAGTGGCATGTTACTGAATTGTATGCCTGAAACAAACAGTGCATGGTCGCAATTTCACCATCTCCATCGTTTCCCCATTTTTATTGTTATTACTGGCTATCGTACTAACGATGGTGACGACACCTAAATATCAGGTTTATTGTGTACGTTGCTACCGGGACTCTCCTTTGATCACTATAGGTAGGGGAAAGAAGAAGGTTATCAAGGAGAAGAGGCCCCCCTTGTTTACAGCGCGACTAAGAAAGAAAACGGGAGTAATTGGTTCTCCCGGTCTTCTGGACCATATTGCACATAATCCGGGTACATGTTATTCTTATTACTACCGGTGTTTGGGGGTAGATGATTTTGCATCTTCGTTATTCATTAGAAAATTGAAGAAGAAGCTTGAGGATGTTAGTCAACAATTAGGTCTAACGAACACCTGTAACGGTCCACAGAGTAGTGACGGCGCATTACCAGAGGTGCTCGACAATCAAGTTATGTATGACCCTTCTGTCAAACCGATTGGGCGTGCCTTGATTGGTCAGGAATTAACAAACATAGAGGATGACAATAATTCTATCTCAGACGACAATTTTTTCTTTCCTAACGATGACGATGAGCAAGAAGGAAGTGAGAGCATAGAGGCCCCCCACTCTTCGATTGTCAATGATGAAGAAGGCATCAACATTGATGTTGACGATTCCCATCGTGCTTCAAACACGCTATTAATTACGACACCCAATGTAGGAAGGAACATATCTGACGAATTGAAGGTCAAGATCAAGTTAATGAAAATCATGCGGAATCATAGCATACCATTAGTTGCCGAGAAGGAATTGTATGAATGGGCTATTGAATCGGAGCGGCTTAATTTATTTTCATGGACTAAAGGCAATCTCATAAAGACCAGGGCAAGTGTCATGAAGGAGATTTCCGCAACTGTGCCTGAAATAAAAGGCGATGGGTTTGAACCTCATCTTATTGACTGGTGTTCTAAGAAATCACAGAATGCTGATGTTTCCAGTCGCAAACAAATTTACGTCCGCTCGTTCCAAAAAGCACTTCATTCCCTATTATCGAATGTGACTTTGGTGAATGAAGACAATCTGTCATTCCCCCATGCTGAAGACCCCACCTTACCAGTCCGTTATCCAGAACTTCAAGGGAATATTGATATTGACAAACTCCATCACGGTGAATGGCAGATCAACACTTGGGAGAAGAGATGCAAATCTGGATCGAATGAAATTCTGGTTCCTATTATTCTCTACATGGATGGAATTGCAATTGACAATAGTGGTCAAACCACTCTTACCCCACTGAACATGACTCTTGGCATATTCAACACCCTAACTCGAAACTCCCAGCCGGATGCGTGGGAGGCTATATATTATCACCCAACATGTCCAGGTGATAAAGGTGCCGAATCAATTGACAATGTGAACAATCTTCACTCTGGCCTTCGTTTGGCTCTTTCATCTTTGAAAGATGCCTGCAACCAAACGGATGGTATTGAATGGTCTAATTTGCCATGGAACAAGAAGAAATGGTTGGTTCGAATGAAATTTGCGGTTGCTTATTTCATAGGTGATACTCCCCAGCCCGACCAACTTTGTGGACATTATCAAACGTCGAATTCAAAGATGATCTGTAGGCATTGCAATTGTCCCAGAGCACTTCGTATTAATGCTTGTGTGAATGTTTTGAAGGTTCCTGTTTCAGTTAAAACTGGTAACATGCAAGTGTCTAAGCACCAAAATGGGGAAGAGTACCAATCCATTCGTCTCTGGAATATATCTGATTTTACTGCTCCAACGGTTGACGAAGGAGTGAATGTTGAACAGTATTTCAAAAACATCTCTCACCATGGTGTACATAACGACAACGTTTTTTAGGATCTTGATTTTGCGGAAAACCCACATAATATTCATCTAGCGTCGCCCGGAGAGAGACTCCATATGCACCAACTTGGTTGCGCAAAGCGTGCAGCGGAGACATTCCGCAAGGACTTTTTAGGCAATAACCAGCGGCTTCTTGGTGAGATGGAAAGGTTAGCCAGTTACTACAGTGGTGCTGTTCAGAGGCAATCTGATCGTGACTTCCCACGAACCAATTTTTCAGAATCAATACATACAGCAAAGAAGGAGGGTAACCAGTACATTGGAATGCTTTATATTCAGATGCTGTCACTTCTGTCTGCTGGAGGTCGTCAATTGTTGTTGTCTTGAAAGACTCCGTCCAATCTTGAGAACAAGAGCAGAAAGTGTGAAGACAAAATTGACCGACGTATTTACGCCATTGCGTTGTTGTTGGGTATGGAAGAGTTCCTAAAGTATGCTGGAATGTTTGATGAGGTTTTCAAACAAGACAAGAAAGGTGTTTTGAATGTTGACAAAATGGTTGTTCTTTTCATCAACTGTATAAATAACAATCTGCAACGAAGTAAGGGAGAGGGTAACAATCTGGTGAAGAATCACATGTATTTTCATTTATCACAGTACATGAGATTATTTGGTCCTCCAACTGGGTGGGACTCTGCCGCGAGTGAGAGCAATCATAAAACTGAAGTGAAGGCTCCTGCTAAGAGAACTCAACGAAACAAGTCCACACTAATCAAGCAAACTTGCAACCGAGTGATGGAGTATCGAACTATTGATCAACTTGACCTTGAATTTGATTTGTTCAAACATAGACCCATAACCGGACCAAATCATCCTAAGGAGGGTGGTTGGTCAGCTGGGTCTTCATTTTGGATTGGTGTGATGAATGGTCTCCCTTACATGAAGTGGAATGAAAAAAAAAACGCAAGTTTACCCTGGTTTCCATTGGATGTTCTCAAATTTTGTTGCGATGTGGTCCTACCGGCTGTGGGCACCAGCAAGGTTTTTGGAACCACGGAGCACAAGAAGTATGACAAATCTTGCGAGATGAAATTATTGTTTTGTGCCCACCCATCGTTTAAGTCTGATTCTGGACAATTGTCCAATGGATGGTACGACTGGACTAATTTTCAACTCGGCCTCCTTGATGGACGTGGACTGCAAGTTTATCCATGTCAGATTCTGTGCCTGCTTTACCTCGAAGGTCCTTTCCCCGTGGGTAGCTCCGTTAGTGGTTTCGAATTAGTGCACGATGGTTATTATGCCGTTGCTTGTTGCTTTGTTTCTGCAGACCCCATACCGAGCAAGAGGGATAAAGGAAAAAACACCATCATGCGTTGGTAAAGCAAGGTGAGCTGCGGAACAAATTGTATTTGTTCAACTGCAACGCCATTGAGTCCGAAGCTGCCGTTGTTAGAAACCATGGTAGTCCTGACCAATATTTTGTGCTGGGAAATCGTGAACAATGGTTGTTTAATTTCCGTGAGACAATGGCTTCACTGGAAAAGAAGGATTTACAATCAATAGTACGAGATGGTGAAAACAGCACATGACTTGAATGAACAAGTTTATTATCAGATATTTGTACTTAAATGGATTTTCCGTATTTTTCATTTTTCCAGTATTCCGCAACGCCATTGCAGAAAATTGTTCATATTCAACAACGTTGTTTCAGGAAATCCCTTTATTTGTATGTTTGATGGTATACTACCACTGTACAATCCTACCCACCTTTTCATGTGTATTTTGCGTTTTTCTATTTTCTGCAACGGCGTTGCACCAAATGCCCTTTTTCCCGTATTTTGGACGGTAGACTAGTACGGTACAATCATACCTTCTTTTTCCTGTGTATTTTGCGTTTTTTAATTTTCTGCAACGGTGTTGCACCAAATGCCCTTTTCCCGTATTTTGGATGGTATACTAGTATGGTACAATCATACCCCCCTTCTCATGTGTATTTTGCATTTTTCTATTTTCTGCAACGTCGTTGCACCAAATGCCCATTTTCCCGTATTTTGGATGGTATACTAGTACGGTACAGTCATACCTTCCTTTTCATGAGTATCAAGTTATTATTATAATGGATTACTTCTTAGTACAGTTTTGCGCGATACATAGGCGCTCATAATATAACACCCTTTGTATTTGGGATTCAAACAGCTATGAAACACTAACAGATTAAAGAGCAGAGTATGCCCAGAACGCAACGGCACTTTGATATGGTACGTTGGGAAGACAAAATAATAAATCACTTCGTCAGCATGCACTCCTGACGGAGTTATGACTGTTAAACGAGTATAATACATATCATCATCAACATGGCATTGAGAATGGTATTCCGACCAATCGAAAAAGCTAATGCCTGCTTTCCAATGGCATTGAGCTGCGTACGAGTCAGAATCTGAGACAACACATCCATTTCATCCTCAACAAATGGTTCGATGTCTGTTAAACTATGATGCATATGCATCACAATTCCCACTGTTGTCTGTTCGAGCTCCAGTTTCATGTTTGGTTTCACATGACTTTTGAATACGTACACACGACCATTGTTGGAAGATAATCTTTCTGGTCTAACTCCAATGATAGCATAATCATCGTTGATACTGCCACGCTTCTGACCTCTGGAAACTGCCGGTTTGGCTCCAACAATTTCCGGAGCAAAGTTTCTTAAGAGTTTGATATTATTTTTCGTAGCCAGGTGTCGCTTTGCAAATTTTCTGGAAACTTTTGCGAAAATGCGCAACGACGGATTATTATTGTCAAACGCAACAATATGCTCATATTTTGTACTATCCAGCGTATCGAATTTATTGATCAACAAAGCCTGTTCCGGTTGATACTTTTTCTTTCCTCCTATCTTGCCACCCCAATTTGTCTCCATGTATTTACCTTTGACCACAGTTGTTCTGTATTTGTTTTTCAACGCTATTGTACTGACACCATCTTTGCAAGTACTACGCCTATTCCTTCCCTTCTTCATTGGTTTTATGTCGGACAACTTTGTATAAGTTTCATGGCTTGTTGACACCGGTGCTGCAATTTTAAGAAAGTACGAAGACATTCTCTGCTTTCTTCTTTTCTCATGTTTTCTATCTCTTTTTTGCTTCATAGCTCTTTCTGAGAACTGATTTCTCATGGTTTCCGATGGAGTAGTACGCTGATGGAGGAGCAATTCAATTGGCGGTGGATGAGCTATTTGAGTGTTGCGCCGGTGGAGGAAAAATTGTGGTGTTGCGTCGGTGGAGTAGCTATTCGGGTTGCGTCGGTGGAGGATGAGCGAATTGGTTGGAGCGCCGGTGGAGTAGCGATTTGGGTGGAGCGGTGGTGGATGAGCTATTTGAGTGCCGCGCCGGTGGAGGAAAAATTGTGGTGTCGCATCAGTGGAGTAGCTATTCGGGTTGCGCCGGTGGAGGATGAGCGAATTGGTTGGAGCGCCGGTGGAGTAGCGATTTGGGTGGAGCGGTGGTGGATGAGCTATTTGAGTGTCGCGCCGGTGGAGGAGCGATTGTGGTGTCGCATCAGTGGAGTAGCTATTCGGGTTGCGCCGGTGGAGGATGAGCGAATTGGTTGGAGCGCCGGTGGAGTAGCGATTTGGGTGGAGCGGTGGTGGATGAGCTATTTGAGTGTCGCGCCGGTGGAGGAGCGATTGTGGTGTCGCGTCAGTGGAGTAGCTATTCGGGTTGCGCCGGTGGAGGATGAGCGAATTGGTTGGAGCGCCGGTGGAGTAGCGATTTGGGTGGAGCGGTGGTGGATGAGCTATTTGAGTGCCGCGCCGGTGGAGGAGCGATTGTGGTGTTGCGTCAGTGGAGTAGCTATTCGGGTTGCGCCTGTGGAGGATGAGCGAATTGGTTGGAGCGCCGGTGGAGTAGCAATTTGGGTGGAGCGGTGGTGGATGAGCTATTTGAGTGTCGCGCCGGTGGAGGAGCGATTGTGGTGTCGCATCAGTGGAGTAGCTATTCGGGTTGCGCCGGTGGAGGATGAGCAAATTGGTTGGAGCGCCGGTGGAGTAGCGATTTGGGTGGAGTGGTGGTGGATAAGCTATTTGAGTGCCGCGCCGGTGGAGGAGCGATTGTGGTGTCGCGTTGGTGGCAGAGCTATTCAGGTGGATCGCTGGTGGATGAGCTGTTTGTGTGTCGCGGTGGTGGAGGAGTGATTCTGGTGTCACGCTGGTGGAGGAGCGATTCTGGTGTTGCGCCGACAGAGGAGCGATTCGGGTCTGTTGCTCTCTGCGGTTCGACGAGTCGTTGCGGTTGTTGGCGATCCTATTCAAATATTTGATATGATAATTGAACAAAACGGGTGAGTATCTATTGATGCACTACATAGAGTAAATAATAACAACAGAATAATATAGTAATGTACATGCCGATCAGGAAAATTCGCCGCACCTACAGGGGAAGAGTACGATGCACCTCAAGGAAAGATTACGATGCACCTCAAGGAAAGATTTGCCACACCAGGAAAGATCGTTTCTTCTGATCAGTTGTTTCCAATGCCTTGTTTCCAATCCGTTGCTCTGATACGGTCCTATGAAAATAAGAAGAAAAACAGAAGCAAGGAAATACATTATCAGGAAGGCCGGAGGAAGTATTATCATTGTCTACCTTATCTCTCATTCGTACCGTTGTGATTGCCAAGAATTTCTGATCCGTTCTTTCCAATCCGTTGTTCCGATCAGGTCCTATGAAATTAAGAAGAAAAACAGAAGGGAGGAAATACATTATCAGTAATGCCGGAGGAAGTATTGTCATTGTCTATCTCTCTCATTCGTACCGTTGCTTGTTCTTATTTGTTTTACCGTTGTTGCCACCGATACATTGTTGCCGCCGATATGTTGTTGCCTCCAATGATTCCTTTTGCCGGTTTGTTATTCGTTGTCGTTGTTTTTTCTGCTGCCGTTGATTTGCAGACTTGTAGTAATTCCTATGTCACGAAAAACAGGGACTTGTTCCTGTTGATATATAGGCAATTGATGCAGATTTTTTGCTTTTGAGACGTCTGTGTTTGGGTAGCTAATTCAAACACTACTACGTCCGAGAACTGTTTCGCGGGGTTCGAATTTACTTCTCGCGCACAAATTTTGTGCGTGATTTTAACACGGCAATATTTCTGGACACCCTGAAATTCCCACCCCCAGTTATTGCCTTAAAATAATACAAAAAACAATTCTGTGCGCGTGATGCACATTACTCTACTCTCGAATAAAAAAAATTGATTTCAGTCTTATTATTCTGTACGAACAACACTTACTTGTATTCATGAATAAAAAAGAAATCTTGAGTCAGTATTAATTCCAAAACATTAATCTACCAAACAACAATTCAATTCTGCTCTCCTAATTGTGAATTCTATTTCTCGACTACAATATTCCCTTTTTAAAATGTAGATTCTATTATGCTTTATTTATTCCTATTGCAACGTATTACGAATCCTCCATTATTTCTAAGATTCTCAAAATTAAGCTCAAGATTATTAGTAGGTTTGTATTATGTATGTACTGTTATTTTCTACATTAGTTCACCAATAGATAAACTTTCATTCATCGATGCTGTTATTGCCGGATCAATATAGACGTTTCTTTTCTTTTTCTTTTTTGGTCCACTACAATTAGTGGAGCTGCTACTAGTAATATTTGCATCGCCATGCTTATTGTTGGTGTAATCTGTTGAACTTTCGTTCCTAAATCTGTCCCTCATCATTTCTTCCAATTTCCTTCCTGTTTCTGGGTGTTTTCGCATCTCGCCAATTTTGTCGCACAAGTCACTGAACAACTCACGTCCTTCATCCATCCATCCATTTCTGCTTCCACTGTCAGAATCGCAGAATTTTTTTTTTTGTCGCGGAATTGTGGCATCACCCTTTCGCCGCTGCTGGTTCACCCATACATGATGCTCATTGTAGATCAGTACCAATGCAAATGCTTCATCTGCTATAGTAAATATATCACTCAGCAAGTGCCTCTCCTTCCGTTGTTTGAAATTGGAATTTGTCGGATTGATTGCCGACATGATTCTTGTAACAAAATAATAAAAATCTTCATCTTCCGCGTCTTTGTATGTTCTGTATTTAGGGTTTAAAATACCTGTGTCCTCATATTCTGTGCCTTCAATAACTGCCACAGTACCAGGGAATGTGATAGGGACTCGACCTTTTCTGTAATCGTCTGTACGGAAGTATCATCAGTATCAACGGGCAGCATGTTAGTGTTGTCGGACCAAAAATAGATTCCAAAATTCCTAATTTCAACAACCAATTCTCCCACCTGTATTTACCTATCCAGTTTTTTCTCGCTAATGTTTGTGAGTTGTGCCTCAATGCGGTCAGTACTGTCCCTACTCGTTTCCTGTAAAAGGAACAGAATGACGCAAGTGGAATATTTTGTGGCTTCATGATCGCACTTGCTTCAACAGCTTTTTGTATTACATGCGCCGTTACCTTTTCATTGATAGGGAACTTCATGTTGTGGTACCAATGTTTTTTGACGTAATCCCTTAGCTGCTTGTCCACTGTTTCAGTCATATCACTCAAAGCCTTAAGCATATCGTTGTCTATTATAAGCCCATATTCGTCTGTAATTGTACTTACTGCTCGTTCTCTTGTGTTGCTGGCATTATCAGTCCCCTCTCCCTGCATGGTTGCCTCCGTTTGTTTAGGTACCATTACTACCTTTCCCATCCCTATAGGTGGTTCCCTCTCTTGTTGCCGTAAGTGTTTTGCCAGTTCCTCTGCCAATTTGTCATATTGGATTTTTTTCATGACAAGTTCCGCAACATCCTCTAAATTGTAGCTTTCTCCTTTAGATGTTTTCTCTACCACATTGGTTTTTGTTCCTTCTTTCTGTTGGTTCGTTACTGTAGTGGTGGTTGTGTTGGTAATGCTCAGCGCTGGTTCGTTACTCTGGTTGATGGTGTTTTGTTCTTCCGTGTTTGTAGTAGTAGAAATTGTGTTGTCGGTACCATTTTTTTTATTGTTGCCCTTTGATGCGTTCATAGTTGTGGTATTACTGTTACTCACTTTGTTAGTAATTGCGGTGTTTGTTTTCACTCTTTTTTTCTTACCGTTGTTGTCCCCTGTATTTTGATGATCACCGGGCCGGATGGTTTTGTTGTTTCGAAGGGTCTTCCCCTTGGATTTTTTGCTTCGTCGTGTCTTTCCGATAGCATTCATATTTTTTGTATTTTATTTACTGAATACGGTGCCGATCAAGAATCATGTGTTTCTTTTTGTGTGGTTATGTGTGTGTACTAATAATTTTGTCGGGTTGTGTACGGTGTTGTGTGTTGTGTGTGTTGTGTGTGTCGTGTGTGTGTGTGTGTGTACGGTGTTTTGTGTAGTATGTGTACGATGTTTTGTGTGTAGAGTTTTTCCGTGGGTTCTGTACTATGTTGTTTTCCCTAACTTCTTCTGTGTGTTGTCTGGTTTTGGGCGCGCTGTTATATTTGTAGAAGTAGATCACGTACCTGTGCCAGCCAGCCCTCCCGCGCCATAATTTTTACAGAAGGGAAACTTTTGATCACACTAAGGTTATGTATTTCAATCCTCTAGTCACATGTAGAATCTCGTAGACTGCACCTAACATACCGTACTGTCTTGTGTGCCATTTGTATCTACAAACCACAACATTGTCTGTACTGTGTGTGGCAAAGTTGTTCCCAATATGCATTTAAAAGTTGTTCCCAACATGCATTTCGTAAGTCATGTGTTATGCATTCATGGCCTGGTACAATAACTTTGGTAGTCATTACCAAATGTGACTGCTTGTGCCCTGGAATTGCACCAAAAATACCCTCATGTTTGCCATATGGATAGTCAAACCACAACATTTCTGGCATTCTGAGTGACAAAGTTGTTCCCAATATGCATTTGATTAGTCCTGATAAATGTATTCATAGTTTGGACCGGATACTTTTGGAGGCATTACCCAATAACTCAGTTTGTGCCCTAGATTTGCACCAAAAATACCCTCATCGTGTTTGCCATTTCGAGAGTCAAACCACAACATTTCCAGCATTCTGTGTGACATAGTTGTTCCCAATATGCATTTGATGAGTCACGAGGAATGTATTCTTTGCTTGGACCGGATACTTTTTTAGTCATTACCCAATAAGGTAGTTTGTGCCCTGGAATTGCACCCAAAATACCCTCATGTTTGCCAGTTGGAGAGTCAAACCACAACATTTTGGGCATTCTGTGTGACAAAGTTGTTCCCAATATGCATTTGATGAGTCATGATGAATGTATTCATGGCTTAGACCAGATACTTTTTGAGTCCTTCCCCAATAAGTTACTTTGTGCCCTGGAATTGCACCAAAAATACCCCCATGTTTGCCATTTGTAGAGTCAAACCTTAAGATTTTGGGCATTCTATGTGACAAAGTTGTTTCCAATATGCATTGGATGTGTCATGATGAATGTATTCTTTGCTTGGACCGGATACTTTTTGTGTCATTACCCAATAAGTTAGTTTGTGCCCTAGATTTGCACCAAAATACCCCCATGATTGCCATTTGTAGAGTCAAACCACAACATTTTGGGCATTCTGTGTGACAAAGTTTTTCCCAATATGCATTGGATGAGTCACGAGGAATGTATTCTTTGCTTGGACCGGATACTTTTAGAGTCATTACCCACTAAGTTAGTTTGTGCCCTGGAATTGCACCAAAAATACCCCCATGATTGCAATTTGGAGAGTCAAACCTTAAGATTTTGGTCATTCGATGTGACAAAGTTGTTCCCAATATGTATTGGAAGAGTCATGATGAATGTATTCATGGCTTGGACCAGATACTTTTTGAGTCCTTACCCAATAAGTAACTTTGTGCCCTGGAATTGCACCAAAAATACCCCCATGATTGCCATTTGTAGAGTCAAACCTTAATATTTTGGGCATTCTATGTGACAAAGTTGTTCCAAATATGCATTGGAATAGTCATGATGAATGTATTCCTGGCTTGGACCAGATATTGTTGTAGTCATTACCCAATTACTCAGTTTTTGCCCTACAATTGCACCAAAAATACCCCCATGATTGCCATTTGTAGAGTCAAACCTAAAGATTTTGGTCATTCTATGTGACAAAGTTGTTCCCAATATGCATTTAATGAGTCATGATGAATGTATTCATTGCTTGGACCGGATACTTTTGGAGTCATTACCAAATAAGTTTTTTTGTGCCCTGGAATTGCACCCAAAATACCCCCATGTTTGCCATTTGTAGAGTCAAACCTTAAGATTTTGGCATTCTGTGTGGAAAAGTTGTTTCGAATATGGTTAGGGTTACATAATGTTCGAAAATTCAGTAATTATTGGGTCTTTTATGTGGACTTCTCGCAAGTTCTTTACCCCTGCCGAAAATTATCTGTCTGTTCGAAAATTAAGTAATTATTTATTCTTATATGTGGACTTCTCGCAAGTTCTTTACCCCCATGTACCATGTACCAGCATTTACATCCAAATAAGGGTGGGAGTATGTACCGGACAATGAGTTTTTCACATGACAATCCTGAACATTATCTAGTACAAAAATGTGTACGAATCTACAGGGGTAGAAACCTACACGGATTCACTACCGAAAAATTATCTAGTACTAAAAAGGTATAGAAATCTACTGGTGTAGAAACGTACACGGATTCAATACCGAAAATTTTCTAGTAAGGTGTAAAGATCTTCCCGTGTAGAAACCTACGAGGATTCAGTACTTAAAATTATTCAGTACTAAAAATGTGTAGAAATCTTCACTACTACAAAATCCTGTAGAATTGTACAGGATGTATGATTTTTTTTACCTCGCGACAAAAAAAAATCTTTCCCACACAAACACTAATAAACTTTTCTTACCTCGCGACAAACAAAAAAGATCACTTTTTCTACCTTGCGACAAAAAAAATCACTTTTTCTACCTCGCAACAAAAAAAAAATCTACCTCGCAACAAAAAAAAATCACTTCATAATCTGCCTTCTTACATCCGACTTATTTGACTAGGGTGTTGGTTCTTGTAATCAACACTCCGTCCAAGAACGTTTGATCCAAAACCTCTTTTGAGCCGGAGGATCTGTTGTCAGATATTTTAGTCCGAAATAACAGCCTTGTACTGCAAAAGAAGTAGTTAGCATTTGACGAGAAGGGGATTTGCTGGATAGATATTGTTTGGACTGCAGCCTTACATATACGTCTTGAAATCAATGAACTGGCTTTGTCCCTTGCAATTATATCAACAGGAACAAGGTACTGTTTTTTGTGACATGGAGTAAGAAGTAATCTACGGCAGCAACTACAATTTCATTGGGACGATTGTCGGAACGTCGGAATCGGATCGGTTGTTGGAACGTCGGAACGTCGGAACAAGCAAAGGTAAGAATGAGAGAGATAGGCATCGGCATCGGCATCGGCAACGGCAACGGCAACGGCAACGGCAACGGCAACGGCAACGGCAACGGCAACGGCAACGGCAACGGCAACGGCAATGGCAACGGCAACGGCAACGGCAACGGCAATTGATTGGTCTTCCACTCCACTGGCATTACTGATAATGCATTTCCTCTCTGTTTTTCTTCTTATTTTCATAGGACCGGATCGGAAGCAACGAATTGAAACCAACGGATTGGAAGCAACGGATCGAAAGCCAACGGATCAGAAGCAGCAATCATTGAATCGAAACCAACGGATCGGAAGCAACGGATCGGAAGCAACCATCGATTTTTTGCTGTAGGTGCGGGGAATTTTCCCGGTTGGTGATAATTACAAATCGATCGGCATGTCCATTATATTATTCTGTTTTTATTATTTACTCTATGTAGTACATCAATAGATACTCACCCATTTTGTTCAATTATCATATATTTTAATAGGATCGTCGGCAAAGGCAACTCAACGCGCCACAACCGGGAACCATCGAATCAATCGGGAACGATCGAAGCAAGCGGGAACGATAGCGGCAACGAATCAGCGAAACGCTCCTCCTCCTCCTCCACCGGCAAGCGGCAACAAATCAGCGAAACGCTCCTCCTCCTCCTCCATTGGCAAGCGGCAACGAATCAGCGAAACGCTCCTCCTCCTCCATTGGCAAGCGGCAACGAGTCAGCGAAACGCTCCGCCTCCTCCTCCATTGGCAAGCGGCAACGAATCAGCGAAACGCTACTCCTCCTCCTCCATTGGCAAGCGGCAACGAATCAGCGAAACGCTCCTCCTCCACCGGCAAGCGGCAACGAATCAGCGAAACGCTACTCCTCTGGCAACGAATCTGTTGTTGTTGTTGTTGTTGTTGTTGTTGGAGGAGGAGACGAATCCTTGTTGTTGTTGGAGGAGGAGACGAGTCCCTGTTGTTGTTGGAGGAGGAGACGAGTCCCTGTTGTTGTTGTTGTTGGTGGTGTTGTTGTTGGAGGAGGAGGAGACGAATCGCTGTTGTTGTTGTTGGAGGAAGAGACGAATCGCCGTTGTTGTTGTTGTAGGAGGAGGAGGAGGAGGAGACGAATCCCCGTTGTTGTTGTTGTTGTTCTTGTTGTTGTTGTTGTTATTGGAGGAGGAGGAGACAAATCGCTGCTCGCTAGTCGCTCTCGCTAGTCGCTCTCGCTAGTCGCTCTCGCTAGTCGCTCTCGCTAGTCGCTCTCGCTAGTCGCTCTCGCTAGTCGCTCTCGCTGCTGCTGCTGCTGCTGCTTTCGCTAGTCGCTATTGCTCTTGCTAGTCGCTAGTTGCTAGTTGCTAGTTGCTGTTGCTGTTGCTGTTGCTCTCGCTAGTTGTTGGTCGTTGGTCGCTGGTCGCTGGTCGCTGTTGCTCTTGCTCTTGCTAGCCACTGTTGCTGTTGCCCTCGCTAGTTCTTGTTGCTGCTGTCGCCGTTATTTGGATTGCTTCCTTGAAATACAACCAAATTTGTCACTCTGCAATGTTGAGTCCGTTCCTTCTAATCCGCTCAATGGATCAATACGAAACTTGGCGGGCGTCTCCTCATAGATGTAATGAAGAGGCCCCTGAAATATCGATGCTGTTGGTGCCGTTGTTATAGAGATATCTGCTGTTGCCATTATTTGGGTTGCTTCCTTGAAATACAACCAAATTTGTCACTTTGCTATGTTGAGTCTGTTCCTTCTAATCCGCTCAATGGATCAATACGAAACTTGGCGGGCGTCTCCTCATAGATGTAATGAAGAGATCCCTGAAATATCGTTGCTGTTGGTGTCGTTGTTATAGAGATATCTGCTGTCGCCATTACTTGGGTTGCTTCCTTGAAATACAACCAAATTTGTCACTTTTCTATGTTGAGTCTGTTCCTTCTAATCCGCTCAATGGATCAATACGAAACTTGGCGGGCGTCTCCTCATAGATGTAATAAAGCGGACCCTGCAATATCGTTGCTGTTGGTGTCGTTGTTATAGAGATATCTGCTGTCGCCATTACTTGGGTCGCTTCCTTGAAATACAACCAAATTTGTCACTTTTCTATGTTGAGTCTGTTCCTTCTAATCCACTCAATGGATCAATACGAAACTTGGCGGGCGTCTCCTCATAGATGTAATGAAGAGATCCCTGCAATATCGTTGCTGTAGGTGCCGTTAGTGCAGAGATATCTGCTGTGACTGTTGTTTGGGTTGCTTCCTTGAAATGTAGCCAAATTTTGCCCCTCTGCTTCACCGGTTCGATTCTTCTGATCCGCTGGATCAATCAATTCGAAACTTGGGCAGCTTGTTCTTATATATGTAATAAAGCGGACCCTGCAATATCGTTGCTGTCGGTGTCGTTGATATGGAGATATCTGCTGTGACTGTTATTTGGGGTGTTTCTTTGAAATACAACCAAATTTTCCCAATCTGCTTCACCGGTTCGATTCTTCTATTCCTCTCAATCAATCGATCCGAAACTTGGAGTACGTCTCCTTCTCAATATAATGAAGAGGTCTGTGTAATATCGTTGGCAGCGGCGACCTCGGTATGGAGATATCTGCTGTCACCGTTATTTGGGTTGCTTCCTTGAAATACAACCAAATTTTCCCAATCTGCTTCACCGGTTTGATTCTTCTAATGTGCTGGATCAATCGATTCGAAACTTGCAGGCCTTGTCCTTCTCGATATAATGAAGGGATCCCTGCAATATCGTTGCCCGCGGTGACTTCAGTATGGAGATATTAATATTCACCGTTTTTTTCCTTTGCTTACCTTCAAAATGGACCTTGTGTGTCCAATGCTTTGCCGGTTAGATACTTCCAATCCACTCGATCAATCGATTCGAAACTTGCAGGCCTTGTTCTTCTCGATATAATGAAGGGATCCCTGCAATATCGTTGCCCGCGGTGACTTCAGTATGGAGATATTAATATTCACCGTTTTTTTTCCATTGTTTACCTTCAAAATGGACCTTGTGTGTCCAATGCTTTGCCGGTTAGATACTTCCAATCCACTCGATCAATCGATTCGAAACTTGCAGGCCTTGTTCTTCTCGATATAATGAAGGGATCCCTGCAATATCGTTGCCCGCGGCGTCTTCAGTATGGAGATATCTGCTGTCCCTTGGGTTTGGAGGGGGTGTTTTCTGTGGAGGTGAAAATTCGGATTTGGAGTCCTCTGCTAGGCCCTCCTATTGCTTCTAATCAAACGCATACAGCAGATCCCTTTGAGACTTGCAGGCCTTCTTAGTATTGTTGTCCTAAATCGTTTGCCTATCCTACCAACTTTTTGGAGTTCTTGGTTTATGAGATACAAGGGGGGGGGGACAGGTCCCTATCCATTGAAATGAAAATGGGATTTTTTGGAGTTGGATTTGAGTTGGAGTTGGAGTCGGGACGCCGGTTAAATGGTGGCAACATGTTGAGAAGATAAAAATAGTCATGATTCGTGCATAAGTTGTACACAAAATAGTGCTTGACACGAAAAGAATATGATATCCTTAACCCTAAAATAGCTATTTTGTTTGAGGAGTGACAAGATTTTGTCTCAAAAGTAAAGGTGTGCGACGCGCGAGGTTTTTTAGTAGACACGCGACCTAAAAAGATAGGAAATTTAAAAAATAGGGTCGAGAATTGTAAAAATACCGCGCGATAGCCCGCGGGGGGTAGAGAAACAGTTCTCGGACGTATCTGTACGGCAACTAATCTCTAATTGAATGTTTTCTACTTCTTTTGCAGTACAAGGCTGTTATATCGGACTGAAATATCTGAGAACGGATTGTTGTGCTCGTGACATCGTCGCATGTGGCATGTGACGAAGAGGGTCGGATCCCACGTTCTCGGACGGAGTGTTGCTTGAAAGAAACAACACTCTACTCAGATAAGTTGGAAAATGATGTTTGTCGGAAAGTGAAAAAATACAAATTTGCAAGCAGTGAAAGTGACCCAAGTTAGTGAGCAACAAACTTCAAACGTAAGCTAAGTACAACGTACTTGTATCCAATTTCGAACGTAAGAATGACATCAGTTCAATAGATGTTCTGCTAAGTATCAAACTTTGAACGTAAGAATGACATCGGTTCGATAGATGTTCTGCTAAGTATCAAACTTCGAACGTAAGAATGACAACTGTTCGATACATGTTCTGCTAAGTATCAAACTTCGAACGTAAGAATGACAACTGTTCAATAGATGTTATGCTAAGTATCAAACTTCGAACGTAAGAATGGCATTGGTCCGTTAAGTATTATGTTTGTTCTTTGCAACGGCGTTGCAACAGATGCTCTTTTTGTATTTAGTGTGATATGGTTCATACAACAGTACAGTTCATACGAAAGTATGATGTTTCATACGACACCAGTACCTTTCTACACAAAATGCACCAATTCATCGATTGGACCATTTTCCTTTTTTTGCAACGGCGTTGCAACAAAATGCCCTTTCTAGTATTTAGCGTGAGATGTTTCATACGACTGTACCCTTTCTACACGAAATCATTTTCCTTTTTTTGCAAGGGCGTTGCAACAAATGCCCTTTTTAGTATTTAGCGTGAGATGTTTCACACGACTGTACCTTTCTACACAAAATGCACCAATTCATCGATCGGACCATTTTCCTTTTTTTGCAACGGCGTTGCAACAAATGCCCTTTTTAGTATTTAGCGCAAGATGTTTCATACGACTGTACGTTTCTACACAAATTGCACCAATTCAGCGATCGGCCCATTTTTTTGTGGGGAAGAATGTAAAGTATCCACCCGGGTCGGACTATACGTCTGAGGCTTTGTGTTTCCATACCAAAGGCGACAATTGTTCTCCCAGTAACTTGAAACAATACGTCAAATCAATGAAGAACTTCTTGGACTGCCTTATGGCACAGTCCTCTCTACGTGTTTCAATGAGTCATAGCTACAATCAGGTTGACTTAGACAAACATTTCAAGAAGCAGCGTATTGAATGCTTAAAATCCTTACCAACACAACGGATCAAGTTTTTACCTCCAGAAGATACCAAGCGTATTGTGTCCAACAAAAAGATGATGAATATAACGGAACGAAGAACAGCTTTTCATGAGGTCCTTCGTAAATTTTGGGTTCTCTTTCAAGGGAAGGCGAAACGAATTTTTACAACCATAAACCTGGGTAACCTCGACATCAAACTTTTGACACACGAAGATTTTTATCAATATTTCTTACCCGAATTAATTCAGAATTCCTTCGTCTTGGGCACCACGGTACTTTCGGGGGAGAAGTGGGTTCCAGTAGGATTTCATCGACAAGGGGACACGAACATTCTGGAAACGGGTGAAGTGTTATTACCACTCCATTCTCCATTGGTTTTCCACTACGTCCTCCACTACAAGGACATGCTTTCCAACTATTACAGCATACATTTTGAAATCAATGAGGACCGTGTCACCCTGTCACCATGCAAACATGGCACCGGAAAAATAGATCTGGCACATTTCAAGGTGACGAAAGGAATCCTATATTTGGTGAAACAATGGTTGATTACAAAATTTGTCGACCACGGGACCAATCTGGGGGTGAACATGGTCCTTTCTTTGGAAACAGCATGTAATCTGTTCATTTCTCAAGTACTATGTGCATCAATGATTCGAGTCAACGGCGTTGACTTGTCCTTTGATTGTTCGATTGACAATGTTTGTAAGAGAATTATACAAAAAGTCTTCAAATCCCCTAACAAAGGATGTTTCGGTTACGATCATGTGATGGCAACAATTGAAGGTTTGGTATTGACCGAGAGGAATTTTCTAAAAGGAGCAATGGTCCCCGAATCGAGGGAGGGAAATGTTCCGTATTTTCAAAGGAATGATCGATTGTACATTTTCCCGACGGCCTGTGTTCTGACTAAGACCAAATTTGCCCATGTTAATTTTGAAGATAGACCGGAATAACTTGTAACTGGCATTTTGGAACTGTCCGGTTTGGAAGACCAACATAAGAATCAAACTTGTGTTACAAGGTTCCTTCAATACGATGTTAACTCACAACAAGAATTGCACCAATGAGTATTTATGGAACACATTCCATACGTGTTCCGTGAGATATTCGTCATTGATCCGGAAGTTGTCCTACGTCATACTTGGGTGGAACAATTCATTCAGTATAGCTACCTTCCAGAAATGTGTACCATATTTACACCGTTGACAGAAAAACTAGCAATATATTTGTGGGAAAAGTCGGATGATCTATCCTCGGCAAACCTTGTAGTTCAATTTTTGGACGATAATGTTGTCAACAATTATGGAAAGGGAACGGGAGAATTGAATACTGCGTTCAAACACCTCCAGGGTCGTGACTTTTTTTTTACAAACCGTCGGACTTTCTACTTGGGATTGCTTCAAAACATCAAAGGTTCAAATAAATGAGTTCAACAAATCAAATAACACCTACCGGGTAGGATGGGTTACATTAACTTTCAATACTACAAATGATTCCAAGCGTGGATTCATCCCACCCTGGGATGTTCAAGTTGATGGTGGCAATGTTGGCAAGACGAGCAATCTCAACGAGGGGAGAAATAACAATAGTGGATCAACAGTTACTGGCGAGTATTTGAAAAATAAGCCAAACCAATCTAAAGAATCAGGAATTGACACAACTAAGGGAAATTCAAAGGATACTGGTTTGACCGACAAAACGAGTAAAACATGTGAAAAAGAGGGTTCAAATGTAAGGGAAGAAAAGGTTATAGATTGGGCAAAAAGTCCTCTTAACGCTGTTGTAACCATGCCAAAATTTCCTGTGAATTTGAATGGACGTCAAACCACACAACCTCTTGAGATAAGTGTGCTGTTGAAAGATCAGGATCCAGAGATAATGTATCCCCTGTACGAAGTAGACGAACAAGTTCGTTACACTGAAAGAAGAAACAGCCCAGTTCTAATTGGAGAAGTTTATAGGTACCTTTTCAACCCCTACGAGCAATATGAAAGTCTTCCGGGTTATTATATTACTTTCAAAAAAGGTAAGGCGGGGGAGCATAACAAATGGTGCCCATACTTTAAGGTTCCGGTCTGAAAGAAACCAATCCTTGACGCATTAAAAAAGTATCGGATTTAGTAAAATGTTACAGCAAGGAAGTTGGGATTTGTGACCCGACGGATGGAAATGTGGAGGTATCCGAGTCATCTTCTGTCACAACCAAACCAGTGTCAGAGTACAGTTCCACCAACTTGTCAAAAATGGATGAATGAGGCCTACTATGCTCCACCAAATGCAAGTATCCGCTTGTCACTTATCCAGTTTCATTCATAGTGTGTTCCATCAATAGTATGAGAAATATTGATCCTGAAAGTGCAGCCTACTATGACATACATTTGCACTCAAAAACTAACTAGTATTACTAGGACTAGTAACTTTTACAAACTGACTAAAGTATCACTCATAGATTTCTGGTCTATACTGTTTCATAATTAGGAACAAAACCATGGTATGCGTCTTGAGCAACCTTGATCATGAAATTATATAGAATGCCACACTTTGGCACTAAAAAAGTGAGTAGCAATCACCACTTTCGTACATGATGCATCGTCATGGCCAGATAGTCTGTTTTTGCATCAGACTATTTCCGTGCACCGTCGTGGTGGTGGTGCCGGCACGTAACAATAGTAAGAATTATGTGTGTTCAGGAAAAAGCAGCCACAACCAAAAACTGAAGTTACTACGCCAGGAGAAAACAACATACACCAACTTTATGATTCGGCATTGGATTACAAACGTTAGGTGTATTGTGGTACAACTAGGTGCATGACTGCGTTACAACTGGGAAATAAAAGGAAAATGAAAAACAAAACACCTAAACCGACACACAAAACAACAGTTGTGCCAACCCTGGGTACTGTCTTGTCCAAGGATTACAACAAACAGATGCATGAGCTGAACCACGATGACCTAAACAACAACGGAAACCCGTTTCTATATAATTTCGAAACAGGATTTGATGCGTTGTGTGCCAAAAACGGACACTTGGTTAACACAATCCTTAGTGGATGCCAGAAGATAGAAGAAGTGCGACAAAGACTCAACAGCAAAAAAGGACATTTTGAGGAGGACAAAGCTTTGAACATTTGGGAGCAATGCTTCAAGTACATAACGGAGGAAGTATTTCCTGACTACGAAGAAGGGAACACTGACAGGATGGACCATGTATGGGCAATGGGAGACATTCTTGCATACATTTCATGTGGTTATCCCGCATTGAAAACATCAGAAGACATTAAGTGCTACGACAACGTGGGTATTGGACCGGGAGTAAAATCAATAGAACGAGATAGAATGATAAACGACGGTCTTACTTTCCCTGCAAAAAATGGAGTAATCTGACACCGGAGGCAAGAGAACACATAAAAGAATGTATACATTACCACCCTGGGAACCGTCCTTGCATGACGTACATTTGGTTCAACAACTGGCGCAAAAAGACAAATGAGGCAATCATCGAAAATGACAGATTGGAATGGTATGGCAGATCAACAGACGATAACGAGTGGTACTCAACACAAGAAATATTTCCGCCAATTAAGGAAGAGAAGATAAATAACAAAAACATGGGGAAAAATGTACCAAACAGAAGTGGGATTCGTTCATGAACAAAGCTAGAAAACAGTCAAAAAGAAAAAATGGAAAGTAAAAGAATTGACAAACAGGGGGGAAAAGAGGGAACATGACGAAAACGAGTGGAAAATTAAGAAATGGCTAAATCTTTACGAAAAACGTTGGAATTCACCGGAAGATTTAGAGGAGTAAAACGACTGTCCTGTTCCTTGTGGGGCATGGGGATGCGTGAAACACTAACTCTGCAACTCCGTAAGGATTCCATTACAAAAAAAAGAGCATGACAATCTAGACGGTATCACCGGTACAAATTAAGTGCAAAAAATTGAACGGAAATGAAGTAAAATATCACCTAAAGAAGTTGATACATTCAAAAAATGTACTCCTTAGAAAGTAACAAAACAACAAAAATGGCATTTCCTCTGTTGAACCTACAAATTGTGATCCACTCCAAAATTAATTAAGGGGTGAGTGTCAACCATCCAAAAAATGAAATTTCCAGCAAAGCCGTTGCAGAAAATTGAAATACAATCAATAAATAAATACGGAATGATATGGTACCGTACAGTAAGTACGGTAGGGTAGGGAACATCAAAATGTTCGGGTCCGCGCCAAAATTTTGAGGACTCCACATTCCAGAATATCACGGCACGCTCAAAAAAAGATAGGCAGGCAACAGTACAACAACACTCACAGATAGTACAATTAATTGAAATACAGAAATTCCTTGGAGAGAGTAAATCAAGAGATTACAGTGTGTACAGTATGAATGAAAAAAAATTACCAATCAATTCCTACAAACAACATTATTATCATAAAAATAGCGCGCCAAATCAATCAAAGGAAAAAACGGTAAGTTGAGGTGCACAATTTAACAAAAAAATAATGGTAGAACTGAGTAGTAGTTGCAGTCCGGTGACAGGTAGAACCATTGTTACCAATAACACAAACAGCCCAAACAGCAGTGTATCGGGAAGTGACCGAACAAACACAAACGATAGCCAAACATATAAAACCACAGACAGTAGCAACAGAAATATTCTACAAACAACAAAAGACTCCGATAACGATAACTTGGAAAACAACATTGTCAAACACGTCAAAGAAAAAGCATTCAGGAAATTTAAATTCCCGCCAGAGATTAGATTCGTGAAGGCAACGATATTCAAAATTGCAAAACTAACGAATAACAATGAAATACCAAATACGATTGATATAAAAGACCAAAAGTGGAGTGGAATTTATTGCCGAGCAGTGACTGTGTGTAGGCACAATGCTCAAACTCTTGCCAGGAAAAACTACAAAGGTACGCAACCAACAAGAAAATGATTGCCGGCATGCAATCTTTCATAATCCATTCTAACATTTTGGTCATATTAACACTGACATGTAGACGATAAAAGGAACAACCAGATACCAGATAGTTTCCCAGGAACGGTTCTAATCACGGACACGCAAGACGTTAACTCAGAAAATAGGTACCAACTGCACGAAGACTATTGGCGGGAAAATTTACCAGAATTCAAATACTTCATGAAAAGAATTCTTGGAGCGGTGTCACCAAAACAGACAGACTTCAAAAGAAAATCAGTCAGAATGACAGTCAGTAACATTTTCACCCCAAGCGATGAAGCTTTTGCATTGCTTTTCTTTTACAACGACTACGACTTGTGGCTAAACACAACAAAGGGCACGAGGTTGAGAAAAAAATTCACTGACGGTAAGTCAGGAAATAAGGAGGGGTGGAGTAACAAGGGACAAGATCTTTACAAATACCTACTAAGTGAATTAGAAGAACAAAGGGAGGAACAACAGTCGAAAGAATTAGAGACGGAAATATTAAAAATGTACCAAAAGCAAAATGACAATAGTAAACAACAAGATAAGGAGGAGGACGAAGAGGGAAAACAACGGAAGCGAAAATGTACCTTGGTTGAGATTCTAGGCGAAGATGATGAGGACTACAAATTTTTCATGGAATACAATAAAAATGAACAAGAGTAATTGGTGATATCAACATCATTATAGTAGAAAGGCTAGTTCATTATCATTTTATGGCTTGCACAATATTGTTCTGGGTGTGCTGTTTGAATATAATACAATAAATGAGGTAATTTCAAAGGCTGATAAAATACTTTCATATTTGTTACAAAATATATTTGTTGCTTTTCGGTATTTGATAAGCGTAGGGTGAATATTGTAAAATGCCGGAGAGTATTGCAAATGCGGATAAAATACTTTCTTATATGTACAAAAATATGGTTAGTGGCTTTTGATATTCAAAAAACGTAGTGTGAGTAATGTGAATGCGTCGTAACAGAATATATTGATGATGGTTATCAAGAAGCTCGTAAATTTATGAAAACAATTGTAATAACGCTACGACAATATCATTGTACACAGAGGATATTATTACAAAAGATGAGTTTCGTGTGGAAAATAACAAAAATTCAATGGCGAATAAATATTAACGGGGTAAGCATGAAACAAAATTGTAGAATAGAAAGATTCTGAAACAAGCATGGTACGAGGGCTCAAAAAATCGGTGGCGAAAATAGACCTACTTGAAATTGTTGCGTGCAAAAATAGGTAGAGAATTATTTATTGTGCGCGCAACAAAATGTTTCGGAATATTTTAAAACATCGCACGAATATTACGAAAGCACGAGCATCGTTTATGTGACGTACCATATACCCGGAACATTCCCTCGTAGGTACAGTACGAATCGTACGGGCTCACGATAACAAGCATCGAATTCTGCAAGTGAATTCTGCAAGCATCAAATTCTGCAAGCGAATCTTGCACGCATTGATCTCTGCAAATTACAGGCTAAGCGCTAACAAGCCTGCAGAGAATTCCCCCAGCAGAATCCAAGCCCACAGCTCACTCTTTTGCTCCTAAACGATTAGTAGTAGAATAAGTAAATAAATAGGTAACACGTCGTTGTCCAATAGTCATCCTATTGTACCCGTACAAAGCCTATTTGTCCTGGTCCCCTAGCCTTGCCTAGTTTACCCGTACAGCAGTCTACCTGTCCTGGTCCCCTAGCCTGGCCTAGTGTACCTGTACAGCAGTCAGTCTCTAACCATACTCACACATCCTCGGCTCCTTACTTACAGCAGGCCCGGCCTTGAGTACCCAAGCCTCCAAGCGTCCAAAAATCGATTTGGTCACCGGCTGCACCTCCAGTTGATCGACTCAGCCAACGCGCACCTCCAATCGCTTTCTCCATAATCTGCGCCTCCAATCAGTTAGCAGATTCCTAAGATACCGACTTCTCCGACCGGCTGCACCTCCAAGCGTCCAGTCAACTCGTTAGCAGATTCCTAAGATACCAACTTCTCCAACAGTCTGCACCTCCAAGCGTCGAGTTGACTTGATTTGGTCTCCACAGATCCGCACCTCCTCGCACCTCCAGTTGATTTCCTGTGACACCGCACCTCCAGTGATTTCTTGTGACGCCAAGATACCGACGACAATCCGCATCTCCAAGCTGCCAACAATCTGCACCTCCAATCAGCCCGTAGATTCCGATACCGACTACTCCAATAACCGGCTCCAGCCACAACATGCTGACCTACACTAAGTATTACCAGACCACCACCAGTCCCCTTGGAGTGGGACCCACCTGGGACCTGGCCTACCAAACCATCTATGACTACCTTGCTGAGGAGACAGCCACCCCCATACTCCTAGGCTGGCTCTTGGACCTCTTCGAACCTGAAGCTGTGGGAGCCCTAGGAATATTCCTGACCAACACCTTTGGGAGGGCTCGACTCCGATTGGTGCACGGCCTCAGGAAGTAGCCGGGGCCCTTAACAGTGCCAAGTACCAACAAGGGCAAGGTCTTTGGCTACCTGGATGACATCGAAGGCGATGCCTGGAGAGCTAGTGCTAGTGGATGCTACCCTACTTGAGCAGGCGCCCGAGACCCTGGTGCTGTTCCTCGACCGCCACCTCGGCGTCATCAAGCATGCTCACCATTCCCACGTGATTCCTATGGTGCTAGGTGATGACCCTCACGTGGAGGTCATCACCCCCTACAAGGCCTGCTTCATCCTCTTTCAATTGGTGCCCCTACTCCTAGGCAAGGGCCTTAGTCCAATCCAAGCCTTGAACATCATCTACCCCTACCTTGACACACTCAACTTGGCACTTACCTGCACCCCCCTACTGAATACCCTCTGAGCTGCAGGTACCGACCCCACCATGGCAGATGGAGGTGTCCACTTCGCCACGCCCGGCACCCCCTTTCGTGGAGAGCCTGGTCTGACCTTGTACATGCGAAATCAGGTATTATACCGGGACCTCCCGGGCTTGAAGCACCCCTCCCATCCGGGGCCGCAGCCGGCACCCAGCCAGCCAGCAGGGGTAGATCCAACGCTGGCAGCTACCCTTACCGCCCTCGCCAACCAGCAGCTCAAGCTCAGTGAGGGCCTAGACCAGCGTTGCCCCCCAGCCACTGCCAAGAACACCTGGGGCCCTTTGTACACCCAGCACCTCCTGCTGCTATGTGGCAAGCTCGAGGAAGCCAACCTGCCCCCCATCTACCAAGCCTGTGCCCAAAAAGGCAAGCACAAGAAGACCCACATGATCTTCCAGAGCCAAGTGGCCACCTGCACTGCCAAGTTCCTCATCCAAGCACCCTTGGTCCCCACGGCTGCACTCAAGAAGTTCCAGGATGGCAACTTTCATGGGACTGACCCATTTGATGTGGCGGATGGCATCCTCCCTCTGGCCTTCACGCCTCCCGGTGGATCAGCGGCCTCCTTGAAGAGGGAACAGGAGGCTGCAGCAACTGTGGCTGCCTACGACACCATGATCTCCACCGAAGGCAACTCCCTCACCTTGAAGGATTCCCTTGAGCTCCAGAAGACCAAGGCCTACCTGCCAATCGACTGGACTGAGGCTACCACCCAACTGGAAAGCTATCTGGCCGTCCTGGCCACCCTTCTAGGCATGCACCACCCCGTTGTACAGGGCTACCAGAATGGACTCGCCAAGCTCCAGCTCCAGCAAATGCCCCTCCGTCGAGCAATTGCTGATGAACTGGGGGAGCTCATCACCCCCTCCATTGTTGTATACTACTTCCAGATCCGGGTGCGAGGTTGGCTAGAGGAACAATGGGGCTCAACCTTCACTGTCCCTTCCCCTGACTTTGGGAATGACTTCCAAGCCTTCAGAATCACCCAGAACCTCTACTGGCTCCCCAATGTCACCAATGTGGCGGCCCTGAGGCACCTGCACCGCGTAGCCGCCGTGGCTACCCCCGCTGCAAGCCCTACTCCCCCTGCAGCAGGCCACACCCAGCCAGGCAAGACTACCCCCAGCCCCACCCAAGGCTCCACCGGAGGGGCCCGGGTGTCCAACCCCAGCCTGGATCCCCGGCTCCAGGCGACTGGTGTAGCCAACAAAGTCAAACGCTCCCAACTGAGGGAGGTCATGGCTACCATGAAAAACAAAGGTACCCTTCCCTTGTCCCGCCCAGATGGCAGAGACAGGTGCCATTCCTGGCACCTTTGGGGAAACTGCTTCTCCAACTGCAGGAATATCCATGACCATGGTGCCATCACAAGCAGTGAACAGGACCAAGTCTGGACTTGGTGCCAAGCCGCCTTTGGCGTCTGACCAAATGGCAAGCGCCCCTTCAGCGCCTTGACCCTACTTTCTCAATCACCGAGGGGGGCCCTGCCTCAACGACGACTATCTACTCCCCCATCTGATCCTTCCTCACGACGACTTTCTCCTCCTCCGTCTTATCATCCCTCTAATCCACCACCATTACAACTCACGCCTGAACTAGGTAAGCCCAAACTGCGTGCGTTTCATTTTGACACGGCCTCGGTCCCAGCCCCGCGTCCAATCCCCTCCCACCAGGCCTCGGTCCAAGCCCCGCATCCAATTCCCTCCCACCAGGCCTTGGTCCAAGCCCCGTGTCCAATCCCCTCCCCCCAGGCCTCGGTCCAAGCCCCGCCTCCAATCCCCCGCCCCTTCATCAAGCTACCCCCCCGACCATCTGGACGCCCACATCGCCCACGCCGTCACTACCTACCATCACAGCACGAGCTGGGGGGACTTCATCCGGACCATCCGAGGCCCGGGTGACATCCATCCTAATGTAGCCACCATCCCCCATCCAGCAGGGCGCCTCCTGGACCTCTATGGCCAGGACGGCCCCCCCGTCCGGCCCCCCGTGGGACCAACCTCGGATTGCCGCTGCCCTCCAACAAGGTCCTCACCAATCCTCCCACCACGGCATTGCCTTCCTGCGCGACAAATATGCTGACATGATGGACAAGCAACAATGGACTGTTCTTCCCGCCAGCCTCATCCACGACCTTCCCGGACTCTGACTGAGCCCTCTTTGCCTTGTCCCACAACGCGGCCGTCGCCCCCGAATGATCTCCGATTACACCTACTTGAACGTCAACCAAGACACCATCCCTCTTGCCCCTGCCGACGCCATGCAGTTTGGCCGGACACTCGCACGGCTCCTCACCAAGCTGCACCGCGCCAACAACAGGTTTGGTCCAGTGTATATGTCCAAGATTGACCTCGCCAATGGCTTCTACCGCGTCCGGTTGCACCCAGACGATACCATGAAGCTAGCGGTCCTGTTCCCCTCTCGCCCCGGCAAAGCTCCGCTCATTGGCATCCCCCTCACCAACCTATGGGGTGGAAATCCAGCCCCCCAAACTTCTGCGCCTTCACGGAAACCATTGCCGACCTAGCCAATGACACCCTCTCCACCGGGCTGGCAAACGCCAGGCTCACACCCCATCGTATGGATCTCCCTTCTGAAGCCCCTCCCGACGCGCCTCCCCCCGCTCCAACAGCCCTGCCGGCCATGCCTCCAGCAACTGCCCCCCCCCCGACGCCTCCTCTGCCCCTTCCAAGTAGCACCACTCCCAGCAAGTCGCCCGTTCGCTACTGGGATGTCTATGTGGATGACTTCTGTGGCCTTGCCCAAGGCAACCAATGGACACGCCGCGCCATCAAGCGAGTTCTCTTCCAATCCCTGGATGCCGTCTTCTGGCCCCTGGATGCCACTGACACCCCCTTCCCGCAGGAGCCAGCTTCCCTCAAGAAAATGCTCCAAGGGGACGCCACTTGGACCACCAAGAAAGTTATCCTCAGCTGGCTCATTGATTCCGTCAACAAAACCATCAGCCTTCCTCCCCATCGGGTGGCCCGCCTACAGGAGATTCTCCACTCCATTTCCCCCACCCAGCGCCATGTCCCCCTCAAGCAATGGCACCAGATCCTTGGGGAACTCTGGTCAATGGCGCTTGCCATCCCTGGTTCCATTGGCCTCTTCTTCATTCTCCAAGAAGCCTTCCGCCACCAGGACCCAGGCAGGCAGCGCCTCCAGCTCACCAAGCGCGTCCAAGGCTTCATTCGCGACCTCCAATGGCTTGCCAATGACCTCTCCAACCAGCCTACCTCCATTGCCAACCTTGTGCCGGACATCCTTCCCTGCCACCTTGGGCGCCTGCGATGCTTCTGGTCTTGGCATGGGGGGCATCCATTTTGTCCCCCTTCCCACGGGCGCCGTGCAGCCCGTCATGTGGCGGCATACGGTCCCCAAGTGGGTCTCCGCCCAGCTCGTCTCCTTCGACAATCCTGAGGGCTCCATCAACAACAGTGACCTCAAGCTGGCCAGTTCCATTGCCCACAATGATATTCTGGCCCAGGCTGCTTGTGTCCACGCCCGCACCACTCACAACTGCTATGACAACACAGCGGCTGTCTACTGGTAACGGAAAGACGCCACTACCACCACGGGCCCTGCTGCCTACCTCCTCCAACTCCAGTCTCTGCACCAGTGCCTCTTTCACTATGTCCCCCTCAGGGATTACATCCCAGGCCCAACCAATCACCTGGCTGACCTCCTCTCTTGATCTGACCTCTCTGACACTGCCTTGCTCCATCACTTTAACACAACCTATCCGCAGGACTTGCCCTGGACCTTATGCCACCTTCGGCCGCCCATGCATTCCGCGCTGACCTTAGCGCTGTCCAGAAGACCATGTGAGCTTCGGTCACTGAGCTCTATGCCAAGCGCAAGGATGCCCATTGGGACCTATGGGTTCAATTCTGTTTGTCTCAAGGTTTTGACCTGCGCCTCCAGTCCATTCAGGATCCAATCCCCATCCTCCAAGTCTTTGCCAAACGCCTCCACGATGGCCACCTCTCCAATAGCCACAAGCCCATCCGATCTTGCACAGTATTGGACACCATCAGGTCAGTGGGCCAGACGCTCGCCCACTTGGGGTCCAAAGACCCTTGAACCGACTCCACAGGCAGTCTTGACTTCCGGCTAACTGCCCAGTTCAAGGCCTATGCCAAGCTTGACCCGGCCCCTTCCAGGGTCAAGCCGGTTCCCATCACCCTGGTCATCCATGCCCTTCACTTTGCATACCACGCATCTCCTTCCCCCTCTCGCCAGCCATTGCAAACATGATCTGCATCGCCTTCTTCTTCTGTCTCCGACCTGGTGAGTACACTGGTACTACCACGGATGACCAAGCCTTCCACCTACAGGAAGTCTCCTTCTACCGTGACTCCCGAATCGTCCACCACAATGGCCCTGCGCATAAGCTCCAGGCTACTACCTCTGTCACCCTCACCTTCACCACACAGAAGAATGGGGATAAAGGGGAGGTCGCCGCTCATGCCAGGAGTGGTGACCCACTCTGCTGCCTGGTTGCAGCTTGTGCGCGCCAAGTCCTTCATCTCCGAAGCTGCTGCTCTCCCAGCTCTCCCTTTCGGTCCCTCCCTAAAGCTTGCCAGTTACTTTGACAATGGGGTCCTCACCCTTGTTCGCGCAGCAACTGTCACTTCCTCCATGAGAGTCTATGCCCAGACCCTCTACCCTACCACTGGCATTGCCCCTGCAGCCATCTCTGCTCGCTCCCTTCGCGCGGGTGGGGCCATGGCCCTGCTCCAGGGCAAATGCGACTCTAATGTCATCAAGCTCCTTGCAAGATGGCACAGTGACTGCATGATACGCTACTTACATCAGCAGTCCCTCCCCATCTTCAAGAATCTTGCCTCTGTCATGTTCAACAATGGAACATACTCCTTCCTGCCCAAGGAATGGGTTCCGGCTGCGGACCCCACCCCTGCTAGCAGCTCTCTTTGAGGCACCCTGGTGCCTCTCCCCTCCCTCACTCTGCTCCAAGCTCCCGCTCTGACCCTCGCGCAAGCTCTCCACGACGTTCCCACCCGGTGGCTTATGGCCCTATGGCAGAAAAGGCTTAATAGTCAGAGGCTTAACAGCCCAAGCTGTTAAGCCCAACTGTACGCCGGTGTGTGTGGGCACAGCAAACTAAGGGACCGGCCTCTGGGCATTACCACCAGAGTTCCGGATCCCCCTCTAGCACTGCTTAACCCACCAACCCACCAATGAACTACAAGCATTTCACAATCCAGTACTACAAGTAGGTTAGCTACTGAAGCTATCACAAACGTAGTGAGTGATAGCAATGTTGCTGGTCAGAATGCTGGAAATGTTGTGGTTCGTCTCTCCAAATGGCACAGAAGAGGGTATTCTTGGTGCAAATAGAGGGCACAGAATACCTGATTCCGTAAAGACTCCCAAAGTACCTGGTCCAGGACATGAATAATTTGTTCATGACTCATCTGATGCATATTGGGAACAACTTTGCCCCGCCAAATGCTGGAAATGTTGTGGTTTGTCTCTCCAAATGGCACACAAGAGGCTTTTTTTGGTGCAAATCAAGGGCACAAACTGAATTATTGGAGAATGACTCACAAAGTATCAGGTAAAGGACGTGAATAATTTTTTTATATCTTGTCTGATGCATATTGGGAACAACTTTGCCCCACAGAATGCTGGAATCTTGTGATTTGTCTCTCCAAATTGCACAAAAGAGAATATTTGTGTTGGAAGAAATCCAGGGCACAAACTGACTTATTGGAAAATGACTCCCAAAGTATCCGGTCCAGGCCATGAATAACTTTTTCATTACTTGTCTGATGCATATTGGGAACAACTTGCCCCACAGAATGCTGGAAATCTTGTGGATTCTCTCTCCAAATGGCACACAAGAGAATACTTGTGTTGCAAATCCAGGGCACAAACTGACTTATTGGAAAATGACTCCCAAAGTATCTGGTCCAGGTCATGAATAACTTTTTCATTACTTGTCTGATGCATATTGGGAACAGGGAACAAATTTCCCACACAGAATGCTGGAAATCTTGTGGATTCTCTCTCCAAATGGCACACAAGAGACTTTTTTTGGTGCAAATCAAGGGCACAAAATGACTGATTAGATAATGACTCCCAAAGTATTAGGTCCAGGTCATGAATAATGTTTTCATGACTCATCTGATGCATATTGGGAACAACTTTGCCACACACAATGCAGAAAATATCGTGGTTTGTCTCTCCAAATGGCACACAAGAGGATATTTTTGGTGCAAATCAAGGGCACAAACTTACTAATTGGGTAATGACTACCAAAGTATCAGATCAAGACCGTGTCTGGGCACATTTCATCTTGTCCATAATAGGAAGAACATTAATTTTGTATAATCCAATGACCAAAAACATACCTTCATCAGTGTGAAATGACATTAATTCGTAAGTTGCTTAATCAATATGGCGGTGCTGTGTTTGGATCATTCTGAGACAAAAAAAGTGTGTGAGTATTACTAGTTGTAGCTGATACTGCATGCAAAAAAGGTGCAGAGTTGGGTACTGTGCAAAAAGTGTATGTAGGTGGGTATCGTGCTGACCCATGAGAGTTTCAAACCCCTGACTCGCTACCACATTCTACAGATGAGTTGGGAATTTAAGTACATAATCTTTGTGTAATCATAATTTCTTCTTTGAAAAAATTATGGCGCAGGAGGGGTGGCTTGCACTGGTACATGCTTTACTTATATAGAAAATAAAGGCCAAGCACAAGCCAGACACACAGAAGAAGTCAGGATGCATAGCGCACACAGCGCACATGAAAAACTGTTCACACACACAAAACTGTACACACATGGAAAACTGTACATACTCGTATCCCAAAAACTGTATACACAAAACCACACAAAAAGAAACAAATCTTTCTTGGTTGGCACGGTATTTACAACAAATGAAAAGCGCAGAAATGTTAGAACGGAACGGCAAAGAAAGAAAACAATGAGAAACACTAGTGAGTGACAATGACAGCAATTTGTTGGAGATTCTATTTGTTTCTGATCTTTCTTTCTCTTATTTTTATTTTTCAGGAGCAACAAACCAACAAAAGGACATAAGAAGGATGAAGGGATGAAACAAAACGATGAAATGAAACAACGAGTGAGTGACAATGACAGCAGTTTGTTGGGAATTCTATTTGCTTCTGATCTTTCTTTCTTTATTTTATTTTTCAGGAACAACAAACCAACAAAAGGACATAAGAAGAAGGAAGGCATGAAACAAAATGACAAAACGGAACAACAAAATGGAATGAACAACAGAGCAAAACAAAAAACGAAACGACGAGAACGAAACAACAACGAACAAAACAACAAAACAAAACGGCGAACGAAACGGAACAGCCAAACAACAGCAGAACGCAAGTGAGTGACACTGACTACAGTTTGTTGGACATTCTATTTTTTCTAATCTTTCTTTCTCTTGTTTTTATTTTTCACAACAAAAACACAACAACGGAACAACAAAACAATGGAACAGTGGAACAATGGAACAAAACAACAAAACAATTGAATGAAACAACGCATAGTACAAACCAACGCAAACGGAACAACAAAACAATAAAACAACAGACACGGAACAACAAAATAACAAAAACGAAGCCATGAAACAACAAAAACAGAATACTGGAATGGAACGCCAGAAGGGAATGCCGGAACGGAACAACAAAATGGGACAACAAAACAGGACAACAAAACAAAGTAGCAGTAGCAGCACCACGCAACGAGAGCAACAGTGTGGGCACAGTAGCAGCAAGAGCGGCAAAAGCTTGTGTAGTAAATATCACTCAACCTACATTGCACGGCAATTATACAGCAACCAACACGAGTGACAAATACTCATCAAGCAATAACAGCCCTAATGAATGCCAATTTATCACTTGAATTAACGTAGGAAATAACAGTACATACATAATACAAAAACTACTAGTAATTGAGAACTAAATATTGAGAATATTAGAAATATTGGAGGAATAATAATACATTGTAATAGGATTAAATCAAACATAATAGAATTTACAGTTTAAAAAAGGAATAGTATTGTAGTCCAGAAAAAGAATTCACAATTAGGAGAGCAGAATCAAATTGTTATTCTGTAGCTTAATATTTTGGAATTAATAATGAGTCAAGATTTCTTTTTTATTCATGAATAGAAGGAATTGTTGTGGGCACAGAATAATAATTGGATTCTGCTAGAGACTGAAATAAATTGTTTTTAATAATGATTAGAGTAATGTGCATCAAGTAAAGCTCTACCCTGTTACACTCAACGTTCTTCATTCCTCAAGATTCTTTTGAACTGTTTCCAAGCCTCGTAAGTGCTTTTCACTTAGCGGTTTGGTTTCCTTCAGTCTTTTCAAGTTGAAGTTGGCAAACACACACATAACCCTCCCTTCTAGAAGATTCCTAAGTCCTGACCCTTAAGTATTTGCAAGTTGAGGTTGCAATATACTTTATATAGCCCTCTGGTTCTTCAAGTCTCTTTCCCTGTGAGCTAAGAGGACTCGCATGCTGAACTTCAAGTTCCTTTATGTTCCTCCCCTGACCTATAAGTGCAAATTCACTTATCCCCCTGGTCCCTAAGTGTTTTTGCTTAAGGCCCTACTTCCTACATATATCTTTCAGGTGTACACTCCAGCTGTATCTGTTTTCACACCTACACCCCCTTGGTCCCTAAGTTGTTTTGCTTAGAGCCCTCCTGTTCCTACATAGGACCCTTCCAGTGTACAGCCCACCCTGTTCTTCTTCCTCCAAGACCATGGCCCCTGTGCCCTCTAAGTGTTGTTCTTTTATGGTTTTCCATCCTTCATAGGACCCCTCCAGTATACAGCCCGCCCTGTTCTTCTTCCTCCAAGACCATGGCCCCTGTGCCCCCCACCAACTGAATTCCACTTAGGGCTTCCATCCCACATAGGACCCCAGTGTACAGCCCGCCTTGTTCTTCTTCCTCCAAGACCATGGTCCCTTTGCCTCCCTTAAATGGATTCCACTTAGATTCTTCCATCCCACATACCGTAGGAACAGCTCACCTGCTTCTCCCACTAAGTCATGCCGCACTGCTGCTCCTATGTGTATACCCTTCCTACTGTATGATTGTAGGCAGCTGTCTCCTGTTAGGCTTCTGCTAAGAGCATCATTCATCAGTTTGTTCTTTGTACCCTCCCTGCTTGCTGTGACGGTTTGTTTGAGAAATTTGTCGTTCTACAACTTGGGACCTAGACTCTCTTTGATTGAGGTGACGTTAAAGTCTGGTTACAGACTGAGTAGTTTAGATCCACCTTTGGTGGTTATTGCTATTTAATAAGTATATTAATTAATTACGAGGATGGAAGTGCATGGTCTTTTCACACTATTCTATGGTACAAGCTCTGGAGTCCATCTTCATTCCAAGGTCTCTCATGGTTCTGATAATTTCCTTCTGAAAGTGGTTGTTAAGCTGATTCGTTCCAAAGGCAAAGAAGAGCAACAGGAGCTGTAGCTGCAGGCTGGTTTAGGTTCCGGTCTGTTGGGTCCTAATATTTCTATGATATCCACTACGATTGAGCTGTAGGCTCAATCAGATCTATACTGACTACCGGTGGGCACAGTCAGTTAGATCCTAAGCTTGTAGTTTTACAATACTAGGTCGCAACAAAGGCAACCGACACAAGGTTTAAGGTATAATAATAAAATAATCTAAAAGGTGTAAGATAAAGAGCATGAGCTTGCTGTGGAGCAAGATAGCTCTTTTAATGCAGCAAAAGGCCGTGCTGCCGCTAATACAGCGCGGTAGAATCACTACTTGTTATTACGCAGTTATAGCAGAAATTAAGTTCGTGAGCAAGTGCTTGAAGCTCTGCTGACTTTCTTGAAAACAGCACACTTAATAAAAGATTGTGCGTGCAAACCTCTAGTGTGTGTTCTTCCTTGATTGCTAAGTATTGAACTTTGATCGTAAGAATAAGTCTCGTATCATGCATATGAATAACATATAACCTGTAGGGTCTCATTACTCTTGACGCGTTTGATTCAATCGCACCTCTAGTTCGTACCATATGGTATGGTAGACACAGAAGGAATTTAATAGGTTCTTCTGCCAATGAGGAGGTGATAGTTGATGCTCTGGGTGACAACAAAGCACTTGATTTTCAACACTTTCATGGAGTAGGATAGTTCCGGAAACATGGTATTCTCCAAGATGATATAGTGATTACAAGGGGTTTTACCATTGGTTGTTTGCATTTGAATTGGTTGGTCAAGCAAGTGCGTCTTGGCTCCGGAAGGAATTGCTGATTCCACAATGAGATTGTCTGTGAATCTGGAATCAAAGAGGGTCTTCAAGTAGTATTTTCAAGATAAACCATTGATGAAGTTGCAGACACTGACTGTGGTTGGAGCAAGATCAACATCCTTGTTACTAGGAGCAACATCATCCCTGTTGTTGCTGGAATCAGAGGTTTGTGCTTCGCCGATGGGAAATCTCTGAAGGTCTGAATTATAATATTCAGCATCAACATCCATATCTACATGGAAGAGATCTGGTCAAGGTGTTTACGGGATGGTTTCTTCTGGTTCATTGATGAAGATACACATGTGTTATTCTGGTTCATGTGGGTTGCTGCCATACAAAGAGGAATTGCTGGATCAATTGCTGTTGTTGCTATTGTTATTGGAGTTGTTCCGATCATTAACATGCGCACCGGTGTTGTTGTTGTTATTATTATTATTGTTGGACCAACTGGAGTTTTTGCCAAAGGCATTGGCATAGCATTGGTCCCAAGTGTGGTTTGTACCTGGGCTGATTGGACATGGTGAGTCAATGGAGATCCTTGTTGAGTCTTTGTTGTTGCTGCTGCGGCTGCCTTGGTTGTTGTTGTTGTTGCCTTGTTGTTAGTTTTGGCCATTGTTGTTATTTGATCGGTTGTTTCCATTCCGATTGTTGTTGCAATTGTTATGGTTGCATCGGTTATTGTTGTTACGATTGCTGTTGCTATTGTTGTTGCTGTTATTCCTGTTTTGCAAGGAATTATCTTGTTGATCGTTTTCCTTTTACAGGTTTTGTGTATACTGATATATTTCCAATCTCATCATCATTTCAGGAAGGGTGTCCCTTTGAGGAGAGTGGTGTTCTTGATAGGTTATCTTCCATTCATCAGGCATGGACTCCAAGATCAGATTCTTGAATTCATTGTCATTGATCTCTGCATTCTCTGGTGGATGACCTGGAAGCAGTCAAAGGATCACATGGTTCTTGAAGTTGAATTGGGAGACAAATTGGTATACTGTCATGTTGGTTGTCTTTTTGATGTTGGTAAGGAACCTTCTGTGGTTTCTGTAAGCATCGAGGTTGTTGTTGAACTTGAAGTTGACATACTCTTCAATGGTTGTTGAGAAGTTGCGAACTGTTCGTTGTGCAATATTGGTTGCTATATAGTTATTCCACCAGTTCTTATCAGTGCAGTCTCTAAGAAGATCAGAGAACTTCTCATACAGCTTTGGACCTGTGGTTAAGCCAAGCGTTTTCTTGGCAAGGGTAAATTTGTTGATGGTAAAAAGAATTTGTAAGTTGGATGCTCCTGCAGTAATCAGTGTGACCTTGACCTTGGTAGTCTCAGAGACTCCATTGACTTGCTTGGTATGCTTGAACTCTATCATCAGAAGGGACTCTTGTTCAAAGTCAAACTTAAAGGGGATAGCAGAGTAGGCCGTCATCTTCTTACTGGACAATCGGTAGGAGCAGTTGGTTGCTTGTTAGTGTTTACTCGAGTAGTTGAAGTGGTAGTAGTGGGTCGAAGCAGTTATTTGACTGTTTAAACAGTGTTGCATGCCTCTAGTAGAAGGTACTAACGTAGTAATATAGTGTGTAAGTATGTACGTGTGGTACTAAATAATTAAAACTAAGATTGCGAGCAAGCTCTGCCAACTACTCCAACGAAGAGTCATTGGAAAAGCTTGTCGTCTTTATTTACTAAACAGTTGCAAAAGCATTGAACTTGAAATTCAATGGTCTTGCACATAGAGGAATTAAGATATACAGATAATCCAGACTTCAATATTGAAGCCCGGCTGGTGTGGCATTGCTGCTGACATCAGATTTCAGATTTTCTTGAATCGTGGGAATTCAATCGTGAGGGTTTGAATACCACAATTGTTACAACCTCCTTTCCAGCCCGACCAACACCTACGTACCGTACCGGTAAGTAAGAGTTTGGGTGTTAATTTCAACACATTTTTGTTGACATGTTATGAGCTAGTACTTTTGCTTGGTGTTTCCCATGTAATGAAAAAATTAATAATATAGCCACATGTCACGGCTGGCTTATCTCGTCCATTAATACACCCAGGTAAATGTTGGCACTACACGAATAGAACATTAGTATGTGCTCATTCCAATGGTGTATTTGCAGCTTATTTCATCAAGCGCATTGGGAGATACGAATACATTTTTGCACAGTAGGAATAATTCTTAGGTTGTTTCACTTGTGTGTGTTTGTACCATTTTGTGTGTGTTTGTACGTGGGAGTAGATTTTTTGTAGTTTCGTACATGAAAGTTTTGTGTGTGTGTGTTTGTACCGTAGTGTTCAGAGATTTTTGAACCTCTGGGGTGAAAGGTTCGTACGAGTTGTAGTAGGTGTTAATTTTGGCGGTTCGCCGCATGTAGAAAATGTACCAGGCTCCACGGTATCACACCGAAATTAGCACCTACGGTAAACTCTTACGAGCTTGTACGGTACGATACCGATAAACCAATCGATCGGCATTTCTCGTTGATATCTAGAGTAAGAATCTTACGTACGGTACTCTCACGATACGGTAGGTGCCATAGTACGGCACCGTGCGAGTACTTGTAGGGCCTGAAATGAAAACTTGAAAACAGCTGAAAAATGAATTATTGTTGATTGATGATACTCGTACGAATACCCATAGATCTTACCGTAAGGTACGGTACGTGCTCGTATTTCTACTCAGTCCTTTCGCTTCCCCATCGCTGACACGTTTGATACAGAAGACCGGATACAATACCTCTTCTTCAGTTCCACAGCTGAGATGAGCAACTCGTGCTTGGATCCTCCTCTACCCACTGAGACACTTCAGTTTTGAAAGCAAATGGGAACGGTAGGATGGAAGGCCGTGCACGCAAAACCAAAATAACATCCTTCGAAGACGACGGGATCCGAAGTGGACGATCCCTCAACAGTGTCCTCTGTGAGCTAGGGATCGATCACTCAAGTCAACATTTGGAACAAACGAAGGAGGTCAAACGAGTAACCGAAGCAACGGAAAATAGAGGTGGAACCTCCGAAGAAAATCAGCATAAGGAAAATCACGTATTGCATGTGTGCAGGCTCACCTTTGGTAATGCCGAGAAGGCCCAGAAGATGGTCTCGTTGATTCGCCATCGATGCTGGAAGAAAATCCTGTTTGAGAAAACCAGCGGGAAATTCATTTCTTCAGTCTTACAGCAGGCCGTTCAAAGTACAAAGATTCTTGAAATCAAGCAGCACCAACGATACGACGGAATTAAGTGGAATTTTGAAATCGACTTTGGCTATTGTCACTGTCCACTCCGAGAATTGCACCTAACAGCAATCCGCTTTCGGGGCGGAGAAGAGCTGCGCTTTTTGACGTCTCTATCAGAAGGACTAGCGTCTACCTCGGACCTCCATGCTGCTCATGGCGACAAGGACAACATCTTTGCCGGCCTGGAAGTCCTCGAACTCCACTCTTGCCGATTTTTGCGCCCCGAAGAGCAGTACCCGAAATTGTTTCGGGGGTTAAAGAAAGCCTGTGTAACCACTCTGAAACGCCTTTGGATGCCCAAGTGCTCCGGCCTCAACGACGAGCGTTTGGAAGAGGTATTTTCAAAGGTTTTGATGCCAGATGTAGGGAACAAATGCAGGAGCCGTCTCCGAGAATTGGGATTTTCCTACAATGAATGCGGGCTCCGAGGGTCAAAGGCCATTGCCTCATGTTTGGCACGAAATGATCACCCGATTGAGATATTTTACCTCAACCGCCAGCTTGGGGAATTGGATCTTCGAGGTATTCTGGAGGCCGCGGTGGAAGCGACAGCCTCAAGCGATCGGGTCATGCAAATAAATTTGTCACAGAACTATGTCGCCAGTGCCGAACAGCTCGAAGTGCTTTGGAAGTTGTCGAATGATAATGTCACCACAGTGATAGTGGAATTGAAAGGGATGGCTTTTGAAGTTCCCGCTGAGGTCCTTCCGGGAAACAGCAGCAACACAACAAAAGGTTCAGGTAAAACAAAGGACAAGAACAACAAGAGCTACGAAGACTACGTCAACTTGCTATCGAAAGAGGACATTGCAAAACTCAACATTTCATGTGGACGGGTTAAGTATGTGCTAGGGAGAGCCGCCGCTGCTTCCACCACAAGCACTGCGGAATCTGGAAATTCTTTGTCAACCACCAATCCTTCGTCCTCCTCCTCCTCATCAAGCATTACCATTGATTGTATCCTTCCGGATCTTTTAACGATTCTGCGGCTGCAACAAAAACAAAAGAAGCAACAAGAACTCGAGTTGGCTGAGAGCGATAATGGAGAACAACAACATCGACAATATCAACACTGGTTACCAACCTTTTTGAGAAAATCGGTGAAGGGCAACATCGAGATTCTTAAATCGTTGCTGCTGCTGTCAACCGATGAACCGACCGACGATGAACAGAATGTTATAGACGAAAATTGTACAGAACTAACAGCACAACGAATGAAAAATATTTTGGAGAATGATAGGGTCCATTTGCAGAGATTGTGGAGTGAGATTGAGGAATTACATTTGAGCATTACATTCGCGGACCCTCGCAACCGAAACAATTCGAAATTATCTGCTTCTAGGAATAGGGAGAAGGGCAGCAAAACAAGGAAGAAAAAGAGTGATCGGAATCGGCTTGACGATGTTCCCATGACTCCGGAGGAAAATCCGCTTGTGCGAGCTGCATACAATGCCCTTCATGCAGTGATTCCTGCATCCATCTTGGAATCAGACAGTAAATCTTCGTTTTTAGCATTACCCATGCAAACATCACCTCTGATTCCATCGGATGGAAAAAATGAAGATGATGACAATGAGGCTAATGAGGCCAAGAATGGAGTTGGCAATGCTGCTGAAGATGCTCCTTCTACAAATTCAGCTCGATTCGTTCCCCCTGAATTTATTGATACCGCTGAAGAGTTATCACGGCTTAGGTATAACTTATCACAGAGACCTCCACCGTATCGCCTTCCGAGCATGATTGCGATTGATTCGGAATCATACTTTAGCACCAACAACCCGTCTGCCAAAGGAGAAGGTGCCAACGGCAACAATGAAAAAGGAAACAAATCCAGGACTATGTCAGTTGCGACTTTGCAGATTGCCTATATTGACGAAAACACTCAGACGAATTCCCAGAATGACTGGAACAATGGCGAAAATACGGCTAACATACCTCCCATTATAAGGTCCTTTGTGATCGATCTTCTCTCTAATCAAAATAGCTTTCAGGACGCTGCCAAAGATTTTTTGTCTTGGCTATTTGGTTCCACGTCTTGTGACATGCTCATACTAGGATTTGCCCTTGGAGGGGACCTTCGCCAATTGCGCAAATATGCTGGCATCAGTGGGAACAGCAGCAACAGTAGCAGCAACGCGGAAGTGCCGTCCTTGGCAATGGTGGAATCCCGATGCCTGGACATCCAACGCTTGCTGGCTTCCCCGGATGAAACTCGCTCTGGTAGAGTTCCTGGCTTGAAAAGATGTGCGGAGCGGTATTTTAGCAAACCTCTGAACAAAGACGAACAGTGCAGTGATTGGACGAAACGTCCATTGCGTCCCTCGCAGCTTGAGTATGCTGCCCTGGATGCCGCCGTCCTGTTAATATTATTGTCGGAAAAGCGAAAGGAAGACAAGTACAATGGTTGCACTTGAAGGTAAAGTCTGGCGTGAACTTTCCTCGAGATTATCGAATTTGATATTACGAAGTACTATGTTTGCTTCCATCATTATTGAACAGTCGGACGAGCGACACGGGTTTGAAATGCAGCAGTAGCGTTTCATCTTCGTCAGCGATGGATGGAATCGTCCAGAAAGGGTTTGTCAGGGCTCAAAGATGATAAAAAAGGCGCACTCCTCCCTTTTCATTTCGCATTCGTCCTGTTGAGCACGTGAGGCAATCGCCGACGAAGGTGTGTTTGGGGAAAAAGAAATGTCACAGTAATGGCGCGTTTTCACCCTTCAGAATTCCCTTCGGAATCAATTTGTAAGGGAAATCTGCTACATATCTTGCTCCTTCCAGTCATCGGAATCCCAACAAGAATAGAAAAGGATGGATTTTGGCTACGAAACGGCGTTACCTTCAACCAATGGGTTTGAAGTTTTGCATAGAAATTGTCAGTGGAACGTGACTTCGAACAAGTATTTTTGACATCTCCTATTTTGGAAAGAGGCAAGCTAGACTAGAAAAGGAAATAATACCTTTGCTTACACCGAACACAATAATCATGTTCTGTTTTATAGGCATGCAAGAAGATCCTAATGCCCGTTCTGTTTTTAATAGTTTTCCTTGTTTCTCTGAAAAGAATAGAATTTTCTTCGGACCGATGCAAATCAAAATGGAATATTGTTATTTCTCACGTCCAGACAATTGTTCTTTGTAATCGAGAAAAATATGAATGGAGAAGAACCCATTTTTCTGTCCAATATCATGTATCCTCTGTGATACCCCAGCGCCGTCTCGGGAGTACGTCAACTTTGGAGTGCATGTCCTCTGAGCTCACATATAGTGCCTACACTATGTCTATACGCTGCACTGACTACGTGGAAGTTAGGCATGGCAGATTGACGAAGCTCTAGGTGTATGTGTGTGCGCGAGGGCTTAAGTATAGTCGCGCGTGGTTTGGGTTGACTTGAACCCTAAAGGGGAAGTAGATTGGGGTTAGGGTTGCACCGTGTACAGAGAACGTCTCACCACTATGAGGTGGGGAGTAGCTTCCTTGGCAGGTGAATGTACACGAGGTAGGCAAGATCGCGTATCAGATCCGCCGCCATTCCAAAGGTACATACTACCCAGGAAAAAAGTTCCGGGCATCTACTGTTTAGTGTTTAACGGGAGAGTGTAACAGAAAGGGCAAAGTGCTGGTGGATGCAGGGGAAGGCAGGGAAAGGTTGATGGGAAGCCTTGGGTTTAGGCGGTGGGTGTGTCATGGTGCTGGGCTGAGGCCTGGGCGGGGGGGGGGAGGGAGGGAGGTCGTTGATCGATGTCGGGGTAAAAGTGGGGCCAAAGTGGTACACGCAAGAAACGCTAGTGCCAATGTTCCAACCGCAAAGCGGGATGAGCATGGTAGTGTGGAATCATTAGTGTTTGTTGTGTGTGAGCTAGATCAAGGCCCTCCTGCGGGCACAGCATGGGAAGAGCAAGTGGGCGCCAGGGACATATGCGCCAAAGAGGTACTGTGGGTTGCCATTCACAGAGGAGGCGACTGGGTTACAGAAGAACTTGACGGCCAGGTCGGTATCAATAGTATTGATAGCAGGCATGTCGGCGGGCAGGGGGACCGGGGGACCGGGATCAGGCCAAGTGTGGCGGGCAGTAGTCAAAGCAGCGGGGGATTCAAGGTGTTGGGCAGTTGGGGGTGGGATGGGAGTGCGACTGCCAGCAAAGTGGAGGGCAGTTTGTTTGGTATTGGCAAGAGGGGAGGTGGCAAAGGCAAGGAAAACTGACCATATATGCCCGGAGGATGTTGCATAGGTGGGACGGTGTGGTTGGGGTGTAGTAGCACAAAAAGTTGTTGGCAGCCAGGAGGGAGCCAATGCATTTGGATCGCGCGTCATTAAATAACGCATTCCATTGGAAGCCCAAGGGCGGATGGATTGGCGGTCAAGGGCAAGTTGGGTCTTGTTGACGTTGGGGAAGACTCTGTTGCAGTCAGGGGAGACAAGAAGAGAGTAGCTGGCGAGGCCGTTGGTACCGGGAATAATGGTCCCAATGGGTATGGCAACAGGGTTGGCCGTCAGAACTTAGGGGTGGGCGTCCACATATGGGACGGGGGGGGGGGGGGGGGGTCCATAGGAACGGCAGCAGGGTCAATGGGGGGTTGGGGCGCGGCGTTGCAGCCGGCGGGGATAGGGGGTGGGCGGCGGCATATGGTACATTGGGGGGTGCAATAGAGATGGCAGCAGGGTCAGGGGGGGGGGGTACGGGTGTGCCGACAGGGGGGAACATCAGCAGGTATGACGGGGGTGTCTAGGGGAAGGGTATGCAGAGTGGTGCGTGGGGGGAGTTGTGCCAAAGCGGCGGGGGAAGGGGGAGGGTCAAGGGTAGGGAAAGCGGCAAGGGCAGCAGGGAGAGGTGGAGGGGAAAGGTACTTACGTGTAGCCCTGGCGGAGGAGGGGGAAGGCAGAATCAACTAGGTCATGCTGGTCTTCAATGACATCTTGGGCAAGGTGCCAGGTGATATTGGCCAGATTGGCGGAACTAGAAAGGAGCTCTCCAAGGATTCTGGCCAAATATTTTGGCATGCGGCCCTGTGCAAGGGTGACGCGGTAACTCTGGATGGTTTTAGAGAGGCGGTCAGAGCGCCGTTTCATGACTCTGGCAAGGGCTTCCGGAACTTCAAGGCTTTTAGTTGGTGGCTCCCACTGGACAGTGCCGGGCGGGAACAAGTGGAGGAAGTGGGTTACACTGCCTAGGAACAACTGGATGCGAGAGTAGAGGAGGTGGAGCATTGATGGCATGGTGAAAATGGGGTTGATGGGGAATTGCAGTTTGGGAGGATGCTGTGCAGATCTTGGGGGAACAAGCATTGTGGCAGGAATTAGACGAGGCTGCAGGAACATTAGATGGGAAGGGAAGACAACATGGTAGTTGCTAGGACCAGCGGCACCAAAGGACACAGATCAGCAACTGTGAGGCAAAATAGTGAGGTGTGGTGTGTAAATGGTTGATGGAGGACATGGACATAATGGACAATGATATGAAACAGAAACCTAGGGGTGAAGAAAAAACAGGAAGGGTGGGGGTGGTCCATGATGTGGTACCAGAGAGGGTCACAGGTGGGAATTGTTGGGGAAAGTAGTTTACCAACGGCCGGGTGGCAAGGCAGCCACATTGTTGAGAATGGCATTGTGTTGGTGCGCAAGCACGTGGAGGTCGCGCGTGTATGTTTGCCAGGAGTCACTGTTCCAGCATAATCATTTTTTAATGAATTTGGGACTCGCGCCCACCGCCTGGAGAACTACAGCACGCGCCAACTCATATGGAGTGGCAGGTAAATTTTTGGGGGGCAGACATGGATGTGACAGCATAGACCGTGCGTGCCAGTGATCACAGTAAAGCCTCAACATTGGAGTCAGTTATGTGGTAGATTATGGATCGACAGGGGCAATAGAGTGCTAGTGGACGAGTCAGAAGGAGGGTGTGGTTGGGCTCAAGAGGGAAGAAATGATAGTAACACTGTAATATGTGAAGCCAGGCGGCCACCATGCTGAGGGCTGGGAGGTGATTGCAAGAGAAGCCCTTGACGGACTTGCATGATTTTGACGGGGGAAGCAATGGCGGCCGTGTGCGGCACAGTAGGGCCCCTCGAATCGTGGAGAGTAATGCCAGTTGCAGTAATGGCAACCGGGTTGTTGGCAGGGCTAAGGCGGTGGGTGGAAAGAAGATGTTGGGTGTGGAGCTGGCACCATTTGCTTTACGGGAAGCCCGCTGCAAGGCCAACTGTGAGCCAGTCAACCAGGGCGGCTGGGAGGGAATCCGAATTGGCGGCAGCATGTTGGGTGCGGTAATGGAGCAATATGGGGATGGTGAAGGGTTCACGCCAGTTTGGGACAGATTTGAAGCGCTTGGCGGCTTTGATAACAGCCCCAATTTCCAGACATAGAGTGCAAGGGGACAAAGGGCGGCATTGGGCATTGCAGCTGGCATCATGGTCGAAATGGAAAAGGAATGTGTTAGCTGCCTGGAGGTACTTGAGTGCAGTCCTGATGCAAATGGTCTTGCAAAGGAGACTGTGGACAGAAAGAAGGTGACTGGTATAGAGGGCCATCAGGAGGTTGAGGGCTTTGGTTGTGATGGTGTGATGGGTTTGAGGAAACAATGAGCCATAAACGCGGTGATGGCGGATCCACCAGATAAAATGGAAGCGGCGGGTACAAACTGTCCAAGCTTTGCTGAGGTTGGTGGGGCTACCATTTTGCAGTCGGATGAGAGTGTTGAGGCCAGGATTGAGATGAGTTCGGGACTTGGGAGGAAAGCAGTCCAAGACGCAAGTGACTTTTGCTGAGAGCATATCTGTGAAAAGAGAAAGAGGTACAGGTGCATGTAATACAAGATGTGAGGGGGGAGATGTAATTCATGGAGGCAGGACACAGAGTCTACAAGGGTGTTGGCTGTGCCTTTGATATAGTCCATAGTGATGCCAAGGAGGGAGTCTTTCTGGAAAGAAGCTGAGAGAAGAACGGCATTGCGGCTGAGGAGCAACTGGGTTGAAACCTTAATCCACCAGGCAATGGCAACTGTATTGTTGCATGATGTGAGTAGGGTAGAGTAGGGTGGGTATACGGTGGGATCCCAGCTGTGCCAGAGCTATCCAATGATGAAGCAGAGGAGGACGCCAAGAAACTCAAGGGTGCTGATGTGGATGTAGGCCATTTTGGCGCACGGCAGCTTGGTCCTAGTATAGAGTACCAAAGAATAGGGAAGGAAGCAGAAAATCTTGAGTAAAGGGAGGCAGACACCAATTCTGCTGTGCAAGGCATTGGAGGTGTTGTGGTCAAACGTGAAGTCACGTGTGACAAGGTGGCCAATTGGGGTAGAACACATGCCGCTGGATGTGAGGTAGTCAAGAAGGACCTAGAGTGGGTACTGGGCAGCAGAGGGGATGAACATGGTGCCATGGTGGTGCCAGACAAATGCGGCCTGGTCTTGGACGTGGAGCCATGGGAAGTGGGCCTGAATGTCAGTGGAGAGAGACCCATAGTGTGGGTGTAGTGAGCAGGTCTTGACTTGGTGCTTGGCTAAGTGGTAGGCGGCAGCGATGCTGTTACATAGGAGGTTGCAGAAGACAAGGATGTGACAAAGTCCCCATGGATAATGACGGAAAGCATTGCGGAGGAGGCCAAGGAGTGTTACAAGGTCGCGGATGGTCACCATCTTATGTGGGAGCAGCCAAGCCTCTTTGTGGATGTAGGAGAGGATTTTGGTGTGGCAGCAGGGCAAGAGGCAAACAGTCATGGACCAGGAGTTGACAACAAACCCAACCAGGAGCCGTTCTTTGGTGTACCCCAGGTTGAGTTTGTCCTGGGAGAAGATCCATTCCTGGCAGGGGTAGTACGGCAAGACACATCCTGACGGGACATGATGCTGGCAGCAGATGTCAATTGGATTGTGACAATGACACCGGCAGGGAAGAGATTGCCTACCTGCATTGGCATGGCCAGGGGGGTACGGATGCAAGGGCTGCCTGGGGTGATGGTCTTGCCGTCCTTGAAGACCCTGTACCAGTTGATGGAGTCCAAATGGCCCTGGGTAATGGTGTGGTAGGCAGAGGGTGGAATTTTGGGGCTGAGCCGTATGGCGTCAATGTACAATGACAATGTGCGAAGTGTGTTGGCGGGATCGTGGTGCCATTGGTAGCCAGCCATTTGGATACAGGCCTGAGCAACTGGGTCCCAATTGGCAGGGCAGAAGCAGCCGCCAAATGATTGGCCCGTAGCAAAGCTGAGGTATCCACATGCCTAATATGCATGCATTGGGACAATTTCCAGGTTGAGTTTGGATAGGGGGTAGGCATTGCAGACATCATTGTCCATAATGAGGATAGCATTGTGAGGGAAAGAAATATGGAGGTTCCAGACATGGGCAAGGAAGCACAGGAAGGAGCCGGGGAAAGTGTTTGGGGGCTCATTGGCCTTCTTGTTGGTCCCATCGTTGATGCAGGAGGAATCATGGGTGATGACGAAAGGAGCATTGAAAATTTGGTGTGACTTCTTCCACGGGCTGGCTTTGTCCGCAATGCCTAATGGGGTAAAGTGCAGGTTGGGGATAAAAAGATAGAGACGACGGTCAACCAGGATGGTGTTGCCAGGCGGCTGTCTTTGATGAGGACTTTACAAAGTTTGGATGGGTCGAACTGTACGGAAGTGTGGTTGCCATAGTGGTATTAGCGCCAGAAGTTGGCGTCAGACAAGAAGCCCTTGCAGACTTTAGGAGGCCCAGTGGTAAATTTGCGGCAAACCTTGTTGACTGTGGACATGTCGCAGCCAAGCTGAAGGCTCTGGGTAAACTCTGGGATGTTACGGTGGACGGCCAGGTGTGGGTTGCCGAGGTACCAGACAAGGCGGGTGACATTCATTTGGCAATGGAGGAGGGCAGCTGAGGAGCAGCAGATGCGGTGCATATTGAGGACCGTCTCTGTCTGGAAGGAACAGTAGGACATGACGTCCCGGCTGGGGTTGGAGTCAAGGTGGTGGTACTTGGCATGGACGGCGGCATAGAGACAAGTGGGTTGATAGGCGTGGAGCCATGCCACAGTATCAGTCACATAGAGAAAGGGGGTCGCATGGAGGAATGGGACAACATGTTGGAGGCGAATTTCACAACAACAACAAATGTTAGGTTGGGGCTCACCATGTGAGTTGTGGAGGACACCACAGACTGACGGGTGCTAAGTAGAACCAAGGTCACCGGTTCTGTTGGTGTGAGGTCAATGAGAGTGGAGGTGTATGGGATGGAGGCCGGATTGACAGGGACATGCTTAGGGGTAAGTCGGTTGGCGGGCTTGACGGGCTGAAGGGGGGAGGGGGCGTGGCGCCGGGGTACAGAGTAACAGGGTCACCAGAAGGGGCAGGGGGGGAAATGCAGTGGAGGAGAGGCGAGGCAGTAGCCGCTTTGGGGAGGTGACAGCATGTGGCACAGGGTGGTTGTGGCGCCAGTGCTTCTAGGGGCAAGGGAGCTGTGGAGAGGCAACATGTAGAAGAGTTCTGGGGGGGCAAGGGGTATGACATGGGAGGCAACAAGTACATGGGTGGGCAAGGTAAACTAAAGGAATGGGGCTAAAATTGTTATGGTGTGTAACTAACCTTGCATGGGGCAGGCACCGCTGGAGGGGGAGAAATCAACAGCCGGGTTGCGTCAAGGTAAGCAGTGACAAGTTTCTTGTTGGCGACATACAGGTGGTCCCAGGTTGTGGCATGAAAAAACTTGCACTGGACATCAGAGTGCAGGCAAAATGAGCCAATGAAACAGTGGTTGAGGCACATTCTGGCTTTATTGGGGCCTAGGGGTTGCTGAGGTGAGGGTGTTTGGCGCTGCCTTTGAGGACAAAGAGGCCTTGTTGGCGGGCTTAGTCCCGGGCGCAGGGGGAATCCTGCAGGACTTTCTAGTCCTTTGCCGACACGGACGTGGGTGTGGGTGTCTCAAGAGCATTGGCAGGCGCTTGCTGGTTGCGGTGTTGGCGCTTGGAGTGGCCCTCATTGCTCTAGGGTGGTGAGGGCCTTTTGGCAGGATGCCGCCTTGAGGAGAGCGGTCCTGTAGCGTGGCCGCCAGAGGAAAGAGTTGAGGGTGGGCGTGAAAGGATTGAGGTGGTTGCCGTATGCTGCCTGCTCAACCAGTTGGAGCAGGGTTGGGAAGGTGAGGTTGGCCAGGGGGGTGCACATCACCACAAAGTGGGCAATGACGCAGAGGAACGCCCGGTCAAACTGGCCGCGGGTGATGTTGACAAATGGCAGTTTGTTGTTTGAGCGGCACTGTTCAGAAATATGGTTGATCTCATTGTTGAAGACGGCTGTTTGTCTGAAGGCGTGTTTGTCTTGGAAAAGTGCCTTTGAGGCATCCAAAAGGGTAGCCGGGTGGATGGTGTCTTCACTGGTGACATTGTTGGAATATTCACAAGCAAGAAAGATCCACCAGCTCCATGCACTGCAGCTAGAGTCATCACGTACACCCCGGTAAGGTGTGAGCTGTTTGAGTGCCTGGATGAGGTCCCGGATGTCAGCGGTGGTTGCGCCTGGATACAGGTTACATACGTTGAATGGCGTTCCTCAATCTGCAAATTCTGGTTAGAGACTTCCACCTCATTTGCAAACTTAGGTTGCAACCGCTTGAATAAAGAAACAGAGTTGGTCAGCAGTGCTGGAATAACACCGTTAGTGATGCATGCTGTCAGCTTCTGAATGAGTATCTGACAGTCTGGTTTGTCCTTCATCCAAGCTGCTGTCAATGCAACAAAAGTTTCAATTGCTCTTTTTTGTAGGGACCGATTCTTGCTCTCCCCCTGTGTAAATACCGCTATTAACATTATTAAATTCCTTCCGTAAGCATGCAAGGAGACTACAGGTCGGTACTCTAACTTACGTACGTACATTCCTACGTAACTTATGGTACTACAGCTGGAGTGGATTGGAATATTCTTCTCGGGCCATGTACTCTTAAGGCATAGAGCCGGTGACTACATCCAGCTCATATCTTATGGCAAATGACTGGAATGGCTCATTCTTTCTGGTTTCACGATCAAAGTTCGATACTTAAGTCCGGACGCAAGATTCCTTTTGTTTTCATGATCAAAACAAGATTAATCGCCTGGCTCCGGTATAGCCATCTTGATGCTCCTGATCATGTGTTTCGATACTTATGAGTAAGAAGGGGAGGTTCAAAGAAGCTTCTTACGATATATATATATATACTCTTGCAATATATATATATATATATTCTCACGATATATATACTCTCGTAAGGAGAGGTTCGAAGAAGCTTCTCAATATATATACATATATATATATATATATACTTGCGTAATATATATGATCACGATATATATATATATATATATATTATAATATATATATATATATATGAAGCACATGATTCTACAGTGCTGTAATAGCGGCCGCACTGTCTTTCACTGCAATAAAAGACATACCTCGCTCTCCAGCAAGATTACTCTCTTTATCTCATACTTTTGAATTAACTGATTAAAATTGCCTTGAACCTTACACATCTTGCTCTAATGCAACCATTATAGAACTACAAACCCAAGGTCTATCTGACTGTGGATAGGTAGTTAGAAGAGACCTGGCTTAGCCCTAGCTTTGCCATAGTGGAATAATCAGTTTGGGAATCAACAGATCGGCACCTCAACCGGCTGTCCCCCAACAGAACAGCTCCTGTTGCTCTTCTTTGCCTTCGGATTGAGTCAGCTCAGCAGCCCATTTCGGAAGGAAAATGATAAACATAACAGTCGCTGTAGTGATAGTACCAGTGCGCAAATGGTTTAGAATAACAGTCGCGTCATTTGTTAACTTGCACGGGGGAAGGGAAGCGTCCCTTGCCACAGCGCCAACTATGTGTGTTGTTGTTGCTGATGTGGGGGGAGTTTTCCCCCCCCTTGGGGGTGTTGTTGTTGCTGCAGCTGTTTTCTTTGAAACGACCAGGTGGATCAATCCTCAACTTGGGGGGCATCTTGTACTTGATAAGTATCGATTTCCATTGTTGCTATTGTCAAAGCTCTTTTTCTTCTAAACAACTGGGCGGATCGATTCGCAACTTGGGGGCTTCTTGTACTTGGTATAAGGAAAGGAACCCTGAGTAGCAAGCGGCTGGGATGGTCTGGTTAAGGAATAGTTGGGTCAAGACCACTTGGTATTGTGATGGGTGCGTTAATGCTTTTTTTGAAATTGCATGATTTTCTTGACTGAAAGAATCATAAAGTTGGAAGGGGTTCCGACGCGCGCAACCCCAGCAAATTGGGTATTTATAGAAAGCTCTTGCCAATTCTGGTGCAGTGATTACTTTGGTCAGGAAGTTACAGCTGGAGAGTAAGATCAATAAGGCTAACAGGACCAAATCGGTGCTTGTAACTAGGGGGAGGGGGGGAAAAGCTGTCTCAAAACAATAGCTCCAATTAACACCTATTCATACGGAGTACTTCGTATTTTTTGTTTTTCAATTCCTATCTATCGAGCAAATGCGTTTGCACTTACATGATTACTAAAAAAGCTGTTGGGCAAGGCATAGGACAAGCCAAAGCAGGACGCATGGGAGGTACGCTCCCCCAATCTGCACGCATTGGCTGTCCTGCCCGCCATCCGCACCGAGACACAAGCAACTAGCAAGGTATGTATGCAATGGTCTTGTAGGTAGGTAGGTACGATGCAGAGACGCTGGCCAGCGGCCGCCCAGACATCCACAAGGATGCCTAGGCAGACCCTGGCCAAGCAAGGAGCCAGACAGAGGGGAAAGCTGCCCAGAGACTGACCACATTGTCCAGCAGCCCTACACAGGTCCGTGACAATGAGGATGACGTGCATCGAGAGCAAACTAAGTAAGCCACACACTGCACATAACACACTAGCGTAGTATGCTGGTAAACTATCCCTTAATCGTTCTGTACGCACAGGGACGTACAAATCGCTCATTTTTGAGGGGCCAAACGAAAGTCTTCTTCGGATTTCAAATCCGACTAGATATTCTTATTCCTCGTAAAAAACTGTCTTAGAAAACACTTTGTCCCAGGTCCCTACTTGGTATTTTGGCTGAGCTATCGGCAGTCGAAGCTCCATTACACTTGGTATTTTTTTTGGTGTGCGTACAAACTCAAAATTCCTGATCACCATGGAAATAATTTATGACTGGCCACTACACTCAACCAATCCAGAATCGAAGCACATCGCCGTCATCGTCATCAACAGAGCTACAATCCAGTAAAAGAGCGGACTGATTTGACCAAAAATAAAGGATTTACGGACTGATTTCCTATTTTTGCTCCCATTGACGACGACGATGACGACGAGAACACCGCCATGGCCGGAAACGCAACAAGTGATGGGGATCCCCCCCCAGCAGCCTCAAATGCCACAGAAAACATTGATATGTGTAATAGTCCACAGATCAGGGACCTTGGCCACCTGGCTACCTTGGAATCACAATTCGGCAATGGGTATGATAATGATGGAGCAAAAGGTCCCTTCTATAATGCTGTCCATGAAGAGGGGGATCAAGAGAAGGAACACTCTCAGGAACACCACTTTGGTCCTTTAGCACCTCCCCAACCCGAAAACAAGGACACAGACGACAAGGGGGAGCCGCCGGCGGAGGATGACAGCAACGAAGAAGACGCCGGCAACAACAACCACACCAAGAAATCTGTTGTTTGGCTACGACAGGAGCTCAAGCTCCGGCGCCAGCCAACCTCTGGCAACAAAGCAGCTTTGGCAAGGCGTTTAACCAAAGCAATAGACCGGGGTATCAATCAATTTGATACAGTGGAGGAAGGAAATGAAAGCAGGCCCAAACGGGGTCCTCGTTGACGACACCAGCAACAACGGCAAGAGGAGGACGAGGAGCGGACACGACGCCGCCGTACTCCTAATACCATGCAACTATTCCCTGATACGATCCACTGGAGAGAGCTCCATCCAGAGGGTGTGGTTGTTGAAGAGCCAGCTAATCCAACCTTCAGGATTACCTGAGCTCCCACTATCTCTGAAGTAGAGGGTAGGCTTGCGCCCCCTCCCAAGAAGTACAACTTCACTGAAGTATTTGATATCCCCGAGTTCAAAGCAGTGAAGACAGAGTACGAATTTGACCGTCGGGGGAACATTTGGAAGGATGCAGCTGGAATTCCCATTACTAAGTGTACACCAAGGGAGAAGGGTTGTGTTGATCCAGACTTCCAGAAAAAGCATGGCCTGTTGTCTAAATCACATCCTTGGGAATTTGCGGAGGTGTTTCTTCCCCTTTACAATGATGCAAAAGACAAGAAGAATTCCTTTTCATTTGAAGATATGAAGAACCTAGACAAATTGGAAGGCATCCCTTGCAGGTGCAGGGGAGAAGATGTACAAGGACTTTGAAACCATTTGAAAGCAAAGAACTCAGGCAATTCTTTGGGCTCTATGTCTTGCATGGTCTCTGCCCTACAGCTCGCGTCAAATACAAGCTCCATCTACAACAAGTGATTGCATTGCTGGCAACAATTTCATTCACAACGCCTTCACAAAGCCAAGGCGCCAACAAGGTGATAGTAGCACTGATGCAAACAGAGTGGGCAATCCAATGAAGAGACACAAGCACTTCAAGGCCTTCCTTGCCTGCCAAGATCCGTGTGTCCCTACTCCTCCAAGGAAGGATTATCCAAACTGGAAGATCCATTCGTTGATTAAGTGGATGAATTTGCAGTGCCCGCGCGCTTGGATGCTATCCTGAAGCATTGCAGTGGATGAAATGACTATGCGCTTTAAGGGTCAACACATTGATAAACTTCAAATAACATACAAGAGGGAGGGTGATGGCTTTCAGGCGGTCGCTTTGTGTGATAATGGCTACTGCTACCAAGTGTACATGAGGAATGATCCTGCTCCAAAGAAGTATGTTGACATGGGGCTTTCACCTCTTCATTCGCGTACCATGTGGCTGTTTGACTCCCTCAAGGATGAGCATCATCATGTTGGAATGGACAACCTCTACAACTCAGTTATGTTCTGCAAGGCTGCCTTTAGGCATTCAAAACGAGTCCTGTGTCATGGAGTAACGCGCAAAGCAAATCGTGGCATCCCTGACTGTGTTTTCCAACAGGAGCTGAAGAATATACGCGCTCAGCGGGCAGTGCGCGGTACTGTGAAAGCTGCTGTCCTTGAAGGTGATCCAGAGTGTTTGTTTCTCATTGCTTCCAGTGTGTATGATACCAAGCCTATTCACTATTTGAGTATGGTGACTAGTGTGATCAAGTGAGTGGAGAAAGAAAAAGTAGTTTACAATGTGGAGACCGATAAGAAGGAAAAGATGAAATTCTTACAATTGAACCAACTTGACACCTACAATAATGGAATGGGGGACGTCGATATTGCTGATCAGCTTAGAGGAGTGTACAGGTTGGATAGATGGGTCTGGAATCAAAAGTGGTGGTGGTCTGTTATGTTTTGGGCTATTGGACTGCTCCTTACAAATGCCTACAAGCTGTACTTGAGTGTGTGCGAACAAGAAGGTGTTAAGAACCCCCGTTATAAAGCTCATTACAACTTCAGAAGAGCTATTGGCGAGTACTGGGTAGATCCTGAAACAGTTGACGTGGAAGCAGAAGCCCGAATGTTCTTTATCTTATTCCTCCACTGCTGATCAGTTTCATGTATCTCCATTGACAACAACAACAGCAACAGCAACATCAACAGGCGACGACGATACCACCAGTCAAAACAAGTCTGCTAGGGTGAATGACGCGACACTCATAGATGGAGGGGCTTTGGGATGTAGATTGCAGAGGAACTTATACCACTTTCCTTTCAAGGTGAAGAAGCGGACGCAGTGTGCTATGCATAAATGGCTTGGACTTAGAAAGGATGGGCCGCTGTTGAAGTGTGCTACTTGCAATGTCCATTTGTGTCTTGATTGCTATGGTCCTTTCCACCAGTCTGCTGATCTATTATCACAGAAGGTGATGCTGAAGAACAACTACAAAAAGGAAGCAAAGAGACAAAAGAAGAACAAGTAGCTGCCGGTGGCGTTGCTGTCGATGGAGTTGCTGTTATTGTCGTCATCGTCTTTGCTGCTGCTGTTGTTGTTGCTGTTGCTGTTGTTCTTGTTCTTGCCATCCGACAGTCGATGCGGATGCGGATTGCAAACAAAACCTTGACCTCGACAACAGCAACTATTGCTTCAAATTCACCACTCCTTTCTATTTGTGTGGAAACAGCGTGGGATTTTGTTGGACCCTTTGGTGCTTTCTAGGTGGGGGTGACGACGGCAATGATTGCAATATTTTCTATGTTCGAAAATCATGATTCAATTGCTGCAACAACCTGCCTTGACCTCGATGACAGCAATTATTGCTTCAAATTCACCACTCCTTGTTATTTGTGTGGAAACGGCGTGGGATATTGTTGGAGTCTTTGGTGTTTTCTAGGTGGGGGCGACGACGACAACGACAACGAACTGGACCCGATGTATGAAAATCGGCCGATTTCTGACAAAATTAGCCAAAAATACCCAACTTAAGTAATAAAAACCCTTCTCTGTGTTCTTTCACACTAGTATGAGTGATAGATTGTTACTTTAGTTGAAAATGATGCCCTTTTATTGACTCCACTTGCAAGAAATCGGACGACGATTGTGTCATCGGGTACCAAAAAACCCAAAAAATTCGAAAAAAGTTCGTACGCGCTACTACGTATTTTTCCAGAACGATTAAGGGATAGAACATTCCATGTTTGCTACACAACTCTGCCGGCACCTGCAAACCGGCATCATCCCACAATGTGCCAATACGCCAAACCACACAAAATGCGCACCCTCCCCACAAACACACTTTTCCTACACCCTGCGTCCCCCTGTAACACTATTTCCATGGCACCTCACATTTGCCCGCCGGCACTCTCGCCGCACCACATTTCACACCACATTTCCACAACACCACATGGACCCTTGCATCCACCAAACACCTACCCTCACGAACACTATTTGTCACGCGCCCCCAATCACACAAACCCTAGCACAGCGCACCCCCTCACACTCCCTCACTGCAACGTTCCATGCGGCCCTTCTACCAACAGGCCGACCGGCCCTGCTACCCACAGGCCAACCACCCCCACAAGCACTTCCACACCGCAACGTTCCACTCGACCCTGCTACCCACAGGCTGACCACCAACACCACCAATTCAATGTCACCCATAATGCGGCGTGCCGCAACTCTTCATGCCCCAACACCACAACTTCACTCAACACCCCTGGACTTCCCACACCACTTTCACTCTCACAAATTGTCCCACTGACACATCATACCCCCCCCCCCCCCCCCCTCCCCCCCCAGCACCGCCCACTACATCACAGACCTCATCCATCTCCAGAGCAAGTGCATGACCGCTGGCTATCTGACTTACTCAAGCCTCCCCTTGCCAGGCACAAACGCCATTGACACTCCTGCCCACAACACCTATCTCAAGACCCTTGGCCTTCTGAGCAACACCTTAGTCCACCACATCCTCCAGATCTCCCTCAAAATTCGGTTCCCCTATGTCGACACCCACGGCACCATCCAGGCTGTCCGTTCCCTGGTCCTATGGTCCGTCCACACGGGCGCCCCCCGGCTGGTTGGTGCCCACACTGACTCTATCCAAGCCAAGACCCTTATATCCTTCCCGTCTGCAGCCTTTGCCGCCTTTGCCATCAGCATCACACCTAAGAACACTCTAACCCTGTTCCACACCTGGACAGACACCACTCTCCTCCCTGACGCTTTCACCAGCGCTACTGACCCTGCTTCCCAAGTTGGGTCTGGCCCCCTTGGCCACATTGGCTCCGCTGACAGCATGTCCCAGTTCCTTCTCATCCCCCTCCTATGGCCCACCACCCAGGATATCCAAGTCAACCACCCCGTTGACGCCCCCCTAATCGAGGGCTCTTATGACAACAGCTTTACCACCTGGCTCACCGCCATATGCTTCCTTGCTGCCAAGAACCAGGCGCTCAGCCTCCACACCCACCACTCTCTGTTTGATGCCACCAACTGGACCAACCCTGGTCCGGGCTACACAATCCTCTGCTGCCGGGATTTTGACCACCATGGCCCGGCTCCAGCCCACCAGCCTAACTCCAGAGTGCCATGTGACCTGCCTCCCCTTCATCAACGATGCCCGCCTCTCATGCGCCTTTGCACCATCAGTTCCAGTCTCCTTGACCCCATGACCCTCCCATCAACGGCCCCAACACAACACATAGGCGCCATCACCGCCAACATTCGCAATCTTGTCCATGCTCTGAAACAGTCAACAACCGACCCGTGTTCACGTAACGAATCCAGTCGCAACGCATGGAGTTGGAGAATCCTCCTTGCCCATGCACATTCTGATGACGTCACCAGCGAATACACTATACACCTGGCCACCCTCTTGTCTGCCTCCAAGACACTCTTCCTTGACAAACACGCCTTTGACCAGAAAGCCACATTTAATGACGAGATCAAATGTATCACCAACCAGTGCCGGGCAAACAACAAACTCCCCTTTTGTCAACATAGCCCGCGGCCAGTTTGACCAGATGTTCCTCCACGCTGTCACCCACTTTGTGGTGATGCACACACCCCTCAAACAGAACTCCGACATCCTTGGTTTGAGCCTTTCAATTTTCAACTTCCTCCACATAAACCACAGCGACAACAAATTCTGCCAACACACGTGTTCTGCCCACTCATATGAGGCTGAGTCCTTACACATTGATGAAGCCACATGCCGGACTTGCCACTTTGCAGCCACACTCTTTGTCAACGGGTCACAGAAGGCACATTCTGACAATCTCATCCCCGGTCACAACTTTCTCCTTTTTCTCCGCACCCTCTCACGAGATGCTGAGCACAGCCTTGTGTATAAAGGACTCCTCTTGCTTTTGCACCTCTTCCATTCCCCCAGGGTCCAACAACAGATCAAACAGTTGTCCCCTCTCCACCCGTACACCCGTCACTGTCTCCTTTTCGTTCTCCAAGAGGCAATCGTTCCCTTTGTTGTCCTAGCACACAACCCCAAACTTCTACACCATGCCAAGCTCAACGCGGCCCTCCCACACAAGGGGTTTCAACTGGCCAACTCCAACTTACTGAACCTAATCCAATTGGTCAAGCAGGCAACATAAGGCAACCACCTCAATCCTTTCACATCCACCCCCAATTCATTCCTCTGGTGGCCATGCCACAGGGCTGCTCTCCTCAAGGCGGCTGTCTGCCAAAAGGCCCTCACCACCCAGAGCAATGACTGCGGCTCCAAGTCCAAGTGCCAACACCGCAACCAGCAAGGGACCAATGCTGCTCCTGCAACACCCACAAAATTGTCCCCATCCACAACCAGCAAGACAATCCCACGGGATTCCACCTGTACCCACAACCACACCCATCAACAAGGCCTCTTTGTCCTCAAAGGCGGCGCCAAACACCTTGCCTTGGCGGCCCCCTAGGCCCCAATAAAGCCAGAATGTGTCTCAACCACCTTTTCATTGGCTCCTTTTTCCTGCGCTCTGACGCTCAGTGCAAGTTTTTCCATGCCACTACCTGGTTCCAACTGTCTGCCGGCGATGAAAAACTTGTCACCGCTCGCTTATGTCAATACCCACCTGGCTGCCGACTTCTCCCCCTCCAGTGGTGCCCGCCCCACGGAGTCATGCCCCCCCCCCCCCCCCCCCCTCCTTCACCCTGAAATGAACCCCCCTGACAGCATGACTCTTAAGCATGTCCCCACTGATCTGGTCTCCATTCTGTACACCTCCACTCCAGTAAAACTTACCCTGTCCAAACTGACAAGCTTCGGGTCTACTTTATACCTGTCAGTCTGCGACGTCCTCCACAACTCACATGGTAAGCCCCACCATAACATTTTCTTTGTGGCAAAATCCGCCTCCAACATGCCGTCCCGTTCCTCCACCCAACTCCCTTTCTCCCTGCAACCAATACCGCGGCATGGCTTTGTGCTTTCTGCCCCGCTTCTCTCTACACCACCCTCCATGCTGAATACTACCACCTTGATTCCACTCCCACCAGAGGCTTTACGTCCTACTGCTCCTTCCAGACAGAAACAGACCTCAACACATACCAAATCCGCTGATCCTCAGCTGGTGCCCTCCTCCACTGCTGAATGAATATTCCCTACCTTGTCTGGTATCTGGGCGGCCCACACCTGGCTGTCCACCACAATGTCCCGGCGATTCTCCGGTGCCTCTGCCTTGGCTCTGACACTTCCACAGTCACTGAGGTACGCCGCATCTTCACCACTGGGCCTCCTAAAGTCTGCCAGGGCTCCTCATCTGTCAACAATTTCTGGCGCTACTACCACTACAGCAACCACACCTCTGCCAAACCCAGCCCATCCTAACTTCACAAGGTGCTCATCAAAGACAGCTGCTGTGGCAACACCATCTTGGTCAACTGCCGCCTATACCTTTTTATTCCCAACCTTCACTTCACCCAGTTAGGCATTGGGGACAAAGCGGACCCATGGAAAAAGTCCCATCAAATTTTTGATGACACTTTCTCTGTCTCCTTCCTGCACTTCCTTACCCACGTCTGGAACCTTCATATTTCTTTCCCTCACAATGCTATCCTCATTATGGACAATGATGTCTGCAATGCCTGCTATTATTTTCCTTCTGAATCCGGTCTGCTGAGAGTCTGATTCAAAGGCTTCTGAAGAACAGCACCGCTGTCTTAGTGTGTTAGTAGACAAACGATTGTACTCTACATGTAACAATTGTGGTTGGATACTTTCGACAACGGATAATCGGACTACAGGCAAGACTATGGAAACGCCAGATCTCTTCTTACTGTGAACTTGTTCAGATACAGCGAGACAGACCTTAGTAATGTAGATTACAGGTAGTTGGTAGCAACTAGTGTGAATTTTGGGATATAAATCAGTTGAATGTTAAAAGTATGAGATAAAGTGAAATCTTGCCAAAATGCAAGATATCTCTTTTATTGAGGTGAAATACGTTGCAACTGCTGTTGCGTAGTGATGAGATTACTCGCTGATTATTTCTGTACATGCATTGATCGTTGACCGTATATATCTGTATATATATATATATTGTGTGAGAAGCTTCAAACAACGGTTTTCTTCTCTTGTTCCCTTAGGAAGATCCTATGATATGTTTATCAATAGATCAGGAATTGCTCCCGTAGCTCGTGTGATACTTTTTGGAATCAAAGTTTGCTCACCAAAGAACAAGGGCAATATTAGAAAACAGAGATTGCTCACCGCCAATACGCAATGGGAATCGATACGCAGTGGGAATCGATATGCCGTGGGAATCAATTACTTGGTTGATACAGGACTCATTGATTTGTACGAATAGAATAACTGCCGTCGTGTAGCTTTGGTACTTTTGGACACGAAAGGAATTTAATACTCCCCATGTTTATTTGTGAAAGGTCATCACCTTTACATGATGCTTCCATCATCTTGCAGGAGGCCGCCGGTATTTCCACAGAAGTGGAAGATGGGATTGAGCAGTGGATACACAACTGAGTGTCCCCAATGCTTGGTGAGGATATCTGCACAATTATCTTTACCAGGAATGTGCAGCATTAGAATGAAGCCTTTTGCTATCATGCTTCGTACGTAGTGATACGATAAGATATGGTGACGCTTATGCAACCTTGCGTAAGGAAAGGTTGAGGTCTGAATCATCTTCTCATTGTCTCCCCATGAATAGGAGATGTCATGGACTCGTGTTCCAAGGTATCGGAATGAGTGATGTAGGTCAACACTTTGCTCGATGCAAGTTCTTCATGCGACAAATTCGGCTCCGAATGTGGCCGTTTCTGTAGTAGTGGCTTGTTTCTTTGAGAACCATATCATAGGAGTCTTGTTTGCAAAGTGAAGGATGCCGGTTACCGCCTTCCCACTGAGAATGTCATGCATGAGATTCAGATAATAGAAGTGTGTCATCACTACTGTCTTCCCAAGTGGTGCAGGAGCGTCGTCGGGTAGCTCTTCAGAATGCTCCCCATAGACGGTGTTGGACCAATTGATGGTGTCCGGTTCAGTCAATATAAAATCTGGGAGTTCCACGCAGAACCTGATCTTGAAATGTCTGAAATTGGAGATATATCCATAGATACGTTTGGCACAATCAAGATGTCCATCTTGGGGTTGGGCTCTAAACCTCGAGAGCGTCATTACGGCTGTTTGGACATCAAATCGTCCAGTGGCGATGATCCATTGAATTGAGCCGATCATGCTTTGGTATTTCTGGATACCAGTTTCTTCAAGGAATGCTGAAGAGTCCAATTCAGGATGATCGTTCTCGGCAATGGGTGATTGGAACCTAGTGCTAGGTTTGCATTCAAAGATTTGCTCATAAGATGCTTCCATCTTCTCGATGAATTTTATGGGGTTCATGCAGAGAACACCATGTTCATCTCGTTCAAATCCACAGCCCAGATGAAAATTCATAGGTCCAGATCCCTTCAGTTTGAAGTTGTATGGCTCTGACTCTAGGATTTCCAGAAATGAATTGGGATCAGCCGTGCAAAGACATAGATCATCGACATATGTGCAGATGAGTTCATATACACGTTCCCCATGCTTGTTCATTCCAGGCTTGAGGAATATTTCCGGTTCGGCGCAGGATCTTTTGAAGCCGAGTTCGATAAGGCATGCTGCTAGTAAATCACCAAAGCACTTGCCCGATGATCTGAGTCCATATAGAGCCTTGTAGATAACCAATAGGTGACCTTCTAGTGGTCGGAATTCTGGACCTGCCTTGATACAGACTTTCTTGCAAGTCACTACTTCAAGATAAGCATTTCCTATATCTGTACCCCATGCTTCCAGACTGTTCAGTTTGTTGTCGGCCAAAAAATACGGACTTTGTCGGCATCAAATTCGATTGGAAAAGCCGACAAAAGGAAACGACCGAGGTGCGGAAAAACAAAACAATACGAGATACGAATAGTTCAAAGCTTAGAATCAAACGTACCTCCACTACGTGAAAATCCCTAAGTGGTAAAACAATGTCACTTAGGACTACAAACAAAAAGGGATAATCGGTTAGAAACAAGAAATATCCAAAGACCTGAACAGTAAGTAAACACTTGGAACCCATAAGTACATTCAAAAGAATATACTTGATATCCCGTGAGGAAATTACTTATTGCAATCAAGAGAATCAGTACCGATTCCAGATGGGCCTCATATCCAGCATATATACCACGAATAAGCATACGCCCCATCGAACAGAATACTTAACCCCATAATGACCGATAACATCGAATGACCAATACAGTAAAACCGACACGACGCTAACACAGCAACAGCACAGCAGCAGAAGAATCGGTACGACGGTAAAGCAGACAGTAACAAATAACCGGGGAAGATCTCTACCACATGAAATACAGCAGAGAGCCCCAATACACAGTGAAAATACGTAGTAAAAATAAGAGCGTCTCTCTGAGCTCACATCTCTTTAAATATTAACATCATATACCTTTGGTCAATTTTTAGAGTAACAACAGGTTATAGAGCCCTTATAACTTACACTTGTGTCCCGCAAGAGCACCAGTGTTTACCTTAAGCTACCTATCTCCGGCCGTTCAGCACCTCCACTGTCGGTTAAATCCAGAGGAAATTCTGTGCTTAGCTCCCTGTGCGGCACATTCTCGGCCTCCCATCTTTTTCTTTCTCTCACTTTTCCCTTTCACCTCCCTGCTCGTGAATCAAGGGGTGTGATACAGATCCTACCAGCATCTTCTTTTGTAATCCACGACCAAGACCGGTTAATCGATAGTTTCACCGCGGAACGCGTAACATTCCAAGGAAACCAATCGATTGTTTCTGTTCCGGACATCCGCGACCGGCCCGCAAGGTTAATTTTCTCTTCTGTGTCTCCAGTCATCGATCCCCGGTTACCTCTTAGGAACATTCTTCGGTTAATTCCTTCAATCACCCGTTAATCGATTGTTCCTGTTCCGGACATCCTTGACCGACCCGCAAGATTACTTACCACATCGCCACAATCGAATTCATTTGTATCGACGATACTGAATCCAACACCAAATCGCTGACCGGTTAATTACCATCGACGCCGATTGTTTTCAACGACGATCGTATCCTTTCGTTATTAATTGCGAGAACACCGTACGATCGATTATTTCTCCGACGAACGCTACAGACGCCACACTGTAACGGTTTTCTACGACGACGACATCAACAACGATTATTCGCCGGTTAACAACAAACAAATTGAACCATGCCAACAGCTCCATTTGACTGGACTCCAATTTTTGGAATCGAATTCTGATTTGCAAGTGCTAGCAACCCAACTGCGGCCACATCCCTAAACAAAGCCTACTCCGAAATCATTGGCAAAGATGAACTCTCAGAATTCTTTGTGACCCGCGAGGATGAAGAAGAAGAAGAAGGACCACTAGAAATAGCTCCGGATCCACAACTCCACATCCTCAATTGCATTGCAAAGGCCATAGCCATCAACCTAGTAGAGCCACCACCGGATGAAATAACAAAAGGCCACATTGCCAATCTCCTCGACAAATGTGTTATCAAGCATGTCAGAAATGGTGGATCTACAAAACGCATGAGATACAAAACAGAATTTGACGCTGCTGCAAAACATGCCATTCGGACCAACACAGATGATGAGCCAATTGTTCTAATCGAAATCACAATTACCCACTGGCGTTTCAAAAAAAATTGGCGCCCAGACCTATTCATGGAAGCCTACACTGGAGACCCACCATCAGATGATGAGGTAGACGTTCCAGATACACCTGCCGCAACGGCACCACCTGCTGCAACGGCTGCAACTGTCTCCCCTACCGAGATGGGACAGTTAACCACCCTACTACAGCAACTGGTCAACAATGGCAACAACAACAACAACAATGCCGGCGCCAACCACCAAGCGTCACTTGACCTCCCATGGAATCCGGCGACCTTACCACCACCAGTGAAGGACCGTTACTACAGGAAAGATGAATTCCTCACCAGAGATGACATGAAAGACTTCCCAATCACCTACACCGACTCATCGGGAAATGAAACCATTGTCAGGCAAAACTACTACCTACACAATCTAGGCAGTGGGAGAAATGACCAGCGCCTGATCACCAGAAGTGGTGACTGTTTTGATCTGACCAGAGCCTCTGACAAGTCCAAAGAAGCAGCTAGAGACAAACTGTTCCTCTCAGGATTCCCGCAACTAAAGGATGCAACAGACCCTCAGGTTAGGAAATGGTACAGAGAGATCACAGCTCATTCCCAGCAACACCATATTTATGTACACCCATACTATCTATTCAGGCGTGAAGCTGATCACCTCAGAGGATTCACAATTGGTAATGACTTTCCAAACGACCTACCTTCAAGATATGAATTGGCTATCAATGAATGGGGAAATCTCATTTACACAGCCCTAAGAACTGATAAAATCATCCCTGATTCATGTACAAGTATGAAGGCCACTATTCAGAGCTTTGAAGGCGGACAGGGATATGAAGCGCTATACACAGTTATTGCTCAAACACATCCCAACTCAAAAAGGCCATCCAATGCCAGCAGAATGGTCAGAAACCCTCCCAACCAAGATGCAAATGAATCCCTTGAAGAATACTACTTTCGGTACAAGGATTATCTGAGACTTAGAGTGTTCCTCCAAAACCAACCCAGCACTATCAGTTCAACAGAAGAAGTCAGCAACCTTATTGCAGGAACCACCCTCTCAGAAGAGCTCTTCAAAAAGACAGAAGATGAACGCGACTCAGATGACCAATTCAAACGGGACAAATACAAGGCAGGTAGGCTTCTACAAACCCTCCAAACCTATGAACAAGAGATCAAGGCTGAACAAAAGTACAAGAGGAACACCTCCAAATCAATCCAGCCCAAACAATTGCCTGTCTCAGGTACCAGACCAGGTCACCGGCGCAATGATAGGTTTCAAAAGCGCGCTAGCAACAGCACTGTTAGAACACCTTCTACCTTGACCTCCCACTCAATCAGCCTGATTGAATCACTTGGCTACCCGGATATGGACGAAGAATCTGACGATCCCTTCCTCCACCAAGCATACTGCAATGCTATCACGGCATTCGATAAGCAACCTAGTCTTTTTGACACATCCAGAAAATGTATTGTTTGCCACATGTCCGGTCATAATTTTGATAATTGTCCTGCATTGCAGGATATTGAGTCCCTGAAGAAACATAGGATTGCTGCGGCTGTTTTTCTGAACAAATCCAATAAACAGACCCAACAACTCTTAGATTCCACCCAACAAATCTCTCAGATCAACATCGGCAATGAAGATCAAGATGAGGTTTCACCTGATGCTGCAGTAGAAGAACAAAATTTTTGCAATGGCCAAGAATAGAAAGTCTTTCTTGGAGCCATACTATGACATCACCTCAAGATGATCCTCAAGGATTTGACAACGTCACAGCACCCCAAGTGAACAGCTTATGCCCCTCCTTGGACTCCAGCAGTGTCAGCTCCTACGAATCTGTCATAATTGGTGCCGTCAATCTCATTCCCAAGGACAGCCTCCAGTCATCAATCCCAATTGATGTCTACTGTGATATGGAATCACTTGGGGATACGACCCCTACATTGGAATCACACCTGAAGACCAATGAGGATCCCAATTTTGATAGGGATAACCCTACACCAGTTGATACATACAATGTGCAATCCCTAGTCCCACCGGACCCTATTGCAGCTACAGCCTACTTCCAACAGGGTATCAGGGCTCAGATTGACACCGGTGCAAAAGTTTCCTGCACAAATCTCAAACACATCCTGCACAATTACAAACCTTACACCAGGATAAGGAAATGTCCTGTCAGGCTTACAGCAGCAATAGGAGGAAAAGCAGCTACCTGCATCCCTGAAGGCTCGGGATATTTACACATCCCAGCACCCAACCACATAGGGTATCTCAAAGTCTTCTTCTACTATTCTCCCTCCCTGTCAACGACATTACTGAGTGAGAACGATCTCTGTGGAATGACATCTCGTATGCGACGTCAGTTCAGTGGACAGTCAATCCATAAATCATTCATTGACGACTATGACTCAGCTGCTCCACAAAACGGCAACCTCACAATTATCTGTCATCACAAGCAGAACACTGCCAGCAGCATTGTCCTCCATGGGAGCATTATTGACGGTCAATGCTATACACACCCAGTACTGCTCCCAGACATTGATATTGCATCTCCATATGCCAACTGTGCAACATCGTCCGCCTATGCTTTGGCGAATGACATGCAGTTCAAGGAAGCTTGTGAACTGGCCTCCAAAGAAGCCCTTAACACCTACAGATACGATGTATACACCAACCTTGTCACACTGCAAAAGTGCACCAAAGCAGCTCATGCTCAGTCTGATACCAGCGACGTGCCAAAGTTTGATGCTAAATTGTTCTTCACCAAGATTGTGGACAAAAATATCCCCATCCACGCCATCAAAACCAAGACATCGAAACTTCTGTGGCATCAACGATTGGGACACCCATGCGATGACTTTCTATACCAGGCTCATAAGCACATCGTTGGAGTACCAAAGTTCAAGCGTCAAACCATTATTCTTGACCAATGCCCAACTTGCATACAATGTAAGCAAACCAAAACACCTGCTGGCTCACATTCCACACGAAAGGCCACACAACCGTTTCAAGGTTTATCCATTGATTTTGCATTCTCAGGTACCAAATCCTCCAACAGCAAACGCAAGCGCGATTATGAAGGCATTCATGGAGAAACAGCTTGGATTCTCATCACAGACCACTATACTGGTATGAAATATGGAGATACACGAATCTCTAAAGCAGCGCCACTACACTGGTTGGAACATTTCTTCGCCCAGCACAACCCAACTTGTGCCAACAAGTATGTTTCAGTTGATCAAGGTGGAGAACTCTATCACAATCCTGACATCAGAAACCTCTTCTCTGCGTTTGGATATTCAATCTTTCCAACCGGTGCTGACGCTTCTCACCAGAATGGTACAGTTGAAAGAGCCCACCGGACTCTTGCTAACTCAATGAGGACCATGCTCAGTGGTGCAAATTTGCCCATAAAATTCTGGCCCTTTGCTTTTTATCATGCCCTTTGGTTGTCCAATGCTTTTCCAGAAGGCAATCAACAACACTCACCCTTAGAATTGGCAACTGGCCACAAGGAAAATCTTGCTGACTTTCGCACTTTTGGATGCAGAGTTTGGGTACGACCCCCAGGCAAGCCCGCAATCAAGCTCAAATCTAATGCTCGCAAAGGCATCTTCCTGGGTTTTGTCCCATACACTACCAGAAACATCCTTTGGTATGATACTGAGACACACCGTGTCAAAATAGCCACCCATGTCCGGTTTGATGAAGGAATGAATGACATACCTCTTGCCGATCTTCCAACCAATGTCAAGCACCTGCTTTGGACTGATGACAACACTCCACTTCCTACAGAACCCCGTGAGGTCTCATCTAGTGATTTCCAATTCTCCATTTCCCCCTTTGCAGACCTCACCAATCTTCGACTCACTGTCTCACCATCTTGCACTGATCCCAAGTTTGGCCTTCGCTATGCCAATGACTCACTGATTGGCAGAGCTTACATCACTGACATCCTTCCCAAAAGTCCTGCCTCCAAGCTTTTCTCCTCCCGTAAGAAGACTCTCTCCAAGCTCCGAGGCGCTTATATTGTATCTATCAATCACAATCGTGTCTTTACTGCTGCTGATGTTACTACAGCCTTACAGGCCTGCCACGATCGAGGGGTGCGGGATTCTTCAATAGATACACCAATTACCTTTGCACTTGAAGAAAAATTATCTATGAAGGAGGTCAGGAAACACTCAAATGAATATGGTTTATTTGCTCCCAATACCTCCTGGAAGGAACCCACTGCTGAAGAAGATCCACCATTCTTGGACCGGATTTCATCAATCAAGTCTATCCAGCGCATTGGTATCAAATACAAGCAGCTGATACAATCAAGAATCAACCAGGTTGATAGCACTGAAACACTCCATGCCTCCATCCAAAAATACTTGGCACCAATTGAAGACGACATGGAGGTTGTCATTCCTACTATTGATATTGCATCCCTCAGAGCTATCACCAAGCTTCATAAACCAGGAAATCATGCATTACCGCTAGATGCCGATTCACTACCCACTGAACAAATTGAACTTTTCATCAAGGCCATCAATTCCAAGGCAACTACACCTGAAGAACAAGCACTAGGGCACTTCACTCGAAGGAATCTCAAGCCTTTATCTACATGGCCTGAATGGCAAGCTGGGGAGCGAAAACAGCTTGATCAGTTTGAAGATTTGGAAATGTTTGGATCACCAATTCAATACCCTAAGGATCCAGAAGCTATTATTCTCAGACCCCATTGGCAATACAGTGTCAAAAGGAATGGTGTCAGAAGAGCCAGACAATGTTGCAATGGAAGCAAGTATGCAGCTCCAACTCTGCATGCCATAGCCATGTCATACTCATCATGTGTTGAACACCCCATCCAAAGACTGTTCTTTGCCATTGCAGCAAGTCTCAATCTCAAAGTCTATGGGGGGGACGCGGCTGACGCATATGCCCATTCTCCAGGGCCCAACATTCCTACATACATGACTATTGATGATGCATATGCAGAATGGTACAGACACAAGCATGGCAAGGACATAGACAGAAGATTGGTGCTCCCAGTCCTTCGAGCACTTCAAGGCCACCCAGAATCTGGAAGACTTTGGGAAACCCACATCAACAAAATATTGAAAGGCCCTGATCTCAACTTCAAAACCACCACACATGACAGGACGATCTACACGACAGTTTTTGAAGGAGAAACGGTTTACATGCTGAGACAAGTTGACGATTTTGCACTGGCTTGCACATCGGAATCCATATCTGACAAGATCTATGACATAATTGGCGCAAAGCTGAAGCTTCCTAGAGAAGATGTTGTCCCCTTCACAAAAATGGGATTGCTTGAAGACTTCAATGGAATTGATGTCATACAGACAGCTGACTACATTGAACTGTCCTGTGTGAACTACATTGACAGAATCATGACATCCCATGGTTGGGAGACTGATTCTAAAATGAAACCTCACTCCAAGCCCTCAGCACCATTATCAACGGAAGTATTGAGTCAACTTCAATCACACACGAATGGACCATTAGAAGGCACCAAGGAACATGCTGAATTGCAATCCACATCTGGCTTCTCCTACAGGACACTCTTAGGTGAAATGATGTTTGCATATGTGAGTTGCCGGCCAGACATTGGCTACGCAGTTACTCTGATGTCAAAGTACAGTTCCAATCCCACTGCTTTCCACTATTCCAGCCTGAAGAATATAGCCCGCTATCTCAGAACCACCAAATCTTGGGGTATCAGATTCTACAGGCCAAATGCTGAGCCATCTCTACCACCAGGAGAACCATACAAGGATGCAGTCCAAGATGTATCACTCCCAAAATTCCCGGAAGACATCAAGCAAGCCAAACTGATGTGTTTTGTGGACGCCGCATATGGAAATGATCCAAAACACCAAAGGTCCACCACAGGATACGTCTTCACTTATGCTGGTGGAGCAATTGTTTACAGATCCAAAGCTCAGTCCCTTACCGCACAGAGTTCTACAGAAGCAGAATTCATTGCTGCAGTCACAGCGGCCAAAACAGCCAGATACCTCAGATCCGTACTCAAAGAATTAGGATTTGCTCAAGCTGGTCCAACCCCTATCTATGAAGACAATGCATCAGCAATTGAAATCATCAATGCCCAGAAGCCAACTGAAAGAACCAGACATATTGAAATCAGGTTCTTTGCAATTCAAGCTTGGAAAGAAAATGGCGAAATCAAGATGATTCATATTCCGGGAGTTATCAACCCCGCTGATGATCTAACCAAACCATTGGGATGGATCTTGCACGTCCGACACGCAAGATATATCATGGGACACTACCCAGGTTAGATCGCCTGTTCGTTGCGATTCGATCCAAGCGTTTGATCCGATTCGATCCGAATGTCCAATCTATCAATCGATAAAACGTTGATACGACTCCAAGATGCACAACCGGTTCTGATCTACTCCGACAGTAATCCAACAGTGAAATCCATCAATCGATAAAACTCAGGATGATATACTCCGACAGTAATCCAATACCACGCAAGTAGAGTATTGGATCAAGGGGTGTGTTGTCGGCCAAAAAATACAGACTTTATATCCAAAGACCTGAACAGTAAGTAAACACTTGGAACCCATAAGTACATTCAAAAGAATATACTTGATATCCCGTGAGGATATTACTTATTGCAATCAAGAGAATCAGTACCGATTCCAGATGGGCCTCATATCCAGCATATATACCACGAATAAGCATACGCCCCATCGAACAGAATACTTAACCCCATAATGACCGATAACATCGAATGACCAATACAGTAAAACCGACACGACGCTAACACAGCAACAGCACAGCAGCAGAAGAATCGGTACGACGGTAAAGCAGACAGTAACAAATAACCGGGGAAGATCTCTACCACATGAAATACAGCAGAGAGCCCCAATACACAGTGAAAATACGTAGTAAAAATAAGAGCGTCTCTCTGAGCTCACATCTCTTTAAATATTAACATCATATACCTTTGGTCGATTTTTAGAGTAACAACACAGTTCAGCTAGGAACAGGCAGATGCGTAGGCCGCGTAGTGATACAACACCGGCGTACACACTGTGGACGGGGGCTTCAGTAAGATTGTCGTTTGCTACAAGACGAGCCTTGTGTCTACCATCATGTTTGACAGCATATATCATGTGTACCTTGATCTGTTGGAACCCGTTTGGGATGGACCTTGCCTTGTACATTCCTTTATCAATGAAGGTATTGTATTCCTTGAGCTGTTTCATTTCAAGAGTAATGACATCTTCCCATTTGTGGTTTCTGTTGGCTTGATCAAATTGAAGGGCTTCTTCGTGGTTACGGGGTACCTTGAAACCGTATTGATATTGCGGGGTGGTACGGAAAGATCAAAGTTTGGCTTGATGCACGAGTTGATCAAGTTTCTTGGTTTGTTGTGCTAGGTTGGTGATTTGTTTGAGACGTTTCCAACCTGGGAGGTCAAGCATGTTGTTGTCTTTCCCGTGTTTGGCAACATTAACAGGATGATCGGCCGCAATGTTGGCTAATGGTTCATATGTCCGTTCCATATTTTCCCATTCAATGCAAAGGTTATACTTGGAGCCTTTGTACTGAGGGTGCTTATTATCCAATGGACCTTGATGTCCTAGGATTCTGCGAAATGACCAAAGTTTGCCATCTTCTTGGGTCGAATCACGGTGGATGTAGTTCATGACATTGTTGTATGCAATGATATTGTCAAGTTCGTCATCAGAGTGCTTGCACTTGAATTTGATGAAATCTTTATTGCGTTCAAGACTGTCTTCTACATCAATGATGGTAAGGCGTTTCCGAGTACCATCAGGATTTGGTACAAGGAAAGATCTGCCTTGTAGGTCGGCAATTGGGATGGTCGGGATGGTAAGAGGTTTACCATCATCATCAAATTGCGCATTCCCTTCTTCGTTGGTAACAACTACCTCTGATGGGTCTACTGTAGGAGTAGCAGGGTTGGTGTGTGGAGTCGTGACGTCACTAACATCAAAGTATGCTAGCTCTGGTGGATCAAAATCATCTTCAGTAAGAAGAATGCCATCGGATGTCTTGCTGAAGATGTGTGTCGTAGGAGGACCATCAAAACTCTCCCCATCGTTGTTAGGGAGTGGAGAAGGGGACCAGCTTGGGCTGTCATCGACCTTAGTATAAAGAAAACTCGGTAACGAGGGGTGGGCGGGTGGTTTGATAAGAACCTGATTACCAGATGCTGGAGGTTGGCCAACTTCTGGTGTCTGAATAGGAGATGACGTAGCCTGGTGCTTGGTAGGGGCAGGAGGCTTGTTGTCTTCAGGTGCCACAGGATTGTCGAGGCTTTTCTTGGTATCGGAGTCCGTAGTGGATTCTGCAGTAGTAGGAGCAGTTGGAACGTCCTGTGGTTTGGGCTTCTCAGTCGGAGCATCTGTAGTCGTATGCTCCCCATGTTTTGTGAGTGTAGGGGTGTCACCAGTTGCATACAATCAAGGTACCAAATCCTTTGCTTTACGCCATGCAACGAAGCCGTTGTCGGTAAAGAGGCCAGCTCGTTTGTTGCGTGACTCAGGTGTAAGAGCGGAGCAAACACCAGAACGGTCAAGCAATTTGTTAGTAACTGGATCCCAGATCTGGAAGCATAGGCCATTGCCAACATGTTCTGCAATGCCAACGAAATGACCAAGGCGTTTGGTAGACTAGGTACCGAAAGGTGAGTCATTGGTCTTGAAATAAATGGGTTCAAACCAAAAGAAACTGGTATACGCGCTAATATCACCAAGGGTACCCGTGGCAATGAAGACTGGTTGTTTATCCAATAGAGTAGGATCGGAAATAACATTGAGGAGTCCAGCAACGTATGTCATACACAACAACCATAGGTGTGGTGGTGTGCCGGTGCAATCCATGACGCGGTTGACGATACGTTTAAACGTTTGATATTGACGTTCAAATTGATTCTGGTGTTGGTGATAGGGTTCACTCTGCCAAAGTCCAATCCATAACATCTTGAGATAATCAATGACCCCCTTGCTAGATTGGTAGTTTCCATGATCACAAAAGAGGAGAAGAGGTCTGCCCCATTTTCGAACGAAGTTCTGAAAGCATGATAGGAAATCACCGGTGGTACGCATCTCTTTGACATGTATGATATGGGATTTACAGCCAAAGAAGATCTGTGCAAGTTTGGAACCTACATCGATTGCTGGGACATCAGAGTAAACGACATCAGACAATACGTTGTCATTGAATGGTCAAACATTCATTGCCGGTTGAGGGGAATGAAAGCGTTTGAAGAGGTTACCATCTGGGCTAACCGCTAAGGATCCATATTGCGTTGAATTATCAAAGTTAGCTTTGATGCAATCTGTAAAAACCAAACAAAAGAAGGGTTTCAGAGATAGGTAGTCATGCTCGTTAGGATAACGTTCACGAGGTGTGGTTGCGACACGGGGTGTGTCATCAGCAGTACAGGCCGTGGGAAAAGCAAGAATGGTATCAGAAGTTGGGGACAGAATACAACGAGCTAGACGTTCCTAATGGTCATAATTGGTAGGAGTAAGCCAGAAGGAGCGATCATTGATATCGTTATCATCAATAGGGAGAAAAGCTGATTGAGTGCATTGACTGGAGTACGAACTGAGAGATGTAACCGTGGACAAACCAGGAGATACAGAGATATCCAAACCTTCAAGACAACGTGGGTTTCCGTATTTGTCATATGTCGGATACGGAAGCTGCTGCGGTTGTGGTGGATACTTCTGAAGGGAGGTTTCATCCTTAGCACTGATGATGGTATCAACAACGGATGGGTCCCAGTGTTTATCCTATGTCATGATGACATGTGGGAGTGCGTTGAATTCATCACTGGTATATTTGCGCATGGCGAGATATGGCAATCCATGGCGAATGCTGAGGGGCAATGCGTATCCATCAGTGGTGGTGATTACTTGTCCACCGCCTGCTTTGATGGATGTATCATCCACAGTAGAGAAATATGCTTCCATCTGCCCGGAAGACAGGATACAAGGGTGTCTGTCTTCCTGTGTATGCGCATTCGTTGAAAATGAGGATAATAGGTCCTCTATTCGAGACGGAATATGCTCCACATGTTGCAATGGGAATATTCTGCACTTGGTGATTGTTGATGCATGTTACATTGACATACCGAGGCAGGATATCTTTGGAGATGAAACATGCATCATTATCAATGATACAACCATTAGCACCACGGTCAACCATAGCGAACCCGGGATTGGAGACAGTAGCCTTATCGGCACGATATGTGTATGCGGATACGTGATTGTCGTGCTGTAAGGTCAAGTCGTCTTCGGGTTTGTACCATTGGTGAAAGTTAACTGAATAGGAAGATTTTCCCACGGGTACAAGAGTATCACCATCCCTTTTGTATGGGATGTCAGGGTTCTCAGAAAGGAATCTGGCAGGGTGAGCAGGTGACACAGATGACTTGAGGGGTCGTTGATCCTTGGAGGAAGACTTCTGAAACTTATAGACACCAAGTGATGCATGGAAGATGCCTCGACGGTCATTTTCCACAGCCGGACGGAGATCCTCTGAAGCATTGGTATGGTTATCACCGCTCAAGGTGTCATCTTCAAGGAACGTGACAGAATGTTCATGGGTATATGCCTTCCAAGTGATGGGTTTAACGGCGTTGGGGTCCGGTTGGCCATCTGGGAGCAATTCAGACCGCAATGAAGCGGCCACTATTTTCTTGCCTTCGGGGGAAAAACTCAGCCAATTCTTCATGTCTTGACGTGCTAGTGCCCTCCATATCCCAGTAGGCAAGCGTGTGGTAGGATCAGGTGAACGTCCAGCCTTGAATACCACGTAGTCTTGATAGTCACCTTCAAATTTGATAGGGAGAGCATATTTGCTAGAATTGTGCCCTCGATCTGAAGAGAAGTTGTGAACATGTGTACGTACTGTAGACTTTGGAGCAGACATCACGGACTGAGAGTCTAAGCAAGTAGCCTCGAGTAAGAGTGTGATCTTGAGCTTGTGGATAGCAGCGGCTTCAGCTACTATATCTGTGATGGCACTATTTGGTCCACCGGGGTCCTTGACCTTGGCAAACTGTTCACTTACTTGAAAGCTGGAATAGCAGGCTTGACATAATGCTGATTTTGCGGTATGGTACTCAAGGGGTTTGTTGGGAGGACGAAGCTTATTGAGGTGGTTCAACTCTTCAAACCAGTTTGTGATAAACTTCACTTTGGATTCCTTCCAATTGTCGAGGTTCAACTTTAGTAGCGTTTGCAATTGAGTCAAGTTGTCATATACCTTGGCTTTTGATTCACTGTGTAAATTCACAAAATCAAAATATGCTTGCCGTCCATTGCGTGTGATGGAATGGCTGTGGACGCATGACACGGATAGGTCGCTTTTGAAGACCTCCAACATAAGAACCCAGAAGAAAGCATATTGTTTGACAAAAAGGTCACGTTTGTAACCTTGCAATGCAACAGGTGGCCAGGTTTCATTGAGGAATGTTTCGGTGTCAATGTCGTATGCCTCGAGCTTTGCCTTGAAGCCGATGAGCCAGTGTTTGAATCTTGAGTCATTTGTGAGGGGCGTGAACGACTTCTCATCTCGTGATTTCTGGCACCAAGATTCCTACTTCACTTGTTGAGGAGACTTTTTCTTATTTGTTCCTGGAGGGGGAGCTGGAGGATTCAAGACAGATTCGTTTTGAAGATGCAGTGCACGTGTCATACAGAAGGCACTGAAACTGTCGTACGAATATGATTCTACATCCCTCCAATCCGTTTCGCTCTTGCTTAAATAATTGGTGAAGTCCGCGAGTGCTTCAATGGTCCGTTGGATAGAGCGATGAAGTTGTGTTGGTAGTCCACTACTAGTATCCATGTAGGTAAGTTCACAAGCAAAACCATGTTTGAGAAGTGCATCAAGGAAAGTCGACCACTCGTGTAATCCTCCTTTGAGAAGGGCATCACATAGTAGACTCTCATCTTCCTTCGTGATGTGGAATATGGATACAAGGATCAACTTCATATGGTCGTCAAAGCTAGGAAGACTGATTGCGTCTACATTGCCGCCATCTCCGTCGTTGACCCCACCACCTGCGAGATTGGCAGGCATGTTTGATTGAGATGCACCTGAGTTGCCGGAGGAATCGTGTGGTGAAAGAGAACAACTTCGTAGATGATCTGCGATTGGCATATGCCAGCGTAGGTATTGTGTTCACTTTCGTTCCTGTTCTTTGTATGCAAGCCACCTTAGAGCTTGCGACTGTTAATCTATTATTTTCCTTCTGAATCCGGTTTGCTGAGAGTCTAATTCAAAGGCTTCTGAAGAACAGCACCGCTGTGTTAGTGTATTAGTAGACAAACAGTTGTACTCTACAGGTAACAATTGTGGTTGGATACTTTTGATAATCGATAATCGGACTACAGGCGAGACTATGGAAACGCCAGATCTCTTCTTACTGTGAACTTGTTCAGATACAGCAAGACAGACCTTAGTAATGTAGATTACAGGTAGTTGGTAGCAACTAGTGTGAATTTTGGGATATAAATCAGTTGAATGATAAAAGTATGAGATAAAGTGAAATCTTGCGGAAATGCAAGATATCTCTTTTATTGAGGTGAAATACGTTGCAACTGCTGTTGCGTAGTGATGAGATTACTTGCTGATTATTTCTGTACATGCATTGATCGTTGACCGTATATATCTGTATATATATATATATATATTGTGTGTGAGAAGCTTCAAACAACGGTTTTCTTCTCTTGTTCCCTTAGGAAGATCCTATGATATGTTTATCAATAGATCAGGAATTGTTCCCGTAGGTCGTGTGATACTTTACAAAATCAAAGTTTGCTCACCAAAGAACAAGGGCAATATTAGAAAACAGAGATTGCTCACCGCCAATACGCAATGGGAATCGATAGGCCATGGGAATCAATATGCCGTGGGAATCAATCACTTGGTTGATACGGGACTCATTGATTCATACAAATAGAATAACTGCCGTCGTGTAGCTTTGGTACTTTTGGACACGAAAGGAATTCAATACCTACCCCCTATCCAAACTCAACCTGGAAATTGTCCCAATGCATGCATATTAGGCATGTGGATACCTCAGCTTTGCTACGGGCCAATCATTTGGCGGCTGCTTCTGCCCTGCCAATTGGGACCCAGTTGCTCAGGCCTGTATCCAAATGGCTTGCTACCAATGGCACCACAATCCCGCCAACACACTTTGCACATTGTCATTGTACATTGACACTATACGGCTCAGCCCCAAAATTCCACCCTCCGCCTACCACACTATTACCCAGGGCCATTTGGACTCCATCAACTGGTACAGGGTCTTCAAGGACGGCAAGACCATCACCCCAGGCAGCCCTTGCATCCGTACCCCCCTGGCCATGCCAATGCAGGTAGGCAATCTCTTCCCTGCCGGTGTCATTGTCACAATCCAATTGACATCTGCTGCCAGCATCATGTCCCATCAGGATGTGTCTTGCCGTACTAGCCCTGCCAGGAATGGATCTTCTCCCAGGACAAACTCAACCTGGGGTACACCAAAGAACAGCTCCTGGTTGGGTTCATTGTCAACTCCTGGTCCATGACTGTTTGCCTCTTGCCCTGCTGCCACACCAAAATCCTCTCCTACATCCACAAAGAGGCTTGGCTGCTCCCACATAAGATGGTGACCATCCGCGACCTTGCAACACTCGCGTCCGAGAACTGTTTCTCTACCCCCCGCGGGCTCTCGCGCAGTATTTTTAAAATTCTCGACCCTATTTTTAAAATTTCCTATCTTTTATGGTCGCGTCTCTACTAAAATACCTCACGTGTCGTGCGCTTCTCCTTTCCAGACAATATCTCATCGATCCCTATCTGGATCATCACCTAAAACTCACTCTCGACTTGGTGGAATAAAAATAATCAATTAAATAACATTTTCAGGGTTAGGAATATCATAAAGTTGCCGTGATGAACAATATTTTGTGTCAAACTTCTTGCGCACAAATGATTTTCTCTCATATTCGCAACATGCTGTTAACTGCACTTAGTAACACACAGTGTACAAAATACCACAATAAATACACACTACAAAAACCATGTACAAGTCTACAGGTAATGAACATGTGTGTGCTCCGTACACTGAAATCTCTTCAAAAAAAGAACAAGTGAAAAGACCCTGCAAACACAGCAGAAAAACCCTCAAAGACATGATTTATTTTTTATAGGAATCCCAATCATCAAAATCACCGATGTCATTACCTTCCATTTTCACAACTCTGCAACAACCCTTCTGTTTCTCCTTCACTAGAACAGACCATGAAGGTTCACCACCATGCATAACAAATAGTACAAAAGGACACCAGCTCAAATACCTACACATTTTGGTTGGGAAGGGTATTCAAACGGCAAAGATAAATCCAAATGACAAAGATAAGAAAAATTCAACCCATCTTTTTCCCCTTGGATAGAGGAGAGAATGGAGGCAGACATGTACAAACTCTACCAGGTTTGAGCACCAGCATGTTACTTTACTGATTTGCTGACCAGGAATGGCAATCAAAGGGCTATCCAATGGTATTCTGATGGCTATTCAGATGGGAGGGCTAAGCAGAAACGCCAAATCCATATTTTCCACACAGAAAACACACACACACACTCCAAATAACAAGCAGATATCTCCATACTGGAGTCACCGGCGGCAATGATATTGCAGCGATCTCTTCATTATATCAAGAAGGACGAGGAGGCCTGCAAGTTTTGTATTGATCCAGTGAGCGGATTAGAAGCAACGGACTCAACATAGCAGAGTGACAAATTCGGTTGTATTTCAAGGAAGCAACCCAAATAACGGCGACGGCGGATATCTCTATAACAACGACACCAACAGCAACGATATTGCAGGGGCCTCTTCATTACATCTATGAGAAGAGGCCTGCCAAGTTTCGTATTGATCCATTGAGCGAATTAGAAGGAACAGACTCAACATAAAAAAGTGACAAATTTTGTTGTATTTCAAGGAAGCAACCCAAATAACGGCGACGGCAGATATCTCTATAACAACGACACCAACAGCAACGATATTGCAGGGGCCTCTTCATTACATCTATGAGAAGAGGCCTGCCAAGTTTCGTATTGATCCATTGAGCGGATTAGAAGGAACAGACTCAACATAGAAAAGTGACAAATTTTGTTGTATTTCAAGGAAGCAACCCAAATAACGGCGACGGCAGATATCTCTATAACAACGACACCAACAGCAACGATATTGCAGGGGCCTCTTCATTACATCTATGAGAAGAGGCCTGCCAAGTTTCGTATTGATCCATTGAGCGGATTAGAAGGAACAGACTCAACATAGAAAAGTGACAAATTTTGTTGTATTTCAAGGAAGCAACCCAAATAACGGCGACGGCAGATATCTCTATAACAACGACACCAACAGCAACGATATTGCAGGGGCCTCTTCATTACATCTATGAGAAGAGGCCTGCCAAGTTTCGTATTGATCCATTGAGCGGATTAGAAGGAACAGACTCAACATAGCAGAGTGACAAATTTTGTTGTATTTCAAGGAAGCAACCCAAATAACGGCGACGGCAGATATCTCTATAACAACGACACCAACAGCAACGATATTGCAGGGGCCTCTTCATTACATCTATGAGAAGAGGCCTGCCAAGTTTCGTATTGATCCATTGAGCGGATTAGAAGGAACAGACTCAACATAGAAAAGTGACAAATTTTGTTGTATTTCAAGGAAGCAACCCAAATAACGGCGACGGCGGATATCTCTATAACAACGACACCAACAGCAACGATATTGCAGGGGCCTCTTCATTACATCTATGAGAAGAGGCCTGCCAAGTTTCGTATTGATCCATTGAGCGGATTAGAAGGAACAGACTCAACATAGAAAAGTGACAAATTTTGTTGTATTTCAAGGAAGCAACCCAAATAACGACGACAGCAGATATCTCTATAACAACGACACCAACAGCAACGATATTGCAGGGGCCTCTTCATTACATCTATGAGAAGAGGCCTGCCAAGTTTCGTATTGATCCATTGAGCGGATTAGAAGGAACAGACTCAACATAGAAAAGTGACAAATTTTGTTGTATTTCAAGGAAGCAACCCAAATAACGGCGACAGCAGATATCTCTATAACAACGACACCAACAGCAATGATATTGCAGGGCCCTCTTCATTACATCTATGAGAAGAGGCCTGTCAAGTTTCGTATTGATTGATTGAGAGGAATAGAAGAATCGAACCGGTAAACAACAGTCACAGCAGATATCTCCATATCAACGACACCAACAGCAACGATATTGCAGGGTCCTCTTCATTACATATATAAGAACACGCCGCGCTACTTTTGAATTGATTGATACAGCGGATCAGAAGAATCGAACCGGTGAAGCAGAGGGGCAAAATTCGGCTATATTTCAAGGAAGCAACCCAAATAACAGTCACAGCAGATATCTCTGGACCAACCGCACCAACAGCAACGATATTGCAGGGTCCTCTTCATTACATATATAAGAACACGCCGCGCTAGTTTCGAATTGATTGATACAGCGGATCAGAAGAATCGAATCGGTGAAGCAGAGGGGCAAAATTCGGCTATATTTCAAGGAAGCAACCCAAATAACAGTCACAGCAGATATCTCTGGACCAACCGCACCAACAGCAATGATATTGCAGGGTCCTCTTCATTACATATATAAGAACACGCCGCGCTAGTTTCGAATTGATTGATCCAGCGGATCAGAAAAAAACGACTCAACATGGATGGGAAAGATGATGGGCAAAATGTGGCTAAAAAATGGGCCTCCAACTACTAGGGGTTGCGCCGGTGAAATTGAACGAAATGGTGTGAGTATCTATTGATGTAGTAGAGTACATAATAACAACAGAATAGTATAATCTACATGCCACTTCTGATGCTCCAGGGAAAACGTTGACACTGTTGCTGCTGTCCGCTTGCCTCTAACTCGTTGCTGTTGCTGCCGTCCGCTTGCCTCCAACTCGTTGCTGTTGCTGCCGTCCGCTTCCCTCGAACTTGTTGCTGTTGCTGGCGTCCGCTTGCCTCCAACTTGTTGCTGTTGCTGTTGCTGTTGCTGCCGTCCGCTTCCCTCCAACTCGTTGCTGTTGCTGCCGTCCGCTTGCCTTTGACTCATAATATTTTGCTCACCGTTGTCGACAATTGATTGCCTCGTTGTCATCCCTGAAATAGTAAGAAGAAAAGCCAAAGTTAAAAAATACATCATCTGTAATTTGGTTGCAATATCATTCCTTGTTGCCCTTTGTATGTTTACCGTTTATTCGTACCGTCGTTCCGACAATCGTCCTGATGAAATTGTTGTTGCTGCCGTAGATTACTTCTTACTCCATGTCACAAAAAGCAGTATCTTGTTCCTGTTGATATTGAGGCAAGGGATGCAGGTTCATTGATTTCAAGATGTATATGTTTGGGGGCCAATTCAAACAATATCTATCCAGCAATTTCCCTCTTGTCGAATGCTTTCTATTGTCATGCAGTACAAGGCTGTTATTTCGGACTAAAATATCTGAGAACGGATCGTTGTGCTCAAAGAGGGTCGGATCCCACGTTCCCGGACGGAGTGTTGATTGCAAGAACCAACACTCTACTCAAATAAATCGGATGTAAGAAGGCAGATTATGAAGTTTTTTGTTGTTGTTGTTGTGAGGTAGAACAGATCATGAAGTGATTGTTTTTTTTGTTGCGAGGTAGAAAAAGTGATTTTTTTTGTGGCGAGGTAGAAAAGAAAATTACTTTGTGTTTGTGTGAGAGTTTTTTTTTCTTTTTTCGCGTACGATTTTCGATCGATCGATCGAAGTATCTAGTACATCCTGTAGAATTCTACATGATTTTGTACTAGTGTAGAATCCTACACGTTTTTAGTACTCGATAAATTTTCAGTACAGAATCCGCGTAGGTTTCTACATGAAAAGATGTTTACAACTTACTAGGTAATTTTTGGTATTGAATCCGTGTAGGATTCTACGCGAGTAGATTTCTACACGTTTTTAGTACTAGATATTTTCCGGTATTGAATGCGCATAGGTTTCTACGCGAGTACATTTCTACACGTTTTTAGTGCTAGATAATTTTTGGTATTGAATCCGTGTAGATTTCAACACCAGTAGATTTCTACTCTTGTTTAGTACTAGATAATTTTTGGTATTGAATCCGTGTAGGATTCTACGCGAGTATATTTCTACACATTTTTAGTACTAGATAATTTTCGTTATTGAATCAATGTAGGTTTCTACGTGCGTACATTTTCTGTACCAATAGCAGTAGGGATTTGGGAGTAAGAATGTCAGTACTAAATTCTACAGCTATTGGTACAGAAAATACATATTAAAGGATTGTCATGTGAAAAACTCATTTTCCGGTACGGTACCGTGGTGATCCTATGACAACAAGCTAAACACATGGATAACTGATATTGAGGTCTTTGTTTGGATGTAAATGCTGGTACATGGTACAAGGGGGTAAAGAACTTGCGAGAAGTCCACATATAAGAAAAAATAATTACTGAATTTGCGAACCGGATGTATGCTAGTGTTTTTCTACGTAGTTTGTCTATCCAAATGGCACACAAGATAATATTTTTGGTGTGAATCCAGGGCACAAACTGACTTATTGGGTAATGACTAGTACCAAATTATCCCGTCCAAACTATGAATACATTTATCATGACTCATCAAATGCATAATGAGAACAACTTTGTCACACAGAATGCCCAAAATGTTGTGGTTTGACTCTCCAAATGGCAAACATGGGGGTATTTGTGGTTAAATTCCAGGGCACAAACTAACTTATTGGGTAATGACTCAAAAAGTATCTGGTCCAAGCCATGAATACATTCATCATGACTCATCAAATTCATATTGGTGTTAATTTCCTTTTGAAACTGGCTGTTGAGCTGACTCAATCCGATTACTAAGTATTGAACTTCGATCATAAGAATGACTGTTGTTCGATCACTAAGTATCGAATTTGGGTGTCAGAATGACGATTGCACCTCTGGTTCGATCGTATTCCAATCTCACATAGAGAAAGAGGTCTCATTATTCCAAACACTAAAGGTGCATATGACTTGATCGTTTGTATCTTCGACTCATATGATCGTATCATTCCATCTGCAGTACTGTAAGTTACGTAGGAATGTACATACGTAATTTAGAGTACTGTCGTTTTCGCGTACGTGCAAAAGGAATTTAATAATTGGGAACAACTTTGTCACACAGAATGCCCAAAATGTTGTGGTTTGACTCTCCAAATGGCAAAGATGGGGGTATTTTTGGTGCAATTCCAGGGCACAAACTAACTTATTGGGTAATGACTCAAAAACTATCTGGTCCAAGCCATGAATACATTCATCATGACTCATCCAGTGCATATTGGGAACAACTTTGTCACACAGAATGCTGGAAATGTTGTGGTTTGACTCTCCAAATGGCAAACATGGGGGTATTTGTGGTGCAATTTCAGGGCACAAACTAACTTATTGGGTAATGACTCAAAAAGTATCCGGTCCAAACTATGAATACATTTATCATGACTCATCAAATTCATATTGGGAACAACTTTGTCACACAGAATGCTGGAAATGTTGAGGTTTGACTCTCCAAATGGCAAACATGGGGGTATTTGTGGTTATATTCCAGGGCACAAACTAACTTATTGGGTAATGACTCAAAAAGTATCCGGTCCAAACTATGAATACATTCATCATAACTCATCAAATTCATATTGGGAACAACTTTGTCACACAAAATGCCCAAAATGTTGTGGTTTGACTCTCCAAATGGCAAAAATGAGGGTATTTTTGGTGCAATTCCAGGGCACAAACTAACTTATTGGGTAATGACTCAAAAAGTATATGGTCCAAGCCAGGAATACATTCATCATGACTCATCAAATTCATAATGAGAACAACTTTGTCACACAGAATGCCCAAAATGTTGTGGTTTGACTCTCCAAATGGCAAAAATGAGGGTATTTTTGGTGCAATTCCAGGGCACAAACTAAATTATTGGGTAATGACTCAAAAAGTATATGGTCCAAGCCAGGAATACATTCATCATGACTCATCAAATTCATAATGAGAACAACTTTGTCACACAGAATGCCCAAAATGTTGTGGTTTGACTCTCCAAATGGCAAACATGGGGGTATTTTTGGTGAAATTCCAGGGCACAAACTAAATTATTGGGTAATGACTCAAAAAGTATATGGTCCAAGCCATGAATACATTCATCATGACTCATCAAATTCATAATGGGAACAACTTTGTCACACAGAATGCTGGAAATGTTGTGGTTTGACTCTCCATATAGCAAACATGAGGGTATTTTTGATGCAAATACAGGGCACAAACAGTCTCATTTGGTAATGACTACCAAAGTTTTTGGACCAGGCCATGAATGCATATCACATGACTTACGAAATGCATGTTGGGAACAACTTTTGAATGCATATTGGGAACAACTTTGCCACACACAGTACAGAAAATGTTGTGGTTTGTAGATACAAATGGCACACAAGACAGTACGGTATGTTAGGTGCAGTCTACGAGACTCTACATGTGACTAGAGGATTGAAATACATAACCTTAGTGTGATCAAAAGTTTCCCTTCTGAAAAAATTATGGCGCGGGAGAGATGGCTGGCACAGGTACGTGATCTACTTCTACAAATATATAACAGCGCGCCCAAGCCAGACAACACACAGAAGAAGTTAGGGCAAACAACATAGTACAGAACCCACGGAAAAACTCTACACACTAAACATCATACACATACTACACGAAACACCGTACACACACACACACACACGACACACACAACACAAAACACCGTACACAACCCGACAAAATTATTAGTACACACACAAAACCACACAAAAAGAAATGCATGATTCTTGATCGACACCGTATTCAGAAAATAAAATAAAAAGATGAATGCTATCGGAAAGACACGACGAAGCAAAAAATCCAAGGGGAAGACCCTTCGAAACAACAAAACCATCCGGCCCGGTGATCATCAAAATACAGGGGACAACAACGGTAAGAAAAAAAGAGTGAAAACAAACACCGCAATTACTAACAAAGTGTGTAACAGTAATACCAAAACTATGAACGCATCAAAGGGCAACAGTAAAAAAAATGGTACCGACAACACTATTTCTACTACTACAAACACGGAAGAACAAAACACCATCAACCAGAGTAACGAACCAGCACTGAGCATTACCAACACAACCACCACTACAGTAACAAACCAACAGAAAGAAGGAACAAAAACCAATGTGGTAGAGAAAACATCTAACGGAGAATGCTGTGATTTAGAGGATGTTGCGGAACCTGTCATGAAAAAAATCCAATATGACAAATTGGCACAGGAACTGGCAAAACACTTACGGCAACAAGAGAGGGTACCACATATAGGGGTGGGAAAGGTAGTAATGGTACCTAAACAAACGGAGGCAACCATGCAGGGAGAGGGGACTGATAATGCCGGCGACACAAGAGAACGAGCAGTAAGTACAATTACAGACGAATATGGGCTTATAACAGACAACAATATGCTTAAGGCTTTGAGTGATATGACTGAAACAGTGGACAAGCAGCTAAGGGATTACGTCAAAAAACATTGGTACCCCAACATGAAGTTCCCTATCAATGACAAGGTAACGGCACATGTAATACAAAGAGCTGTTCAATCAAATGCGGTTATGAAGCCACCAAATATTCCACTTGCGTCATTCTGTTCCTTTTATAGGAAACAAGTAGGGACAGTACTGACTGCATTGAGGCACAACTCACAAACATTAGCAAGAAAAAACTGGATAGGTAAATACAGGTGGGAGAATTGGTTGTTGAAATTAGGAATTTTGGAAGCTATTTTTGGTCCGACAACACTAACATGCTGCCCGTTGATACTGATGATACTTCCGTACAGACGATTACAGAAAAGGTCGAGTCCCTATCACATTCCCTGGTACTGTTGCAGTTATTCAAGACACAGAATATGAGGACACAGGTATTTTAAACCCTCAATACAGAACATACAAAGACGCGGAAGATGAAGATTTTTATTATTTTGTTACAAGAATCATGTTGGCAATCAATCCGACAAATTCCAATTTCAAACAACGAAAGGAGAGGCACTTGCTGAGTGATATATTTTCTATAGCAGATGAAGCATTTGCATTGGTACTGATCTACAATGAGCATCATGTATGGGTGAACCAGCAGCGGCAAAAGGGTGATGCCACGATTCGGCGACAAAAAAAAATTCTGCGATTCAGATAGTGGAAGCAGAAATGGATGGATGGAGGAAGGACGCGAGTTGTTCAGTGACTTGTGCGACAAAATTGGCGAGATGCAAAAACACCCAGAAACAGGAAGGAAATTGGAAGAAATGATGAGGGACAGATTTAGGAACGAAAGTTCAACAGATTACACCAACAATAAGCATGGCGATGCAAATATTACTAGTAGCAGCTCCACTAATTGTAGTGGACCAAAAAAGAAAAAGAAAAGAAACGTCTATATTGATCCAGCAATAACAGCATTGATGAATGAAAGTTTATCTATTGGTGAACTAATGTAGAAAATAACCACATACATAATACAAACCTACTAATAATCTTGAACTTAATTTTGAGAATATTAGAAATTATGGAGGATTCGTAATACGTTGCAATAGGAATAAATCAAGCATAATAGAATCTACATTTTAAAAAGGGAATATTGTAGTCAAGAAATAGAATTCACAATTAGGAGAGCAGTATCGAATTGTTATTTGGGAGATTATTATTTTAGAATTAATACTGACTCAAGATTTCTTTTTTATTTGTGAAAAGAAGTAAGTGTTGTTCGTACGGAATAATAATTGGGTTCTGCTAGAGACGGAAATAAATTATTTTTATTCGAGAGTAGAGTAATGTGCATCACGCGCACAGAAATAGTGCTCTGTTAATTTATAGCCCGCCACTTACCCGCAAATTTCAGGTTGTCCAGAAATATTGCCGAGTTAAAATCACGCACAAAATTTGTGCGGGAGAAGTAAATTCGAACCCCGCGAAACAGTTCTCAGACGTCCTTGGCCTCCTCCGCAATGCTTTCCGTCATTATCCATGGGGACTTTGTCACATCCTTGTCTTCTGCAACCTCCTATGTAACAGCATCGCTGCCGCCTACCACTTAGCCAAGCACCAAGTCAAGACCTGCTCACTACACCCACACTATGGGTCTCTCTCCACTGACATTCAGGCCCACTTCACATGGCTCCACGTCCAAGACCAGGCCGCATTTGTCTGGCACCACCATGGCACCATGTTCATCCCCTCTGCTGCCCAGTACCCACTCTAGGTCCTTCTTGACTACCTCACATCCAGCGGCATGTGTTCTACCCCAATTGGCCACCTAGTCACACGTGACTTCACGTTTGACCACAACACCTCCAATGCCTTGCACAGCAGAATTGGTGTCTGCCTCCCTTCACTCAAGATTTTCTGCTTCCTTCCCTATTCTTTGGTACTCTATACTAGGACCAAGCTGCCGTGCGCCAAAATGGCCTACATCCACATCAGCACCCTTGAGTTTCTTGGCATCCTCCTCTGCTTCATCATTGGATAGCTCTGGCACAGCTGGGATCCCACCGTATACCCACCCTACTCTACCCTACTCACATCATGCAACAATACAGTTGCCATTGCCTGGTGGATGAAGGTTTCAACCCAGTTGCTCCTCAGCCGCAATGCCGTTCTTCTCTCAGCTTCTTTCCAGAAAGACTCCCTCCTTGGCATCACTATGGACTATATCAAAGGCACAGCCAACACCCTTGTAGACTCTGTGTCCTGCCTCCATGAATTACATCTCCCCCCTCACATCTTGTATTACATGCACCTGTACCTCTTTCTCTTTTCACAGATATGCTCTCAGCAAAAGTCACTTGCGTCTTGGACTGCTTTCCTCCCAAGTCCCGGACTCATCTCAATCCTGGCCTCCACACTCTCATCCGACTGCAAAATGGTAGCCCCACCAACCTCAGCAAAGCTTGGACAATTTTTACCCGCCGCTTGGCCTTGCAGCGGGCTTCCAGAAAAGCAAATGGTGCCAGCTCCATGCCCAATGACTCCTTTCTACCCTCCGTCATAGCCCCACCAACAATCCCATTGCCATCACTGCAGCTGACATTGCTCTCCATGATGTGAGGGGCGCCACCGTACTGCATACGGTTCCTATCTCCTCCCTGTCCACAATTATGCAGGTCAGTGTCTGTTAGAGGTGAAAAAAAACAACGGTGAAGGTAAGGCGTCCAAGGGCTTCTCTCGCAATCACCTCCCAGCCCTTGACATGGCGGCCACATGTCTCCGCATATTACAGTGTTACTACTGTTTCTTACCTCTCTCAAGCCGGCACACGCCCTCCTTCTGACTTGCCTGCTAGTGCTCTATTGCCCCTGTTGATCTCATATATACCACATTTCCGGATTCAACGTTGAGGCTGTATTACGATCGTTGGCACGTACAGTCTATGGTGTTACATCCACATCTACCCTTGCAAAATTCATGTGCCACTCCACAGGCAGCAGGCGTGAGTCCCGAATTCATTTAAAAACAATTACGCTGGAACAGTGACTCCTGGCAAACATACACGCGCGCCCTCCACGTGCTTGCGCACCAACACAATGCCATTCTCAATAATGCGGCTGCCTTGCCACCCAACTGTTGGTAGACTACTTTCCAACACAATTCCAGTCCATGCCTTTTTCCAATACCACACTTTGTAACACATATCCCCCCTCCCTTTTTGCCAATGTTTCTGCACAATTTTCAAGACTATCCATAAACCATTTTAACACACCATGCTCAGTCCCTCTGACTTACCTGTTCCTACTCCATGTCCCCTCCTGTTGCTGGTCCCTACAGCTGCCATGTTGTCTTCCCTTCCCATCCTCAGTTCCTGTGAATTTCCTCCTCTTGCCACAATCCATGTTCCCTGAGTTCCAACAAGTGTCCTCCTGAACTATGGTTCCCTGTCACCCCAATTTCCACCATGCGAATGACGCTCTACACCTTCTATTCTCACATCCGGTCGCTCCTAGGCAGTTTTAGTGACTTCACCATGTTATTCCCACCCGATGTTGTCTGATGGGTGAATCCGACTGAAAGAAAAGCCACAACGGCATCCATAGTCGCCACCATGCACCAGCATGACTGTCTGCTCCAGAAAATCATCTTGTGTTACTTCCTAAACCCTAAACGCAAAACTCACTACCCCGTGCCGCCTGTGGCCTCCTGGAAGAGCTTTTTCACACCTCCGACAATTTTGCACAGCTCATCTGTACCGCTGCCATCAACATCAAAGATGGTAACTACGCTTCAGCCGGTTCTCTCATCCCCTGTCTCCGCCATGTCCATGCGCAGCTGCTCCAGTACCTTCCTCCCTCCCATTCCCCGCCCCAATCTTTAATGTCCCACCCTCTCAACATTCCCTTAGAAGCTGTTATCCCAGGCCCCAATAGACTCACCAGCTACTCCCTTGTTGTTTCACCCAACCGTAACAAAGTCTTCCCTGATGTCAACAAGACCCAGCTCACCCTTGACCCCCAAACAGTACGCCCTTGGCGCTTCAAATGGAATGCATTATTTAATGACGCGCAATCCAAATGAATTGGCTTCCTCCTGACCCCAAACAACTTTTCGTGCTACTTTGCACCTACCACACCATCCCACACTGTCCCACCTCTGCAACATCCTCATGGCGTACACGGTCAGCTTCATCCTCTCCATTGTCACCTCCCCTCTTGCCAATACCACACAAGCCGCCCTCCACTTTGCTGATGGTCACACTCCCATCCTACCCCCAACAGCCCAACAACTTGAGGCCCTGGCTGCTTTGACTACTGCCCTTGCCACACTTGGCCTCGCCCCAGTCCCCCTGCGTGCCAACAAGCTCGCTATCACCACCGTTGACACCAACCAGACTAAGTTCCTCTATTTCCCAGTCACTACCTCTGCAGATGGCGACCCACACTACCTCGTTGGCGCCTATGTCCCGGGCGCACACCTACTCTTCCCGTGCTGTGCCCATAGCCGGACCCTTATCCAGCTCACACAAGACAAGACCAATTGGTTCCACGCTACCATGATTACCACCTACTGCGGCTGGAACATCGGTACCAGCGTTGCTTACGTGTACCACTTTGATTCAACTTCAACCCTGACATTGATCAACAACCTTCCCACCCCCCAGGCCCCAACCCAGCACCCTGATACACCCACTGCCTAACCCAGAGGCTGCACATATACCTTTTCCTGCCTTTCCCTGTGTCCCCAACTCTGTCCTTTCTGTTACACCTTCCCATTAAACACTAAACAGTATTTGCCCAGTTTTTTTTTGGGTAATATGTACCTTCGGAGTGGTGACAGATCTGATACGCAATCTTGCCTGCCTCATGTACATTCACCTGCCAAGGAAGCTACTCCCCACCTCGGAGTGGCAAGGGGTTCTCTGTACTCAGTGCAACCCTAACCCTAATCTCCTTCCCCCTTTAGGCTTCGGGTGAGCCCTGACCATGCATTACCACACTAAAGCCTGCGCACGCACACATACTACACCTAGAGCTTCTTCAATCTGCCATGCCTAACTTCCACGTAGTCAGTGTAGTGTATAGTAGACATAGTGTAAGCATCATGTGTGAGCTCAGAGGACGTGCACTCCAAAGTTGTCCTATTCCCGAGATGGCGCCGGAGTATCCCAGAGAATACGCGGACTTCTTTTGTTTGATTAAAACATATGCCCGTTTAGGTATGTCGTATTCAATGTACGTAAATCTTAAGATTGTGCTTCGACGAGAAAGATACCCGTTATGTGTAACATTACCGCAGAACATTTGAACAACCGAAGCAATCGAGCGCACACGACCAAAAAGTATGCGCCCGCGTATTTGCAAATAGACCAATTTATTAGTTGCTCCCTGGAGTGATTAATTGTTCACCGGAACGATTGAAGATGCTCAGAACAATCATGATCAAGAATCGCAATTACATATAATATGTCAAGGAACATATCTAAAGTGTCAAAAATATTTGGGGGTGTCATAACACCTGACATTCAGACACATGAAACATTTAACCAAGGGAAAGGTGAACAGAATAATGTTCTCATTCTTTTTACTTTATCTAGTCAACAGAGTTAAACAAATGTATTCTCTTTTAGGCTTAGTTTGATTGTCACTGATAATTGTATCCAATCAACATAAATTAAAAAGAATCGATACCTACATTTCTATGGGATACCTGCATGCTCCTACTGGATGTGTCAACACAAACTGTTCATATGTGAACAACAACAACAATGGTGGCAACCCACAACCAGACAAGACAAAAGGCATCAGGTTTGGAATGCAACCAAACAATGGAAACACTCCAAATCAGAGAACAAAGCACAACAACACTACGAAGAAGCCAAACAAGCCAAAGAAGTTTGCCGACCACAACCAAGGAGAACTGAAGGGCATCCTCATCTTGGAAGATGCAACTATCAGAAGCTACAACACCCTAAAGGAAAGACTGGAAACACTCGTGGGTTCAGGTCAATACAACTCACAAATGGGAACGTCAATTGAGAAAGTTGGAGCAATCCACCAGAAAGGACTTCGCACCACCAAAGCCAAAGGCCCAGGAATACACCATGTGCATCACCGCCAAGGAAGGGAATGAGGTTGACAAGGAAGATACCAACGAAAAGACAGCACTAATGGACATGTACCAAGAAGAAGTCAAGATCTAGACAAAACAATGGGTCATCTACGGTCCTTGCAGAGGCAAAACCAGGATCAATCAACACAGATTGGATCCTCCTGGACAGTGAATCCTCAATCAAGCTCCTTGTCAACAGACAAATGATCAAGGATATCCATGAGGCGCTGAACGGACAACACATGAATATCCATTGCAACTCAGGAGAAGCCAGAACAAACCTAATGGGCACTCTACCAGGTTTTGGTCCAGTATGGTTCTATCCTAAGGGGATTGCCAATGTGCTTTCATTAGCACTGGTATCTGATCGTTTCCGAGTGACCATGGATACAGACGTGGAGAACGCCATCTTTGCTCACAAGGATGACTGTGCAAGGAAGTTCATTAGATCCCCATGGAACCTATACTACTGCAATATGAAGGACATTAATACCAACATCCTCACCATCAAGACAGTGGAATCAAATGAGAAGCAGCACTCCAATCTTGACATCCACTGAGCCAAAAAGGCAAGAGAGATACAGGAGATACTCGGATTCCCAACAACAGAAGAACTGGTGCAAATGATCCAAAAGAATCTAATAAAGAACTGTGACCTAACAAGCAGAGATATCAGCCTCATGACCAAAGTGTACAGCAAGCATAAGGGCATCCTAAAAGGAAAGAGTGTTCACAAGCAACCTCCCCATATAATGGAGGACATCAACCCAGTCCCAAAGGACATTCTTAGTCCATACAAACATGTGACACTATGGGCGGACATCATCAATGTGAATGGATTGAACTTCCTAGTTACAATATCCCGGCACCTCAAATTCTGGACATCCCTCTTTATCACAGACATGAAACAACCAACTCTGCTCAAGGCCATCTAAGCAGCAATTGGTTAATACAAGTCAAGGGGATTCAAGGTGACACAACTTCATGCCGACAACCAATTCGAGTGCCTCAAGGACAATCTACTAGGGAAGGGCAACCTGGTTACAGTCCACTGCGTGCCTGCAGGATAGTATGAGCCAACCATAGAACGCAGCAACAGAACAGTCAAAGAAAACCTTCGAAGTGTGTTCAACAATCTACCTGTAGCCAAGCTACCCAAGCGTTGCATTATTGAAATAGTGTACAGCGCAACGTTCTGGCTTAACTGCAGGATAACCAGCGTGTGCGGCATGACCCCAATCAGAGAACTAATGACCGGCATTCTTTCTTACAATACATACAAGCACACCATGAGGACACAGACAACACCATCGGCCCGGTTGGATGATTCACCGTCTTTTCCATCGCCACAACTTAAACCAAATCACAAATAATTCGTGCTGCTGCTTGACTGGCACAACCCAATCAGACCACCGCATTGACCAAGACCCGAAGCATTCGTCAACGTGAATTTTGTACCGCTCTAGTTAACCATCCGTGGTGTCGTCCCACATCCTGGGAAGACATAGATGCCGGAAAGCTGCAAGTATCGGGCGGCCGATCAAAACTATTACGTCTTTTGCAATAAATTTGAGTGCACTGAAGGAAATTATCCCATTTAAGGGGGAAACAGCTGTGCCAAAAACTGGGATTAAAAGTTCTTGTGGAGCGGGGCAGCACGTTGGCCACAGCAAGACTTGACTTCTGGGCTATACAAAAAGGCTCTTGAACCACCTAATTGTTGATCTCAGGGTCCGCTGCTATCACTTCACTAATTGATGAACAGGTAGATAGAGGGAAGTAGAGATATTGTTAGTTTGGTGTTGTCTAAATTGTTTTTTGTTGAGTAAATTCTAGAAAAGTGAGAATGATCTCTAAAGTTTGGAATTGTTGATTCCTGATAAGTTTTGTTGTTGTCAATCGTGTTGACACATTCTGTCGTCCTTTTCTTCTGGTTTCGGGATTTTGTGGGATTGCCGGTTAGCGCAATATTCATGGTTTTGAATTTCACCGTTAAACCGTCTGTCTGTATTCCGTCCAACACACTCTTGTGGTCCATTTGACGCTATGGGTTCTTGTGGGCCATCCGTTTCATTTCCCCCAGTACTTTCTTCTTTGTCCATTAGCCTGTACTTCTTCAGAGTTTCGTAATACTTACGTCGGTACTCATTGAAGTCCTTGCATCAATTCCGAGCACTGCGTTGCAGAACTTGTAGAACAATGCTCCTTGTAATGGCTTGGTAAAGAAATCGGCAATCATTTCCTGAGTGGGACAGTATTGCACTTTTATATGTTTCGTTTGCTTCCTTTGCCTGCCCAGAATCCTCCATTGTTCTACAAGAGCATTGCACTTTGGTTGTCTTGCATCAAAATATCTTCATTTTCGTATCCTCCTTGTTCGATTCAAAATAGCCTATACCACAATGCCTTTGGCAGTTTCTCTCCCATCGTCACCAGCTCGGTTTCAGTAGAACTGACGGTATTGAGTTTCAGCTTTGTGGATGCGCTATACATGGCGCCTTTGCCTTCCGTAGCAAATACTCCTGCATGTCCTTTCATGTCAGCGTGAACCTATTAAATTCCTTTCGTGTCTAGGTTGGTAGAGGTACGAGATTTGAAATAATGAGACCTCACGAATTACTAGGCTCATTCTTACGATCGAGTCCGATACTTAACTGGAAGAAAAAGGATCGATAGCTCATTCTTACGATCGAGAATCGATACTTAACTAGAAGAAAAAGAATCGATAGCTCATTCTTACGATCGAGAATCGATACTTAACTGGAGAAGAAGAATCGATCGTCACTCAAGTTCGACACTTAGTGATCCAAGAAAGAACACATGCCAGATATTAGCATATGCTATATTTTGTTAAGTGTTCTGTTTTCAAGAAAAGACAGCAGAGGTTCGAAGCGCTGCTCACAAACTTGTTACTTGTTTTCTGCTGTATAAAATACGTGCTGTATTAGCGGCAACACGTTACACGTTATATCGTGTTGTATTAGCGGCAATGCGATCTTTAAAGTGCTATCTTGCTCCCCAGCAAGATAAAGCGCATACTTTTAGATTATTTGATTATTCAACCTTAAACCTTGTACCGGACGTTCTTGCGTCCTATTGTAGAACTACAAGCCTAAGATCTATCTGATTGCGTCGGTTGCCGATAGTCAGAATAGATCTGGTTGGATTAGCATCCAACCGTAGTGGATATCAGAGAAATATTAGACAAACAAACAGACCGGCACCTCAACCGGCCTGCAGCTAAAGCTCCTGTTGCTCTTCTTTGCCTTTGGATTGAATCAGCTCAACAGCCAGTTTCAAAAGGAAATTAACAGAACCGCGTGTGATCCATCCATGTATATGACTGTACCCTTTCCATCGGCTCTAAGGACCAGGGGTAGATGTGGCGTATGCTGTAAATATTTCATGAGGTGCGTCAACTTCTTCCAGTCATGTTCATCGGGTCCCTTGACTCTTGTACAAAGGAAACCTGTGGCTAGTTGCATATCAACTCGTGTACATAGTCCGAGATATAGTGTAGTCGCCACTCGTGTATGAAATTGCTTGCTTTTTGCCTTGTCCAGTTTCCTCGCATTTTCATCACTTGTCTTGAACAAGTATTCTGGTGTTGCAGTTGGCTTCATGCCCTTCATGTCTGCTGGCAGTTTGTCGATGAGCTTCTTTCATAGTCGTACATCTACAGTGTTACTTCACTGTCCTTGGAGAAGTCGATTGTCCTTTCAAGGTACTCGTGTATTTCCCCCTTAATTGTCAGAGGGTCAATCTTTCCGTATACACTGTTGAGCTGTTTCAGTAGCTCTGTGACGCACTCCGGCTTTACATGGCTAATCAGACCATTGTCAACGTGGAATATGACGCTGAGTTGGGTTCCATCAACGATCTTGTTCCATACACATGAGTCATATTGATTCATCTCTAGTCCCCACTCCTGTAGATGTCTTGTGAGTTTTCGATATGCCAGAATGGCAGCGTTGAGGGTACCATAAATCACCTTCTTCTCCGCATGTTCTTAAACCTTCTTTGATGTTCATATGTGTGAGAGTGTAGTTATTCAAGAGATCATAATGAGATTCAACACAGTCAAGGTACTTGAGTGTTGTCATGAAGTTTTGGTGCTCATTTTGGTTGAGACTTTTTATCTTTATCGGATAATTGTCCACTTGCAGATCATGAGTCTTTTTAAGTTCAGCGTGGGATCCAAATGTAGCGTATATGTAATCGGGGTCACGAGTAGAACGCAATTCCTGACCACTACGTGTTCAAATGGGGTGATAGATATCGTCCTGTGGGTCATCCTCATTGTCATCATTGATTGCTGCTGACGGTTCAGGATTTTCACCCAATAGGTCAGGGTCTTGTTCATCCACTCCTGTGGTTTGGACATTGTGATCGTCCACTCCTGTAATGTCAAAGTTTTTGGTGTTCACTCCTGTGCTGTCGTCATCGGAATCTGAGGTGACAAGAGCAGAATCATCATCTTTGACAGGGATATTGATCGTTGTATCAGTTGGGAGAAAATCATCATCACTGTCATCATCGTCATCGTTGGTGTCGTAGATAGTGTTGTTGCGGTCACCAAATGTGAGCCCTGTACGGCTCCGGCGTGCTAGGTGTTCAACATATTTGATGGCGTCAAGAGGCATGGGTAGGATTTTGTAGTCCTTCTGATGTCAATAAAGATATTTTCCAGTGAGGAGACTGTAGAATTGAACTCCACCTTGTAAACTACCAGTGGGTCCAAGAGCAATTGCCCCAACAGTTTGCTCTTTCATCACGTTGTCGGTTCCTTCGTATGTTTGTGCATATTCACCAAATATTACCCGAAAGTGGATCTCATGGTCCAGTATGATTCCTTTGATAATGGTACGGTAGTGGGAGAAAGTTCCTGAGAGACCCCATCAGGCCATGGAAATGCATTTAGGTAGAAAACCACATATGACACCAGGGCAACGTCCATTTTTTTGGCAACCTGGTAAAAGGGAGCATTGCATGTGTGCAACGGCATTGTTCCTTCACAACACGTATAAAACATTTGATTTCTGGGACATGCTCGTCCTTAGACACAAAATTTATGTGCACGTCAGTCACATCCAGTTTGGTTTGAAGACTATCGAATTGTAGATCAAGGAGAATGGCTTTCACTGTGAAACCTTGTATGCCATATGCTTTGATTACTGATTGCAAAGATGATGCAAGGTCAGCATGCCGCATAGATGGCAATGGTGTACTGGTTTCATAGTGAATTCCTCTTGAAATTGTGGCCAAAATGGGACACTGGTTGATGTGCATGACATCAGCAGCAAGAGTAAGCTCACGATAGTGCTCTTCGATTGTTTGTGGGATGGGAAGTAATTCATATGTGTCGACATTGTCTTTTTGTCTATACGTACGCTTTCCTTTGATAGCGTATATACTTGGTCCAAGAATCTTACCTGCAATTTGTACATCACTTGGGACAAACGGCGAGTTCTTGATGACGCATTTTGTCGCCATGTCCACCAGGGTCTTGTCACTCAGGTGACCAGCTATGTGTTGGAAACATTGTAATGCTTCGGCTCGGAAAATGTCATGCTTGGTGAATTGCGCTTTGTTTCCTTCAATAGTCTTGATGTGATGTTCTTGGAAGGAAACAGGCTTGATAGACAATGCAGTCAGGCTTGACTCTGTGTTGATGATGTTGTCTCCAAACACATGATTTGGTTTTCCGGCCCCGGAGTATTGGCAAGAGTCAAGGTAATATAGACCTCTCCCATCAGACTTGAAAATACGTTTGATCTGATTGGGTGCTTTGACATGGAACTTTTTCCAATTGGTCCCACCGGGTCCTGCCATGCTTGAACACTTGACAGAAAATTTGTTGATGACTTGAATTAGACCGAACAAAAGGATATTGGCCATTCCCTTGCAGTGTAGCCATATGGTTCCCACTCCTGGGAGCTCGCCAATTTTGTCTATGATGATGCTCCCGGCATTTGTGTGCGGTTCCAGTTTCTTGGTGGTCTTGCGAATATTGAGTAAAAACATCTCCTTACAGAATATATGTACCGTCGACTGGTTATCAAGTAGGATCCAGAAATTGTCAAGTTGTCCTCTTACATGTTTGTTGTTCATGCAATACACGTGGTTCCTGGTCATGTCAGCTGTGCACATATCCGGTAGCGATTGTTGAATGAAGGCATATGCTGTGGCATAGTCATCTTGGTCAAGCTCATCTTCAAAATCGAAATCATCACTGCTTTGCACGAGTGCGGTGCCGGAATTTTCATTGTCTTCTTGTTGTTCCAGCTGAAGTGTTTTCTTGTCATTTATTTGTCTGCCATCCTTCTTGATGGTGTATGGGCATTTGGGTGATATGTGGTCATCACGATCACATCGGTAGCATACGATTCTTTTTGACTTTTGTTGTATTTTGTTGTGCCGCTCTTGATCAGGTGCAGTGACAGCAGGTGCTGCACCTAAAGGAAATTTTTCTTGTCTTGGGTGGTGTTCTTCCCGGATTGTGCAAAGTTTAATCCTGGGGTTTGCGCCTTGGAATTATAGACCGGCTCATCATTGTTTTTATTACTCTGATTGTTGCGGCCATTTTGGTTCTTTCCTTTACCAGGCTTGAATTGGTTCTGGATGAACTTTTCACTCCCTTCATAGTTCACTAGGAGAGTATATGCATCTTCCACCAATTTTGGCATGTGATCAGTTCCTTTGGCATAGTCATTGTTCAGCTCACGCCGGCATTCTTCAAAACGTTCACCTGCTTGCTTGAGGAATATGAGGTCCTACATCAGATCATTGGTCTGTTCCTTGATTTGTGATTCATAGCTTAGATATTTGCTTGTCTTCATTCCTCCTTGTCCTAGTTCCTTCGCCTTCTGTGCCAGGAGATGTACTTCTAGGTCACCGCATCTGAAATGAAAGCTGATGTGCTTCAGGGATTTGCGTCATTTGTTGAAATGTTCAAGGTAGTCCGATAGCGTCATTGAATTTCCGTTAAGATTCATGAGTCCGAAGATTGTATCCATGACGCTGGTGGGATAGTGGTCAGTAGTGCTGATTTGTGAGCACACTCTTCCAAGGAGCTTGTATAGTTTTATGGAGTCTTTTGATTGCTTGATTGGCGTGGAATTGTGTTCCGCTTTCATCTTGTTCTTGAGGGTCGTTGTCAGTTGTACCCAGATGATGGCATAGCACGACGATAGATTCCGCTTCACTGTGCTGTGTGTCTCGTTGTATCGCTTGAGGTCAAGCTTCCATATTTCTTTTTCCCAGAAAAGAAACTTCTTGAATTCGTCTTTGGTGTGCTTTGCAGGATGGGTCATCCCGACTATGGTCATTTTTGCATTCTCGAGTGATGTGACTTCGCTCATGGTGTATTTCTTTCCAATGTAGTTGAGTAGAGCTTCTTTGGAGGTGATCGACTTTGATTGCATTTCTTTGCCATAGTAGAATATGCGTTCCTCCAATCCTGTAGTTCCGTCTTGGAACTTATTCTTGCTTGTGGTGTGTTCAAGTTTCCAGTGGATTGTTTGTTCTTGTTCCAACTCATCTTCTTCTTTGCGGACTGGCCATTGTTTGTATTACCACTCCCTGTGGTGTCATTGCCTTTTGGCGCTTCTTGGTTGATAGCATATGGTTTGGTATCCGCCATTGTAGATGGTTTGCTTCTTCTTTCGATTCCTTACCAAATAGAGTGCTCATTCTTTCTTTTTGTTAGTCTTGCCTTTTCTAGAATTTATGTTGATCTCACGTTCCGCTACTATCACTTCACTAAATGATGAACAGGTAGATAGAGGGAAATATTGTTAGTTTGGTGTTGTCTAAATTGTTTTATGTTGAGTAAATTCTAGAAAAGCGAGAGTGATCTCTAAAGTTTTTAATTGTTGATTCCTGATGAGTTTTGTTGTTGTCAATCGTGTTGACACATTCTGTCGTCCTTTTCTTCTGGTTCTGGTTTCGGGATTTTGTGGGATTGCCGGTTGGCGCGATATTCATGGTTTTGAATTCCGTCCAACGCTAATGTTTCAGAGCTTTTCGCTTGAAATTCCGGCCAACGCTCGTCCTGTTGTACTGTGATGGTCTGAGTATTAAATAATGCGTCAAAATTCGAGCAAAAACCGATTGCAAATATCGGTGGCCACACTGAACGCAAATTCTCCAAAAGTCGTTCAAGAGATGGACCAGGGATTCATCCCACCCTCGATCAAGAAGGCTAAGTTGACACCGCAAGAAGAAGACGGCATTCTGTTCTGCCGAGCCGAGCAGGATCTAGAAATCACGCGGTTAAGGACATGCAGACAGACTGTGAGTCGTACAACAGGCAGGCCGAATTATTTACTCGTGATGGTCGCCAAAGTAAATAACTGTTTATACGATTCATTCCTTCTAACGCACATGCGGCAGGTAAAGAGAGATCAATGGAGGTGCGATCCAAGTACCATTCGATCTCTAGTAATGCTCACAATTTTAGAACCTAATCAATATTACAGCAATCTACCTACTGCAATAATGACACGAAGTAGAAAACAGAGTTTATCAGACCCAATGATTCTAACCAAAAAGGGTGCTTAGTCAACAATCGGCTACCGTTCAAATGAGTGTCCCAGCGGTTCACACGACAATAGAAGGAGCGAGACCGATTACTGACTGATCACCGGTTAATCGAAGACCCCGGAAGGCTATGTCTAATTTTGAGCACTTAGAAGGGTAATGGCACTAGTGCAGCATGGCTTGAGCTAATACCTCTTGCTTCTCTCAAACGACATAACGGCCTAGGGGGAAGAGCAAATGCCATTGATAAAAGATATCAAATTCCGGGCCGAAGCAGTCGCAGTCTTTACATTCAAATGTAAACGTGTTCCAATTCAAGTATAGAGAGGTCCATATGGCGCCTCAAACAACACAATGAGTACTGGCAACACACCTAGGTGTGCATAGAAACGGCAACAAGCTAACGGCCCCAACAGCATGCGGCACGAACACAGCCTAGTAGGACTGAGTACAAATCGAACCGCAATCCCAAGAATGGGGACGTATGTCCTTCGTACGGGATAGTAAGGAGATAACAATAAGGCGGGACAGCGCACAGACGTGTGCACGAAGCTGATTCTAGCCAGTAAGATACGGAGCAGACGGTTGAATTATTCTAGAGCAGTTTCAACTCCCGCCCATTAGAGGGATCCGTTGGACTTGTAACCGTAAAATAACGGGAAAACAAACCAACGGTCCCAATTTCTGTACAAGCAATTCAACGGCAGCAGATCTCTGTGGGAACCAGTAGCGGGCCGGATCAAACGGCCACTAGATTCCCACACAAGTGAACCCAACGGCCCGCAAAGGGATTCATAAGCCAAATCAACGGCCCTGATTCAAATCGGAACCCAAACAGTTTGCTTAAGTATGGGGCAACTGAGAGATTTGCATTCGGAATAGAAACGTTTGTAGAATTTTGCAAGGAGAAACCACGAGAAAATATCCACTACTAGTTATATTGCGAAGAGAGTGATTATTTGAGAAATCCAAAACCCCTTCAGAAAATCATTCATATATCACTTACAGAACAAGTAAGCAACTATTCCAGACGCAATATACCGACCATGGTGAGAGGAAGAACAGCCCGACAGAACCAACGCAACAACAATGCGGCCGCTAATCCAGCGGCTGCCGCCGCTAACCCAGCAGCTGGTGGACCCGCCAACAATGGGCCAGCTATTCCTGCCAATCTCGGCTTTACAGCGGCGCAAATGGAATTTATGAGGACCATGATGGATACTAACCGGGCTCCGGCACTCACACAAGAGGTCCAAGATGCAATCGAACGCGCTAATCAACTGGACGGAATCCCTGGATACGCAGGGGAAAGGACCCTAACCCCAACTAAATTAGTGTTCAGAGAAATCTTGGAATCTTTCGGGTTGAACCGGATTACAGCAGAAGAACTTTTCCGGACTGGCTACAGCAGTACTGACTCCCTCTGAGACATGGATGAATCCGCAATCAAATCCCTGGTGAATGGTGTCAACAAGACCAAACACAACTACTGCCCGGACCCAAAACAAGTGTATGTGGGGAGGGTCTTCGGGGATCGGCTCAAGTTGTTTGTGGCTTGGATTGAATTTCAGCCTCTCATTGGGGCTACAGCTACTCCGGTTGACTGGATGGCTGACCCGGACGTAGAATCCAAGACTCGAGCTCGCCTCAAGTCCCTCAAGGAGGACGACAGCAACACAGCGGCCGGGGATCTTACTCTCCCAGAACCACTCACTGCAATGTCAAAATTCAAGGAATTTGATGAACGATTCAGGGAGTATCTTAGACACAAAAGTGGTGTCACCAAAACATCTCTACTCTACACGATCCGGAAGGACTCGATGGTCGGCGATGCTGAGAGGGGGGGGGGCTGTTGGATCTACCACTCAAAGAATTAGGATTCGCCCAAGTTGGTCCAACTCTGATCTATGAAGACAATGCATCAGCAATTGAAATCATCAATGCCCAGAAGCCAACTGAAAGGACCAGGCATATTGAAATCAGGTTCTTTGCCATCCAAGCATGGAAAGAAAATGGTGAAATCAAGATGATCCATATCCCTGGAATTATCAACCCAGCTGATGATCTAACCAAACCATTGGGATGGATCTTGCACGCCTGACACGCAAGATACATCATGGGACACTACCCAGGTTAAATCAGGCACGTTAGAATCGATTTGATCCAAACGTCCGATCGATCAGTCACCCAACCGATTCAATTTAAACGTCCAATCGATCAATCGATAGGACGACGATTCGATTTGATTCAATCCAATCCGAATGTTTGATCTATCAATCGATAAAACGTCGATACAATTCCTGGCTACATAACCGACTCTAATATACTCCGACAGTAATCCAACATTGAATGAAAACACATGTTGGATCAAGGGGTGTGTTGTCGGCAAAAAATACGGACTGTTGTCGGCATCAAATTCGATCAAAAAAGCCGACGAAACGAACGAAACGATGACCGAGGTGCAGAATACGAGAACAATCAAGCGTTAGAATCAAACGCACCTCCACTACTTAGAATCCTTAAGTGGTAACAACGATATCAACTAAGGCTACAAACAAAAAGGGGATATTTGGTTAGAAACAAGAAATATCCAAAGACCTGAACAATAAGTAAACACTTGGAACCCATAAGTATATTCAAAAGAATATACTTGATATCCCGTGAGGAAACTACTTATTGCAATCAAGAAAATCAATACCGGATCCAGATGGGCCTACTCATATCCAGCACATATACCACGAATAAGCATACGCCCCATCGAACAGAATACTTAACCCCACAATGACCGATACCATCGAATGACCGATACAGTAAGACCGACACGACGCTAATACAGCAACAGCAACAGAAGAATCGGTACGATGGTAAAGAAGACAGTAACAAATAACCGGGGAAGATCTCTACCATGTAAAATACAGAGAGCCCCGATACAGTGAAATACACAGTAAAAATAAGAGCGCCTCTCTGAGCTCACATCTCTTTAAATTTCAATTATCCTATACCTTTTGGTCGATTTTTAGAGTAACAACAACTCTTTCAGGGTGCCTGCCGGTTTGTGGGACCTCCATCAAATATTCACCCACGATTCATCCTGAACCGTTAGGCACAGGGTATGACACGACCCGGCTACTCCATTTGGCTTCTGTCTGTACTAGTAGAGTTCCTTCCCAACGCACCGGATATACTCCAACGGACGTTTCAACCAGGTTGATTTCAGCCCTTGCTGGAACCACCAGGGAGGACCAAGAAAATCTTCGAAATTCAGCAAATTCTATGATTTCTGATGTTTCCACCAAGCCTTCATCAGCCGGTCTGTCCTCATTATCTGAAGCTGAGCTTGCCATTCAACAGGAAGCCAAGGCTCGCACCAAGGAAAGGAAGCTGTTAAGACGCCAACAAGATGTCCTAGACCAAGAAATGTCTCTTGACAAGAAGTCTTTCATACGACGGGGACAATGGGGACCTCCAATAAGGATACCTGACAAGGTTGACAGGTATGATGCCAACGCCATTGCTAAAATGTGGAACATCAGTGAGAAGAGGGCCAAGGCTACTATTGCAGTCACTACCCAAGATGGCATTCGACAATTGTCCCAGCCTATTACAAAGAGACTGAAGACACAGAAGTGGAGGAATAGGAGGATGCTCAAGGGTTGTTGGTACGCCGATACTATGAAGTTCAAAGTCCCCAGTATCATTTGTAATGATACGGCAGCCCAGATCTTTCCAAATGGAAAGGGCTATGTGGCCTTCTATCCTGTCAGAGGAGAAGTCCGATGTCATGATGGCAACCTCACTGCTCTTGGCAGAATACAGCAGAACACAGTGCCGGGGACTTGAGGAGGGCAATCCGCTGGATGACGTCTAAGAAAGGCAGTCCCAGGAGGTGTTGGGCCTTCTGTGGAATGTTAGCGGCTGGCCGGATGAACCTTGTGGCATCAAGTGACCCTTCCTCAATGGGGAGGACTAGCTTTGAATTGGTGCATGGGTATACTCCAGATATCACCCTGTATATGATTCACGATTGGTATGATTTCATCTGGTGGTACGACTTAAATGGAAAGACAAATAGGCTTGGCCGGTGGCTGGGCCCATGTGGGGATACTTTCGGTGGTGGAGATTGTCACTATGTCTTATTTAAGACCGGAAAAGTTCACATAACAAACAGCACCCGGGCTATATCTGAGGAAGAATGGAGGCACCCAGATATCCTATCACAGTTGGAAGCACACAACAAAGAAATCAACGAAAAAATAGGCGATGAGGTCAAACCTTCCGATACTTATCTTGAAAACAAACTTGGCGAACCACCTCTGGGCCTATTTGATGGCAAATATGAGGGAGAGGATGAAGTACTCATGGCAGAAGCCGAGGCTTCTTCCCCGGATGTTGATGACCTATCTGCTAAGGACCTTGATGAGTATCTTGGGACCAAGGTATTACTCCAGATAGGGGACCAACACATCTGGGGGCTAGTCAAGAGCCGTTGCAGGGATAAGGATGGTGTGCTGATTGGTGAAAAGAACAACGATCCCCTCTTAGACACGAGGTCTTACGAGGTCGCTATGCCAGATGGATCTATTGAAATTTATACAGCCAACACACTTGCAGAGAGTATTTATTCTTCCGTTGATGATGAAGGGCGCATGTATTGCCTCATGGATGAGATTATCGATTTCAAAAGGGATGCGGAGGCCTTAACTATCGAGCAGGCTACTTACACAACAAAATCCGGACAAACTAGAACAAAGCCAACAACCAAAGGATGGAGGTTCCATGTTAGGTGGAAAGATGGCAATACATCCTGGGCAAAGTTAAGCGATATGAAGGAAAGCTTCCCGATTGAAACAGCAATATACGCTCATGAAGAAGGCATCATAAATGAGCCAGCGTTTAAGTGGTGGGCCTATAAGGTACTTCGGAGAAAAGACCGGATCCTATCTGGTGCTAAAACCAAGTACTGGACCAAGTCCCATAAGTATGGGGTACGGCTCCCTAAGTCTATTGCAGAAGCAAAGGCGATTGATAGAGAAACGGGGACCGATCATTGGGCTCGGGCTATTGCAAAAGAAATGAGGAACAGCTCTATCGCCCTTGAATTTAATGAGGAAGACAAGATACCAGTGGGGCATACCAAAATAACCATGCACATGGTCTTTGATGTCAAGATTGACTTAACTCCAAAGGCACGCTTAGTCGGTGATGGCCACAAAGTCCCAGAGATCTCCAAGGAATACACCTATTCCAGCGTACCCAGTAGGGATTTGGTTCGATTGTTCTTCCTAGTGGCAGCACTTAACAACCTCAAAGTACTCAGTGCGGACATACAGAACGCTTACTTAACAGCACCCATCAAAGAGAAGTACTTCACAATAGCTACAGAGGCCCAAGGATTCGCGCCAGAGCTATGTGGGAGGCCCTGCAAAATTGTAAGGGCTTTATATGGACTCCCGGTTGCAGGGGCATCTTTTCGATCACACTTGGCTAGTCACTTAAGAGAGCTTGGTTATGTATCTTGCAAAGCAGATCCTGATGTGCATCTCCGATCTGCGTTCAAACCAGATGGCTCGGCTTACTACGAGTACTGTGTGGCCTACGTTGATGATATTCTTATATGTGGAATGGATCCAAAGTTCCAGATGGATGCGATAGAAAGGCAGTTCAAGTTGAAGAATGGAACAGTTGAAGAACCTTCTTTCTACTTGGGAGCTGATATAGGGAAGACCTACATAGATGGTAACCCGTACTGGTCCATGGCTTCATCCAAGTATACTGCAAAAGCCATCAAATCGGTTGAAGAAGAAGGACTAACCGGAAAATATGCGTTTAAGGTACTACCTAAGAGAGCGAGATCTCCTTTGAGCGCTGAGTATTGGCCTGAGATAGACGCGTCACCAGAGCTCAATCCGGAGAAACAAAACTACTATCAAGGTTTGGTTGGGATACTCATACACTTTCAGAGAGTATCTATTCTTCCGTTGATGATGAAGGGCGCATGTATTGCCTGATGGATGAAATTATCGATTTCGAAAGGGATTCGGAGGCCTTAACTATCGAACAGGCTACTTACACAACAAAGTCCGGACAAACTAGAACAAAGCCAACAACCAAAGGATGGAGGTTCCTTGTTAGATGGAAGGATGGCACTACATCCTGGGCAAAGTTAAGTGATATGAAGGAAAGCTTCCCGGTTGAAACAGCAATATACGCCCGTGAAGAAGGCATCATAAATGAGCCAGCGTTTAAATGGTGTGCTTATAAAATACTTCGGAGAAAAGAACGGATCCTATCTGGCGCTAAAACCAAATACTGGACCAAGTCCCATAAGTACGGGAAGATGAGGTTTCACCCGATGATGCAGTAGAAGACCAAAAATTTTGCAACGGCCAAGAATAGAAAGTCTTTCTTGCAGCCACCATATGACATCACCTCAAGATGACCCTCAAGGATTTGACGACGCCACAGCCCATCAAGTGAAAAACTGTTGCCCTTCCTTGGACTCCAGCAGTGTCAGCTCATATGAATCTGTCACGATTCGTGCTGTCAATCTCCTTCCTAGGGATAGCCTCCAGCCTTCAATCCCAATTGATGTCTACTGTGATATGGAATCACTTGAGGTTACAGCTCATACATTGGAATCACACCTGGGAATCAATGGAGATCCGAACTTTGACAGAGACAACCCCACTTCAGTAGTTGATACCCACAATGTCCAATTACTGGTCCCATCAGACCCTATAGCGGCTAAAGCCCATTTCCAACATGGCGTCAGAGCCCAGATTGACACAGGCGCCAAGGTGTCCTGCACAAATCTCAAGCATATCCTGCACAGTTACAAACCTTACAACAGGCTGAGGAAATGTCCCGTCAGGCTCACGGCAGCAATAGGAGGAAAAGCAGCCACCTGTATTCCTGAAGGGTCAGGCTATGTGCACATACCAGCCCCCAATCCTGTAGGGTACATTAGAGTCTTCTTCTACTATTCTCCCTCCCTGTCAACAACATTGCTGAGTGAGAATGACCTTTGTGGAATGACACCTCGCGTGAGAAATCAGTTCAGTGGACAGTCTATCCACAAAGTCTTCAATGACGACCATGACTCCTCTGTTCAACAAAATGGAAACCTTACCATTATCTGTCATCACAAGCAGAGTACCGCCAAAAGTATCGTCCTACATGGAAGCATCATTGATGCTCAGTGCTACACACATCCAGTACTCATCCCAGACATTGATCTTACATCTCCCTATGCCAATTGTGCAACGTCCTCTGCATATGCCTTAGCAACTGACATGCAGTTCAAGAAAGCTTGTGAACTGGCCTCAAACGAAGCCATTGGTCGCTACAGATATGATGTGTACACGAATCTTGTCACACTGCAAAAATGCACAGAAGCAGCTCAAGCTCGGTCTGACACCAGTGACGTGCCAACTTTTGATGCTAAATTGTTCTTCACCAAGATTGTGGACAAAAATATCCCCATCCAAGCCATCAAAACCAAGACATCGAAACTTCTGTGGCACCAAAGATTAGGACACCCATGCGATGCCTTTCTGTATCAAGCTCATAAGCACATTCTTGGAGTACCAAAGTTCAAGCGCCAAACAAGTATTCTTGATCAATGCCCAACTTGCATACAATGTAAGCAAACTAAAACACCTGCTGGCTCACATTCCACAAGAAAGGCTACACAACCTTTTCAAGGTTTATCCATTGATTTTGCATTCTCTGGCGCCAGATCCTCCAACAGCAAACGAAAGTCAGATTACGAAGGGATACATGGCGAGACAGCTTGGATTCTCATCACAGATCACTATACTGGTATGAAATATGGTGATACCAGAATCTCCAAAGGAGCACCTCTACATTGGTTGGAACATTTCTTCTCACAGCACAACCCAACTTGTGCCAACAAGTATATCAGCGTTGATCAAGGTGGTGAACTCTACCACAACCCTGACATCAGAAACCTCTTCTCTGCCTTTGGGTACTCAATTTTCCCAACTGGTGCAGATGCTTCTCACCAGAATGGTACAGTTGAACGAGCTCACTGGACTCTTGCTAACTCAATGAGGACCATGCTCAGTGGTGCAAATTTGCCCATAAAATTCTGGCCCTTTGCTTTTTATCATGCCCTTCGGTTGTCCAATGCCTTCCCAGAAGGCAATCAACAACATTCACCCTTAGAATTGGCAACTGGCCATAAGGAAAATCTTGCTGACTTCCGCACATTTGGGTGCAGAGTTTGGGTGCGACCTCCAGGGAAGAAATCAATCAAGCTTCAACCCAATGCGAGAAAAGACATATTTCTTGGTTTTGTCCCATACACTACCAGAAATATTCTTTGGTATGATACTGAAACGCACAGAGTCAAGATCGCCACTAATGTCAGATTTGATGAAGGGATGAATGATTTACCCCTTGCAGATCTTCCAACCAATGTCAAGCACCTGCTAAGGACCGATGATAACATTCCTCTTCCAGCCGAACCACACGAGGTGTCCTCCAGTGATTTTCAATTCTCCATCTCCCCCTTTGCAAATCTCACCAATCTCCAGCTCACTGTCTCCAGTACTTGTGCTGATCAAGCCTTTGGTCTTCGGTATGCAAATGATTCCCTTCTTGGCAGAGCATACATCACAGATATCCTTCCCAAAAGCCCTGCCTCCAAACTTTTCTTCTCACATAAGAAATCTCTCTCCAAGCTCCGAGGCGCTTATATTGTATCTATCAATCACAACCGTGTGTTCACTGCTGCTGATGTTACCACTGCATTGCACCAATCACACGCTCAAGGGGTGAGGGATTCAATAGATACTCCTATCACTTTTGCACTTGAAGAAAAATTGTCTATGAAAGAAGTCAGGAAACACTCCAACGAATATGGTTTATTTGCTCCCAATACTTCTTGGAAGGAACCCACTGATGAAGAAGATCCACCTTTTTTGGACCAGATTTCATCCATCAAAGCTATCAAGAAAATTGGCACCAAATACAAGAATATCATCCAATCCAGAATCAACCAAGTTGACAACACTGAAGCCCTCCATGCCTCCATCCAAAAACACTTGGCACCAACTGAGGATGACATGGATGTCGCCATTCCCACAATTGATATTGCATCACTTCAAGCCATCACCAAGCTTCATAAGGCAGGCAATCACGCATTACCTCTAGATGCAGATTCACTACCAACTGAAGAAATTGAACTCTTGATCAAGGCCATCAATTCCAAGGCAACTACACCTGAAGAACAAGCACTAGGGCACTTCACTCGAAGGAATCTCAAGTCTTTATCCACATGGGCAGAATGGGAAGCTGGGGAGCGAAAACAGCTTGATCTATTTGAAGATTTGGAAATGTTTGGCTCACCAATTCAATACCCTAAGGACCCAGGCGCTATTATTCTCAGACCTCATTGGCAATACAGTGTAAAAAGGAATGGTGTCAGAAGAGCCAGGCAATGTTGCAATGGAAGCAAATATGCAGCTCCAACCCTGCACGCTATTGCCATGTCATACTCATCGTGTGTTGAACACCCCATCCAAAGATTGTTCTTTGCCATTGCAGCAAGCCTCAATCTCAAAATCTATGGTGGGGATGCTGCTGATGCATATGCACATAGTCCAGGACCCAACATTCCTACATACATGACTATTGATGATGCATATGCAGAATGGTACAGACACGAGCATGGCAAGGACATAGACAGAAGATTGGTGCTCCCTGTCCTTCGAGCACTCCAAGGCCATCCAGAATCTGGAAGACTTTGGGAAACCCACATCAACAAAATATTGAAAGGCCCTGATCTCAACTTCAAGACCACCACTCATGACAGAACAATCTACACGACAGTTTTTGAAGGTGAAACAGTCTACATGCTGAGACAGGTTGACGATTTTGCACTGGCATGCACATCAGAATCCATATCTGACAAGATCTATGACATAATTGGCGCAAAACTAAAGCTTCCTAGAGAAGATGTTGTCCCCTTCACAAAAATGGGATTGCTTGAAGACTTCAATGGAATTGATGTCAAACAGACAGCTGACTACATTGAACTGTCCTGTGCAAACTACATTGACAGAATCATGATATCTCATGGATGGGAAACTGATTCTAAGATGAAACCTCATTCTAAACCATCTGCGCCATTATCAACTGAAGTACTGAGCCAACTACAATCACATACTGATGGACCATTAGAAGGCACCAAGGAACATGCTGAATTGCAATCCACATCTGGTTTCTCCTACAGGACGCTCTTAGGTGAAATAATGTTTGCATATGTGAGTTGCCAGCCAGACATAGGCTATACAGTGACTCTCATGTCAAAATACAGCTCCAATCCCACTGCATTCCACTATTCCAGTCTGAAGAATATAGCCCGCTATCTCAGAACAACCAGATCTTGGGGTATTAGATTCTACAGACCAAATGCTGAGCCATCTTTACCATCAGGAGAACCCTACACCGACGTAGTCCAAGATGCATCACTCCCAACATTCCCTGAAGATATCAAGCAAGCCAAACTGATGTGTTTTGTTGATGCCGCGTATGGCAATGACCCAAAACATCGCAGGTCCACCACAGGATATGTTTTCACTTATGCTGGTGGAGCAATTGTTTTCTGATCCAAAGCTCAGTCACTTACTGCACAGAGTTCTACGGAAGCTGAGTTCATTGCTGCCGTTACAGCAGCCAAAACAGCCAGATATCTCAGGTCTATACTCAAAGAATTAGGATTCGCCCAAGTTGGTCCAACTCTGATCTATGAAGACAATGCATCAGCAATTGAAATCATCAATGCCCAGAAGCCAACTGAAAGGACCAGGCATATTGAAATCAGGTTCTTTGCCATCCAAGCATGGAAAGAAAATGGTGAAATCAAGATGATCCATATCCCTGGAATTATCAACCCAGCTGATGATCTAACCAAACCATTGGGATGGATCTTGCACGCCTGACACGCAAGATACATCATGGGACACTACCCAGGTGAAATCAGGCACGTTAGAATCGATTTGATCCAAACGTCTGATCGATCAGTCACCCAACCGATTCAATTTAAACGTCCAATCGATCAATCGATAGGACGCCGATTTGATTCGATTCAATCCAATCCGAATGTTTGATCTATCAATCGATAAAACGTCGATACAATTCCTGGCTACATAACCGACTCTAATATACTCCGACAGTAGTCCAACATTGAATGAAAACACATGTTGGATCAAGGGGTGTGTTGTCGGCAAAAAATACGGACTGTTGTCGGCATCAAGTTCGATCAAAAAAGCCGACGAAACGAACGAAACGATGACCGAGGTGCAGAATACGAGAACAATCAAGCGTTAGAATCAAACGCACCTCCACTACTTAGAATCCTTAAGTGGTAACAACGATATCAACTAAGGCTACAAACAAAAAGGGGATATTTGGTTAGAAACAAGAAATATCCAAAGACCTGAACAATAAGTAAACACTTGGAACCCATAAGTATATTCAAAAGAATATACTTGATATCCCGTGAGGAAACTACTTATTGCAATCAAGAAAATCAATACCGGATCCAGATGGGCCTACTCATATCCAGCACATATACCACGAATAAGCATACGCCCCATCGAACAGAATACTTAACCCCACAATGACCGATACCATCGAATGACCGATACAGTAAGACCGACACGACGCTAATACAGCAACAGCAACAGAAGAATCGGTACGATGGTAAAGAAGACAGTAACAAATAACCGGGGAAGATCTCTACCATGTAAAATACAGAGAGCCCCGATACAGTGAAATACACAGTAAAAATAAGAGCGTCTCTCTGAGCTCACATCTCTTTAAATTTCAATTATCCTATACCTTTTGGTCGATTTTTAGAGTAACAACAACTCTTTCAGGGTGCCTGCCGGTTTGTGGGACCTCCATCAAATATTCACCCACGATTCATCCTGAACCGTTAGGCACAGGGTATGACACGACCCGGCTACTCCATTTGGCTTCTGTCTGTACTAGTAGAGTTCCTTCCCAACGCACCGGATATACTCCAACGGACGTTTCAACCAGGTTGATTTCAGCCCTTGCTGGAACCACCAGGGAGGACCAAGAAAATCTTCGAAATTCAGCAAATTCTATGATTTCTGATGTTTCCACCAAGCCTTCATCAGCCGGTCTGTCCTCATTATCTGAAGCTGAGCTTGCCATTCAACAGGAAGCCAAGGCTCGCACCAAGGAAAGGAAGCTGTTAAGACGCCAACAAGATGTCCTAGACCAAGAAATGTCTCTTGACAAGAAGTCTTTCATACGACGGGGACAATGGGGACCTCCAATAAGGATACCTGACAAGGTTGACAGGTATGATGCCAACGCCATTGCTAAAATGTGGAACATCAGTGAGAAGAGGGCCAAGGCTACTATTGCAGTCACTACCCAAGATGGCATTCGACAATTGTCCCAGCCTATTACAAAGAGACTGAAGACACAGAAGTGGAGGAATAGGAGGATGCTCAAGGGTTGTTGGTACGCCGATACTATGAAGTTCAAAGTCCCCAGTATCATTTGTAATGATACGGCAGCCCAGATCTTTCCAAATGGAAAGGGCTATGTGGCCTTCTATCCTGTCAGAGGAGAAGTCCGATGTCATGATGGCTTATCTTGCTTTATCAACGAAGTGGGAATCCCAGAACACCTTGTTACAGATGGAGCAAAGGCCCAGGGGAGTCATGAGACACACAACACTGGTTGGCACAAACTCAGGTCAGAGTACCGCATTCGACAAACATACATACAACCTCACTGCTCTTGGCAGAATACAGCAGAACACAGTGCCGGGGACTTGAGGAGGGCAATCCGCTGGATGACGTCTAAGAAAGGCAGTCCCAGGAGGTGTTGGGCCTTCTGTGGAATGTTAGCGGCTGGCCGGATGAACCTTGTGGCATCAAGTGACCCTTCCTCAATGGGGAGGACTAGCTTTGAATTGGTGCATGGGTATACTCCAGATATCACCCTGTATATGATTCACGATTGGTATGATTTCATCTGGTGGTACGCCTTAAATGGAAAGACAAATAGGCTTGGCCGGTGGCTGGGCCCATGTGGGGATACTTTCGGTGGTGGAGATTGTCACTATGTCTTATTTAAGACCGGAAAAGTTCACATAACAAACAGCACCCGGGCTATATCTGAGGAAGAATGGAGGCACCCAGATATCCTATCACAGTTGGAAGCACACAACAAAGAAATCAACGAAAAAATAGGCGATGAGGTCAAACCTTCCGATACTTATCTTGAAAACAAACTTGGCGAACCACCTCTGGGCCTATTTGATGGCAAATATGAGGGAGAGGATGAAGTACTCATGGCAGAAGCCGAGGCTTCTTCCCCGGATGTTGATGACCTATCTGCTAAGGACCTTGATGAGTATCTTGGGACCAAGGTATTACTCCAGATAGGGGACCAACACATCCGGGGGCTAGTCAAGAGCCGTTGCAGGGATAAGGATGGTGTGCTGATTGGTGAAAAGAACAACGATCCCCTCTTAGACACGAGGTCTTACGAGGTCGCTATGCCAGATGGATCTATTGAAATTTATACAGCCAACACACTTGCAGAGAGTATTTATTCTTCCGTTGATGATGAAGGGCGCATGTATTGCCTCATGGATGAGATTATCGATTTCAAAAGGGATGCGGAGGCCTTAACTATCGAGCAGGCTACTTACACAACAAAATCCGGACAAACTAGAACAAAGCCAACAACCAAAGGATGGAGGTTCCATGTTAGGTGGAAAGATGGCAATACATCCTGGGCAAAGTTAAGCGATATGAAGGAAAGCTTCCCGATTGAAACAGCAATATACGCTCATGAAGAAGGCATCATAAATGAGCCAGCGTTTAAGTGGTGGGCCTATAAGGTACTTCGGAGAAAAGACCGGATCCTATCTGGTGCTAAAACCAAGTACTGGACCAAGTCCCATAAGTATGGGGTACGGCTCCCTAAGTCTATTGCAGAAGCAAAGGCGATTGATAGAGAAACGGGGACCGATCATTGGGCTCGGGCTATTGCAAAAGAAATGAGGAACAGCTCTATCGCCCTTGAATTTAATGAGGAAGACAAGATACCAGTGGGGCATACCAAAATAACCATGCCCATGGTCTTTGATGTCAAGATTGACTTAACTCCAAAGGCACGCTTAGTCGGTGATGGCCACAAAGTCCCAGAGATCTCCAAGGAATACACCTATTCCAGCGTACCCAGTAGGGATTTGGTTCGATTGTTCTTCCTAGTGGCAGCACTTAACAACCTCAAAGTACTCAGTGCGGACATACAGAACGCTTACTTAACAGCACCCATCAAAGAGAAGTACTTCACAATAGCTACAGAGGCCCAAGGATTCGCGCCAGAGCTATGTGGGAGGCCCTGCAAAATTGTAAGGGCTTTATATGGACTCCCGGTTGCAGGGGCATCTTTTCGATCACACTTGGCTAGTCACTTAAGAGAGCTTGGTTATGTATCTTGCAAAGCAGATCCTGATGTGCATCTCTGATCTGCGTTCAAACCAGATGGCTCGGATTACTACGAGTACTGTGTGGCCTACGTTGATGATATTCTTATATGTGGAATGGATCCAAAGTTCCAGATGGATGCGATAGAAAGGCAGTTCAAGTTGAAGAATGGAACAGTTGAAGAACCTTCTTTCTACTTGGGAGCTGATATTGGGAAGACCTACATCAATGGTAACCCGTACTGGTCCATCGCTTCATCTAAGTATACTGCAAAAGCCATCAAATCGGTTGAAGAAGAACTACTAACCAGAAAATATGTGTTTAAGGTACTACCTAAGACAGCGGGATCCCCATTGAGCGCTGAGGATAGGCTTGAGATAGACGCGTCACCAGAACTCAATCCCGAGAAACAAAACTACTATCAAGGTTTGGTTGGGATACTCCGGTGGATATGTGAACTCAGCCGATTCGATATCATTATGCCCGTGTCACTTATGTCTCGATATCTTGCCCAAGCGAGAGAGGGTCATCTCAACCAGTTGTTTCATCTGTTTGCATACTTAAAGAATTACAGTAAGTCCAAGTTGGTATTTGATGCATCCATGCCTGAGGTAGATGAGTCAAATTTTCAGTCGTGCGACTGGAGTGAGTTCTATCCAGAGGCCAAAGAGCTATTGCCTCCAGATATTATTTTTCTTCTGAATCCAGTCCGTTGAAGGTCTGATTCAAAGGCTTCTGAAGAACAGCAACGCTGTGTTAGTGTGTTAGTAGACAAACGATTGTACTCTACGCGTGACAATTGTGGTTGGATACTTTCGGCAACGGATAATCGGACTACAGGCGAGACTATGGAAACGCCAGATCTCTTCTTGCTGTGACTTGTTCAGATTGCAGCGAGACAGACCTTAGTATGTAGATTTCAAGTAGTTGGTAGCAACTATTAAATTCCTTTCGTACGTATGGGAACCACAGGCCGGTACTTGAACTTACGTAGATTTCTACGTAATTTACAGTACTACAGCTGGAGTGGTACGATAATACCGACCGAGTCATATGCACCTCTGTAAGCAAGATTGGAGAACCTCTGTAAGCAGGATCGAGTCATACGCACCTCTGTAAGCAGGATTGGAATATTCTTCTCGAAGACCGAATGACCGGGAAGGCCCATACTTTCTGTAAACAGGATTGGAATATCCTCATATCTTATGGTAAATGACCGGGAAGGCCCATTCTTTCTGTTTTCACGACCAAAGTTCAATACTTAAGATCGGAAGCAAGATTCCTTTTGTTTTCATGACCAAAACAAAGTGAATTGCCTGGTTCCGGTATAGCCGTTTCGATACCTCCAATCATGTGTTTCGATACTCAGGGAGGTTCGAAGAAGCTTCCTGTAACAGCTGCTTCAGTGATCACGATTAGAAGAAAGCTTCTCATGATATATATATATACAAGTTCGATAGCAGTGATTCTACAGTGCTGTACGATTAGCGGTGTACTGTATTCATTACTGCACTAAAAGAGATATCATGCTCTCCAGCAAGATTACTCTCTTATCTCATACTTTTAACATTCAACTGATTTATATCCCAAAATTCACACTAGTTGCTACCAACTACTTGTAATCTACATACTAAGGTCTGTCTCGCTGCAATCTGAATAAGTCACAGCAAGAGGAGATCTGGCGTTTCCCTAGTCTCGCCTGTAGTCCGATTATCCGTTGCCGAAAGTATCCAAACACAATTGTCACGCGTAGAGTACAATCGTTCGTCTACTAACACACTAACACAGCGTTGCTGTTCATTAAAAGTCCTTGAATCAGACTCTCAGCGAATCGGATTGAGAAGGAAAATAATAGATTAACAGTCGCAAGCTCTCAGGCAGCTTGCATAACAATCAGAACAGTCAACGAGAATCCGACAGCAGATCATCGAACGCTCGACTACGGCCGACGATCGATAGTTCTCTGATCCAATCACACAACAAGAAAGACACCAATCGGACACGCCGAAGTCTTTATTAGAAGCCCATTGTATTGGACACGCCAATAGCAATCTCTCCATCCAAGAATCTCTCACTCGACAGATTCCAATTTCTCCACGTCGCAATCCAGGTGACACACCCACTGTGACACCATATCTCGTATTCGGATCCCGACGCCCACCAAAATTGATTGTGCTAAGCACCATAAACCACCGACTGCAATTGTTCCATCAATAATTGCCTTATCAGAACCACTCGTACGATGCTTACCATTTGATTCTACGATCAATCACCAAATCTTACGATCGATTCTTTGCTGACGACGCCAACGCTAACGCCGACGCTATTTGTTATCAACGCCGCCGCCACCAACGACGACGCGACCAACGTTGAAACGGTAACGAATTTTTCGTCGGTTTTCGAAAATCACCCTTTTTGATACGCAAGAATCTACGATCACTTATCCGCCGACGACATCGTTTGGAAACTACCATCGATCGATTGTTTCTACAACAAACGAATTTTCGTTGTTTTCACCGCCGCGCATCAAACAGCAACAACCACGACAATAACCGATTCCACGAATTTTCGTCACTTTGCCACTTCACCGACCCGTCGTATCGCATCGAAAACGACTTCTCCTCATTATTGCGGACATATCGGTACCATCCTGGTCCTCTATCTCCCAATATTGACAGAGATATCAAATTTTCTCAGTACAAGAAGGACACCACATCAACTACAACACAACGAATTTTCGTCGCCTTGTCACTTCGCCATGTCCATTCACCAATCCAACATGTCGGATTCGGATCTCAAATTACTGTTCCCATCCTTTGACCTAAAACTTGCTCGTATCCTACATACAACCCTGGATGTTCCTCAAGAAGCTTGTAACCATCTATGTGAAGCCCTCATTGTGGCAGGCTTAACCACCTGGGATAGGTTTATTACAACTATCATTGATTATGGTTATGTCGCTGACCTCGAATACCACGTTCAGACCGGCTATCGTTCTATCAGTATGGACGATCAACAAACATTAACCACATTCGTTGATCTTATATTTCTCATCAATTCTCGAGCTGGCCGCAACTGGTATGACCATCATCAGTACACTCGGGATGTTTTCCTTGCATTTTGCGATACTCAAAATCGCTCTCCTGGAATAGCTGCTATCCAAAACAAGGCTACTGCTAAAATTCCTTTAGCACCATTCCCACATGTCACTGCTCAAGTTCCTCTGGCCTCACAACCCAGCATACAAGCTAAACCTTGCTTGACAAAACCACCAGTCTTACTGCCGGTGTCACCTCCAGTACCTGTTCTCGTCACGCCTCCAGCACATGTTCCTGTTACAACTCAAGCATCTGCTTCCTCCCCATCTCAAGCACCTAATCCTGCTTGCGAAACGCCTGCCATTCCTACTACTACCCAAAATGGGAACCCTCTTGAATCCCTTGATACCCACCGGTTAGCTCCCAATACTGATCTCCCTGCTTCCACACGTACTCCAACCTACACTTGGACTTACTTCCCTAGCACCGAATCAGTCCGTTTTTGTAGAGTTGTCTCTTCAATCATTCCTACTGTCCACCCGGACACTCCACCTGGTGATGCCTCTCATACTACTCCAAAGCGTCACTCCCCACGTCCTTATCCTAAGCCTTCATCTAATACAGCATGGACGTTTCATCCTAAATCTGCTACTGTGACATTCTACCGTTCACCCAAGCAATTTTCTTCTCACAAGCCTAGTACTTGCATTCCTTCAATGCAACTTCCACCATCTGGGGCATTTTCTAAGGATAGTGTCGTTCCAAGCTCAGTTCATGCCAACGATAGTGCCATTCCAAACCCAGTCCATGTCTATTCACAGTCTGGTGCACCTTCTTGCCCTAATCGGGAGGCTACTATTTATGGGGCACATTCTTTGACCTATGACTTGCCTGCTGTGTGCATCACCAAACGCCATCGTGATGCTATTAAGCTCAAGCTGTATCACCTACATGCTATTCTCTTGGTTGCTAATTGGACTTACAATGACATTGCTTGACATGGGGAATGCCTACGATTTGATCATATTCTACAATCAATTGCATCCTCCGATTCGATTCTACGGTTTGGTATTTGATCAATCGCATTCTACGATTTGATTCTACGATTCGATCTCTCTCAAGCTACGCTCGTCTTCTATGACTTGTTTCTAAGTATCCAACAATCGATCAAACTCTACGATTGTGAAAACTACAGCGGTTGTACTTGATCTGTGAATTTGTCTGCAATCAGCTCTATGATTGAATCCTATTGTTACGATTCAAGCTACGGTTTGCTGCTACGATTTGCTTCTACGAGTTGATTCTCAAGCTACAATCTGATTCCCCAATCAAGACTCCGGCACCAAGACGAGTACTATTTGATCAATCACATCCTCCGATTTGATTCTACGATTCAATCTTCTACGATTATGAATACTACGGTTGTACTTGATCTATGAATTTGTCTGCAATCAATTCTACGATTGAATCCTATTGATATGATTCAATTCGAATCAATTTCCAGCCTCGGTTTATGGGGCATTCTTATCCTTTGGTATTCCTCCTGTGATAAAGTCTTCTGAATCTTCCTTTTTCCGGAGTAAGAAAATGAGGCATATTGCATGCTTCATGGAATTCATTTGTTCTTCTTCTTTTCGAAGTATGTGATACACTTGATCACGTGCAAGAAGATGGGGCATATTAAATTGCTTCCACATACATACGTACTCACGAAATTTACTTGTTCTTCTTTTCGAGCTATGTGATACACCTGATCACGTGCAAGAAGATGGGGCATATTAAATTCCTTTCGTACGTATGGGAACCACAGGCCGGTACTTGAACTTACGTAGATTTCTACGTAATTTACAGTACTACAGCTGGAGTGGTACGATAATACCGACCGAGTCATATGCACCTCTGTAAGCAAGATTGGAGAACCTCTGTAAGCAGGATCGAGTCATACGCACCTCTGTAAGCAGGATTGGAATATTCTTCTCGAAGACCGAATGACCGGGAAGGCCCATACTTTCTGTAAACAGGATTGGAATATCCTCATATCTTATGGTAAATGACCGGGAAGGCCCATTCTTTCTGTTTTCACGACCAAAGTTCAATACTTAAGATCGGAAGCAAGATTCCTTTTGTTTTCATGACCAAAACAAAGTGAATTGCCTGGTTCCGGTATAGCCGTTTCGATACCTCCAATCATGTGTTTCGATACTCAGGGAGGTTCGAAGAAGCTTCCTGTAACAGCTGCTTCAGTGATCACGATTAGAAGAAAGCTTCTCATGATATATATATATACAAGTTCGATAGCAGTGATTCTACAGTGCTGTAGGATTAGCGGTGTACTGTATTCATTACTGCACTAAAAGAGATATCATGCTCTCCAGCAAGATTACTCTCTTATCTCATACTTTTAACATTCAACTGATTTATATCCCAAAATTCACACTAGTTGCTACCAACTACTTGTAATCTACATACTAAGGTCTGTCTCGCTGCAATCTGAATAAGTCACAGCAAGAGGAGATCTGGCGTTTCCCTAGTCTCGCCTGTAGTCCGATTATCCGTTGCCGAAAGTATCCAAACACAATTGTCACGCGTAGAGTACAATCGTTCGTCTACTAACACACTAACACAGCGTTGCTGTTCATTAAAAGTCCTTGAATCAGACTCTCAGCGAATCGGATTGAGAAGGAAAATAATAGCAACTTGTGTGAATTTTGGGATATAAATCAGTTGAATGTTAAAAGTATAAGATAAGAGAGTAATCTTGCTGAAGAGCATGATATCTCTTTTAGTGCAGTGATGAATACAGTGCACTGCTAATCGTACAGCACTGTAGAATCGCGTGCTATCATGAGAAGCTTCCTTCTAATCGTACACCACTGTAGAATCGCGTGCTATCATGAGAAGCTTTCTTCTAATCGTGATCATCAAAACAACTGTTACAAGAAGCTTCTTCGAACCTCCCTTTTGATCATGAGTATCGAAACACATGATTGGAAGTATCAAAATGGCTATACCGGAACCAGGCAATTTACTTTGGTTTGGTCATGAAAACAAAAGGAATCTTGCTTCCGATCTTAAGTATTGAACTTTGATAATGAAAGAACCTTGCTTCTGATCTTAAGTATCAAACTTCGATCGTGAAAACAGAAAGAATGGGCCTTCCCGGTCATTTACCATAAGATATGAGAATATTCCAATCCTGTTTACAGGAAGTATGGGCCTTCCCGGTCATTCCGTCTTCGAGAAGAATATTCCAATCCTGCTTGCAGAGGTGCATATGGCTCGATCCTGCTTACAGAGATTCTCCAATCTTGCTTACAGGGGTGCATATGACTCGGTCGGTATTATCGTACCACTCCAGCTGTAGTACTGTAAATTACGTAGAAATCTACGTAAGTTCAAGTACCGGCCTGTGGTTCTCTTACATACACACGAAAGGAATTTAATATGCCCCATCTTCTTGAACGTGATCAAGTGTGTCACATAGCTCGAAAAGAAGAACAAGTAAATTTCGTGAGTACGTATGTGGAAGTAATTTAATATGCCCCATCCTCTTGCACGTGATCAAGTGTATCACATACTTCGGAAAGAAGAAGAAAATGAATTTCCTGAAGCATTCATTATGCCCCATTTTCTTACTCAAAAGGAAGATACAGAAGCCTTTATCGCAGGAAGAATACCAAAGGAGAAGATATGCCTCTTGTTTGAGCATCAACTAATCGTAGATTTGGATCAATCGGAGATACTTGGAAAGAAGTCATAGAGGACAAGCGTAGCTTGAGAATTTAAAAAAATCGAATCAGAGGATGCGATTTACCAAATACAATGTGGATACACATCGGATTGTAGATCTTGAGTCGTAGATTGAACCAATATAACGGTACATGGATCAATCCGTAGAATATGATCAAATCGTAGGAAATCGAGTTGTAGAGATCGATCTCATAAGCATTCGATTGATGTGTAGATGGAATCGAGACACCAAGCAATAATTGATTCGTAGGGAATCAATGTGTAGATGCCATAATCGAGTCGTAGGAAATTGATTTGTAGATACCAATCTTGAAATGAATCGAATTGTAGGAATCGATGGATCAAATGCAATTGTAATCGTAGAATTGGATCATTAGGAAATGATTGATCATAATCAACCGTAACTGAGGCTGGAAGCGTAATTTGTAGAATTGATTCGAATTGAATCGTATCAATAGGATTCAATCGTAGAATTGATTGCAGACAAATTCATAGATGTCCCAGATGGGCATCAACTAATCGTAGATTTGGAATCATAGAAGATTGAATCGTATAATCAAAACGGAGGATGCGATTGATCAAATACAATCGTAATCGAAGCTTGATCGTGGAATCTAATCGGAGATTGTGATGCCCCATGAATCGAATGTGGACATTATATTGAACGGTTGTAGACACCATAATTGATTTGTAGGAAATTGATTTGTAGATATCAATCTTGAAATAAATCGTAGAAATCTTGGCTTGAATTAGATTGAACATACGCCTCGATAGATCAAATTCAATCGTAATTGAAATGGAAACATAGAATCGAATCGTAGAATCGAATCGGATCAATCGTAGAAACGTCAATCCAATCGTAGAAATCAATTGAGTGGAATCAAATCGGAGATTTGATGTATCTTGACTGTAGAGTTACTAGATGAATCAAGGAAATCGATTGAAACCGTTTGATGATAGATCGAATCGTAGAATCTAATCGATTGAGTATCACATCAAAGATGAGTGAGTAGCCGTCGATGGAAACCTTGTGATCATACTAGATTGAATCGTAGGATCGAATCGTAGGAAATGATTGATCAAATTCAACCGTATCTGAGGCTTGAATTGAAGAATCGAATTGGATCAATTGTAGAAACGTCAATCTACTAATTGTAGAATATGATCAAATCGTAGAAAATTGATCGAGTCGGAGGAATCCAGACATTCCCCATATCAAGCAATGTCATCGTAAGTCCAATTTGCGACCAAGATAGTAGCATGGAGATGATACAGCTTGAGCTTGATAGCATCACGATGCCGTTTGGTGAAGCACACAGCAGGCAAGTCGTAGGTCAAAGAATGTGTCCCATAAATAGTAGCCTCCCGATTAGGGCAAGAAGGTGCACCAGACTGTGAATAGACATGGACTGGGTTTGGAACGCCACTATCGTTGGCATGAACTGAGCTTGGAACGACACTATCCTTAGAAAATGCCCCAGATGGTGGAAGTTGCAATGAAGGAATGCAAGTACTAGGCTTGTGAGAAGAAAATTGCTTGGGTGAACGGTAGAATGTCACAATAGCAGATTTTGGATGAAATGTCCATCTTGAGTGAGTTGAAGGCTCAAGGGAAGGACGTGGGGAGTGACGCGCAAGGTTTGTAATATGATAGGCATCACCAGGTGGAGTGTCCGGATGGACAGTAGGAATGGTTGAAGAGACAACTCTGCAAAAACGGACTGATTCGGTGCTAGGGTAGTAAGTCCAAGTGTAGGTTGGAGTACGTGTGGAAGCAGGGAGATCAGTATTGGGAGCTAACCTGTGCGTATCAAGGGATTCAAGAGGGTTCCCATTCTGGGTAATAGTAGAAATGACAGGCATCTCATAAGCAGGATCGGATGCTGGAGGCGGTAAGGAAACGGTTGCTAGAGGCGTTACGGAAGCAGATACCGAAGATGATGCCGGTCCTGGAGCCGTCGTAGAAACAGGTGTCGTTGTCGTAGGTGACGCCTGTGATGGGACTGGTTTTGTGAGGCAACATTGAGCTTGTACGCTGGGTTGTGATGCCATAGGAACATGAGCAGTAACATGTGGGAATGGCGCTAAGGGAATTGCTGCATTAGCCTTGATGTGAAAAGCAGTCAGTTCAGGGTGCTGGTTGCGCGCATTACAAAAGGCAAGGAAAGCATCCCGAGTGTACTGATTGTGGTCATACCAGTAACAGCCAACTTGGGGAATGATATCATTTATAAAATCAACAAATGTAGTTAATGTGTGTTGATCTTTTACTCTGGTAGAACGTGGGTCGGTCTGAGCTTGGTATTCTAGGTCAACAATATAGCCATATTCATAAATGACACAAATGAATCGGTTCCAGGTGGTTGCTCCTGCTATAATGAGAGCCTCACAAATGTGGTTGCCTGCTTCTTGAGGAACATCCAGTGTTGCAAGTAGGACGTGTGCAAGTTTCGAATCAAATGATGGAAACAGTACTAATTTGAGATCGGGATCCGCCATGTTGGATTGGTGAATGGACATAGCGGCGCCTATTTTCATCGGTTCTCGATGAGATATGATGCCCGTTGAGGATGTGACTAATGTCGTTGGCGGATAATTGATCATAGAATCGATTGCGTCGTATTTTCTTGATTATTATGTGGCGTCGTCGTTGGTTAATAATCGAATCATAGAATAATTGATCGTAGAGTGGATTATTGTCGTTGTTGTGGCGGGACAACGAAGCGACAGGTGTTTGCTGTTGTAGAATGGTGGTGACAAACGTCGTATCTGCAATAGCGATGAGAAGCCGTCGTTGTTGGTGGCGTGTCGACAATACTAGGTATCGTCGCCAGCCGTCTGCAATAGCGATGGGAGGCCGTCGTCGTTGGTGGCGTTTCGACAATAGGTATTGTCGTCGGTCGCCGACAAATACGTTATCACTGTCATCGTTGGCGTCGGCGTCGGCAGCAAAGAATCGATCGTAGATTTGGTGATGTGTGTCAAGAAGGTGACTGATTGTAGAATCAAATCGTAATCATAGTATATCTGATAAGGTAGTTTACGGTGCTTAGCACTATCAAATGGAAGTCGACGGCTCCTGACAAGGTTGGTGTCACAAGGAGCGTAGGCGCGGAAATATATAATCCAGGAACGTTGTTCTTGGATGGAGATATTGCTATTGGCGTGTCCAAGGCAATGGGCTTCTAATAAAGACTTCGGCGTGTCCGATTGGTGTCTTTCTTGTTGTGTGCAATCGGATCAGAGAACTATTGATTAGTGCTTTGCAGGGGCCCTGTGGAGTTGTTGAGTACGTAGTTATTGTATGTATTGTAAGTATGTGTCAGTAAAGTTATGGTAAGAAGTACTCATACAATAACGCGTACAATTTCTACTAGTACTAGTGTGCATCAAGTCAGATCAGAATTACCAAAGGTGTTCTGATCTGTACCAATTCTTACCAGTTCCAATTCTACCATTAGCCAACCAACCAAATTCATGTGTAAGCTATCAGCAAGGTATCTACATTCATTGGGTTGGAGTTAGATATGAACGAGTAAGCTGTACGAGCTACCGGTAATTACGAGCTGCCAGATCTACAAGCAAGCTACCTACCTTCATACCGATCATACCAATCGATTTATATTACTATTCAAGTGACGTCATTCGCGCAAGCTCTTTCTTAAATTCGAACAAGCAGGCTGTACAAGCTACCGGTAATAACGAGGTACTAGATCTACAAGCAAGCTACCTACCTTCATATTGATCATACCAATTGATCTATACTACCAATCAAGTGAGTCATTTGCACAGTGCAAATCTCTCCAATCCCTAACCAACATATAATTCAATCGTCAACATAAAAACCCACCAGATTTGAACACAGTGGAAATCTTTCCAGTCCCTAACCAAAATATAATTCAATCATCAACCCAAAAACCCACCAGATTTGAACACAGTGCAAATCCTCCCGATCCCTAATAAAAATATAACTCAGTCATCAACCCAAAAACCCACCAGATTTGAACACAGTGCAAATCTTTCCAGTCCCTAACCAAAATATAGTTCAATCGTCAAACCAAAAACCCACCAGATTTGAACACAGAGCAAATCTCCTTTCCATCCCCCACCAAAATATAACTCAGTCATCAACCCAAAAACCCAACAGATTTGAACACAGTGCAAATCTTTCCAGTCACAAACCAAATATAACTCAGTCATCAACCCAAAAACCCACCAGATTTGAGCACAGTGCAAATGCTGCCAGTCCCCGACCAAAATATAACTCAGTCATCAACCCAAAAACCAACCAGGTTTGAACACAGTGCAAATCCTGCCGGTCCCCAACCAAAATATAACTCAGTCATCAACCCAAAAACCCACCAGATTTGAAGACAGTGCAAATCCTGCCAGTCCCAGACCAAAATATAACTCAGTCATCAACCCAAAACCCCACCAGATTTGAACACAGTGCAAATCTTTCCAGTCATTAACCAAAATATAATTCAATCGTGAACCCAAAAACCCACCAGATTTGAACACAGTGCAAATCCTGCCAGTACCTAACCGAAATATAACTCAGTCATCAACCAAAAAACCCACCAGATTTGAGCACAGTGCAAATCCTGCCAGTCCCCGACCAAAATATAACTCAGTCATCAACCTAAAAACCCACCAGATTTGAACACAGTGCAAATCCTGCAAGTCTCCAACCAAAATATAATTCAATCGTTAACTCAACAACCCACCAGATTTGAACACAGTGCAAATCTTTCTAGTCCCTAACCAAAATATAATTCAATCATGAACCCAAAAACCCATCAGATTTGAACACAGTGCAAATCCTGCCAGTCCCAGACCAAAATATAACTCAGTCATCAACCCAAAAACCCACCAGATTTGAAGATAGTGCAAATCTGTTCCATCCCCCAAAAAAATATAACTCGGTCATCAACCCAAAAACCCACAAGATTTGAAGACAGTGCAAATCCTGCCAATCCCAAACCAAAATACAACTCAGTCATCAACCCAAAAACCCACCAGATTTGAATACAGTGCAAATCCTGCAAATCCCCAACCAAAGTATAACTCAGTCATCAACCCCAAAACCCACCATATTCGAACACTGTGCACATCCTGCCAGTCCCCGACCAAAATATAACTCAGTCATCAAACAAAGAAACCCACCAGATTTGAACACAGTGCAAATCTTTCTAGTCATTCAACCACCAGATTTGAACACAGTGCAAATCCTGCAAATCCGCAACCAAAGTATAACTCAGTCATCAACCCCAAAACCCACCATATTTGAACACTGTGCACATCCTGCCAGTCCCCGACCAAAATATAACTCAGTCATCAAACAAAGAAACCCACCAGATTTGAACACAGTGCAAATCTTTCTAGTCATTAACCAAAAAATATAATTCAGTCATCAACCCAAAACCCACCTGATTTGAAGACAGTGCAAATCCTGCCGATCCCCGACCAAAATATAACTCAGTCATCAACCCAAAAACCGACCAGATTTGTACACAGTGCAAATCTTTCCATCCCCCACCAAAATATAACTCAGTCATCAACCCAAAAACCCACCAGATTTGAACACTGTGCAAATCCTGCCAATCCCTGACGAAAATATAACTCAGTCATCAACCCAAAAACCCACCAGATTTGAACACAGTGCAAATCCTGCCGGTCCACGACCAAAATATAACTCAGTCATCAACCCAAAAACCCACCAGATTTGAAGACAGTGCAAATCCTGCCAATCCCCGACCAAAATATAACTCAGTCATCAACCCAAAACCCCACCAGATTTGAACACAGTGCAAATCTTTCTAGTCCCCAACCAAAATATATCTCAGTCATCAACACAAAAACCCACCAGATTTGAACACTGTGCAAATCCTGCCGGTCCCCGACCAAAATATAATTGAGTCATCAACTCAAAAACCCACCAGATTTGAACACAGTGCTAATCCTGCAAGTCCCCAACCAAAATATAACTCAGTTATCAACCCAAAAACCCACCTGATTTGAACACAGTGCAAATCTTTCCAGTCCCTAACCAAAATATAATTCAATCGTTAACTCAACAACCCACCAGATATAAACACAGTTCAAATCTTTCCAGTCCCTAACCAAAATATAATTCAATCATCAACCGAAAAACCAATCAGATTTGAAGACAAGTGCAAATCTTGCCAATCCCCGACCAAAATATAATCTTAATTCATCAACTAAAAAACCCACCAGATTTGAACACTGTGCAAATCCTGCCAGTCCCCGACCAAAATATAATTCAATCATCAACCGAAAAACCAACCAGATTTGAAGATAGTGCAAATCTTGCCAATCCCCGACCAAAATATAATCTTAATTCATCAACTAAAAAACTAACCAGATTTGAGCACAGTGCAAATCCTGCAAGTCCCCGACCAAAATACAACTCAGTCATCAACCCCAAAACCCACCAGATTTTAACACAGTGCAAATCATCCAGTCCCTTACCAAAATATAATGCAATCATCAACCCAAAAACCAACCAGACTTGAAGACAGTGCAAATCTTGCCAATCCCCGACCAAAATATAATCTTAATTCATCAACCAAAAAACCCACCAGATTTGAACACAGTGCAAATCCTGCCAGTCCCCGACCAAAATATACCTCAGTCATCAACCCAAAACCCCACCAGATTTGAACATAGTGCAAATCTTTCTAGTCCCCAACCAAAATATAATTCAATCGTTAACTCAACAACCCACCAGATTTGAACACAGTGGAAATCTTTCCAGTCCCTATCCAAAATATAATTCAATCATCAACCGAAAAACCAATCAGATTTGAAGACAAGTGCAAATCTTGCCAATCCCCGACCAAAATATAATCTTAATTCATCAACTAAAAAACCCACCAGATTTGAACACTGTGCAAATCCTGCCAGTCCCCGACCAAAATATAACTCAGTCATCAACCCAAAAACCCACCAGATTTGAACACAGTGCAAATCCTGCCGGTCCACGACCAAAATATAACTCAGTCATCAACCCAAAAACCCACCAGATTTGAAGACAGTGCAAATCCTGCCAGTCTCCGACCAAAATATAACTCAGTCATCAACCCAAAACCCCACCAGATTTGAACACAGTGCAAATCTTTCTAGTCCCCAACCAAAATATATCTCAGTCATCAACACAAAAACCCACCAGATTTGAACACTGTGCAAATCCTGCCGGTCCCCGACCAAAATATAATTCAGTCATCAACCCAAAAACCCACCAGATTTGAGCACAGTGCTAATCCTGCAAGTCCCCAACCAAAATATAACTCAGTAATCAACCCAAAAACCCACCTGATTTGAACACAGTGCAAATCTTTCCAGTCCCTAACCAAAATATAATTCAATCGTTAACTCAACAACCCACCAGATTTGAACACAGTGGAAATCTTTCCAGTCCCTATCCAAAATATAATTCAATCATCAACCGAAAAACCAATCAGATTTGAAGACAGTGCAAATCTTGCCAATCCCTGACCAAAATATAATCTTAATTCATCAACTAAAAAACTAACCAGATTTGAGCACAGTGCAAATCCTGCAAGTCCCCGACCAAAATACAACTCAGTCATCAACCCCAAAACCCACCAGATTTTAACACAGTGAAAATCATCCAGTCCCTTACCAAAATATAATTCAATCATCAACCCAAAAACCAACCAGACTTGAAGACAGTGCAAATCTTGCCAATCTCCAACCAAGATATAATCTTAATTCATCAACAAAAAAACTAACCATATTTGAGCACAGTGCAAATCCTGCAAGTCCCCCACCAAAATATAACTCGGTCATCAACCCAAAAACCCACCAGATTTGAAGACAGTGCAAATCCTGCCAATCCCAAACCAAAATACAACTCAGTCATCAACCCAAAAACCCACCAGATTTGAATACAGTGCAAATCCTGCAAATCCCCAACCAAAGTATAACTCAGTCATCAACCCCAAAACCCACCATATTTGAACACTGTGCACATCCTGCCAGTCCCCGACCAAAATATAACTCAGTCATCAAACAAAGAAACCCAACAGATTTGAACACAGTGCAAATCTTTCTAGTCATTTACCAAAATATAATTCAGTCATCAACCCAAAAACCCACCTGATTTGAAGACAGTGCAAATCCTGCCGATCCCCGACCCAAATATAACTCAGTCATCAACCCAAAAACCGACCAGATTTGTACACAGTGCAAATCTTTCCATCCCCCACCAAAATATAACGCAGTCATCAACCCAAAAACCCACCAGATTTGAACACTGTGCAAATCCTGCCAATCTCTGACGAAAATATAACTCAGTCATCAACCCAAAAACCCTCCAGATTTGAAGATAGTGCAAATCTGTTCCATCCCCCATCAAAATATAACTCAGTCATCAACCCAAAAACCCACCAGATTTGAAGACAGTGCAAATCCTGCCAATCCCAAACCAAAATACTACTCAGTCATCAACCCAAAAACCCACCAGATTTGAACACAGTGCAAATCCTGCAAATCCTCAACCAAAGTATAACTCAGTCATCAACCCCAAAACCCACCATATTTGAACACTGTGCACATCCTGCCAGTTCCCGACCAAAATATAACTCAGTCATCAACCTAAAAACCGAACAGATTTGAACACAGTGCAAATCTTTCCAGTCTCCAACCAAAATATAATTCAATTGTTAACTCAACAACCCACCAGATTTGAACACAGTGCAAATCTTTCCAGTCCCTAACCAAAATATAATTCAATCATGAACCCAAAAACCCACCAGATTTGAGCACAGTGCAAATCCTGCCAATCCCCGACCCAAATATAACTCAGTCATCAACCCAAAAACCAACCAGATTTGAACACAGTGCAAATTCTGCCGGTCCCCGACCAAAATATAACTCAGTCATCAACCCAAAAACCCACCAGATTTGAAGACAGTGCAAATCCTGCCAGTCCCCGACCAAAATATACCTCAGTCATCAACCCAAAACCCCACCAGATTTGAACACAGTGCAAATCTTTCTAGTCCCCAACCAAAATATATCTCAGTCATCAACACAAAAACCCACCAGATTTGAACACTGTGCAAATCCTGCCAGTCCCCGACCAAAATATAATTCAGTCATCAACCCAAAAACCCACCAGATTTGAGCACAGTGCTAATCCTGCAAGTCCCCAACCAAAATATAACTCAGTAATCAACCCAAAAACCCACCTGATTTGAACACAGTGCAAATCTTTCCAGTCCCTAACCAAAATATAATTCAATCGTTAACTCAACAACCCACCAGATTTGAACACAGTGGAAATCTTTCCAGTCCCTAACCAAAATATAATTCAATCATGAACCCAAAAACCCACCAGATTTGAGCACAGTGCAAATCCTGCCAATCCCCGACCCAAATATAACTCAGTCATCAACCCAAAAACCCACCAGATTTGAACACAGTGCAAATTCTGCCGGTCCCCGACCAAAATATAACTCAGTCATCAACCCCAAAACCCACCAGATTTGAAGACAGTGCAAATCCTGCCAGTCCCCGACCAAAATATACCTCAGTCATCAACCCAAAACCCCACCAGATTTGAACACAGTGCAAATCTTTCTAGTCCCCAACCAAAATATATCTCAGTCATCAACACAAAAACCCACCAGATTTGAACACTGTGCAAATCCTGCCAATCCCCGACCAAAATATAATCTTAATTCATCAACCAAAGAACTAACCAGATTTGAGCACAGTGCAAATCCTGCAAGTCCCCAACCAAAATACAACTCAGTAATCAACCCAAAAACCCACCTGATTTGAACACAGTGCAAATCTTTCCAGTCCCTAACCAAAATATAATTCAATCGTTAACTCAACAACCCACCAGATTTGAACACAGTGGAAATCTTTCCAGTCCCTAACCAAAATATAATTCAATCGTTAACCGTAAAACCCACCAGATTTGAAGACAGTGCAAATCTTGCCAATCCCCGACCAAAATATAATCTTAATTCATCAACCAAAGAACTAACCAGATTTGAGCACAGTGCAAATCCTGCAAGTCCCCGACCAAAATACAACTCAGTCATCAACCCCAAAACCCACCAGATTTTAACACAGTGCAAATCATCCAGTCCCTTACCAAAATATAATTCAATCATCAACCCCAAAACCAACCAAACTTGAAGACAGTGCAAATCCTGCCAATCCCCGACCAAAATATATTCTTAATTCGTCAACCAAAAAACTAACCAGATTTGAGCACAGTGCAAATCCTGCAAGTCCCCGACGAAAATATAACTCAGTCATCAACCCCAAAACCCACCAGATTTTAACACAGTGCAAATCTTTCCAGTCCCTAACCAAAATATAATTCAGTCATCAACCCAAAAACCACCAGATTTTAGCACAGTGCAAATCCTGCCAATCCCCCACCAAAATATAACTCAGTCACCATCAACCCAAAAACCCACCAGATTTGAACACAGTGCAAATCTTTCCAGTCCCTAACCAAAATATAATTCAGTCGTCAACCCAAAAACCCACCATATTTGAGCACAGTGCAAATCCTGTCAGTCCTCGACAAAAATATAACTCAATCATCAACCCAATTTTATGATTCAAGTATATAATTCAAGTATATCATTCAAGTATATAATTCACGATTCAATTTAATGATTTAACTCTATGATTCCAGTTTATGATTCCATTGTCTGACTCAAACCTACAATTCATTTCTATGATTAATTTCTATGGTTCCATTCTATTTTTCATCATTCTATGACTCAATTCTATGACTCAATGCTTTGATTCACTTCCATGATTCAATTCCATGATTCAACTCTATGATTTAAGTGTATGATTCAATTATTTGACTCAAGTCTATGATTCTTGTCTATGATTCATTTCTATGATTCAAGAGTATGATTCAAGAGTATGATTCAATTCTATGATTCAATTCTATGATTCACTTCCATTATTTGAGTCTATGATTCTAGTCCATGACTCAAATTTACAATTCAATTCTATGACTCAATTCCATGATTCAACTCTTTGATTCCACTCTTTGACTCAAATCAATTATTCACTTCAAGGATTCATGATTCAATTTCATGATTCAAGTCTATGACTCAATTGTATGATTCAAAGTCTATTGATCGAATTTAATGATTTAATTCCACAACTCAAGTTGATGATTCAAGCCTATGATTGAATTCTATGATTTAAGTTTATCATTCAATTATGTGGTTCAATTATTTGATTCCATTCTTTGACTCAAGTTGATGATCCAATTCCATGATTGAGTTCTATGATTGAATTCTTTGACTCAACTCAATGATCATTCAATTCTATGGTTTAATCCTATCTTGCGTCATACTGCGTTTTTGAGAGGGTGAAAGAAAGTATTTTATTTTTATTTTTTCAAATTTGGACAACCTGTGTTTGTGTGAGAGAGATTTTTTTTTAAAATCTAGTACATCATGTAGAATTCTACATGATTTTGTAGTACTAGATAATTCGTACGTACGGGGAAAAAAAACAATCTCGTACGAAAAACTCGTACGTACGAAAAAAAATCAATCTCGTATATACTACCAATCAAGTGACGTCATTCGCGCGAGTTCTATTTTAAATTCGAACAAGCAAGCAAGTTGTACGTACCCGAAAAAATTCGATTCGTACCAACGACGGGCCGATGATGACGACGATGAGAATCGTATGATTTTTATCTGTATTCAGGTTAAATCTTATGGTTACTTGCAACCATAAAAATGAGAGTTTGCTACCATAAAAATGAGCGCGCGCCACTAAATATTACTATTGCTTTTAGAAGAAGCATCTCATTTCCGTAAATAATTATTTGGGTACTGTTTTTAACAATTTTTAGTCGTAGCGTTTGTACCAAGTCTACTTGTTAAAAACAGATTTTTTTAATATTTCTACGTATTTTCCCCCCCCCAAACCCCCCCCACATAAACTCCGTCTACAAGGTTACGTTGTCAACTCTTAGGGTTAGTGTTAATTAAACGTTCAACGAACAACTCCACCAATTGTCAGCCGTAGTCGAGCGTTCGATGATCTGCTGTCGGATTGTCGTTGACTGTTCGGATTGTTATGCAAGCTGCCTGAGAGCTTGCGACTGTTAATCTATTATTTTCCTTCTGAATCCGGTCCATTGAAGGTCTGATTCAAAGGCTTCTGAAGAACAGCAACGCTGTGTTAGTGTGTTAGTAGACAAACGATTGTACTCTACGCGTGACAATTGTGGTTGGATACTTTCGGCAACGGATAATCGGACTACAGGCGAGACTATGGAAACGCCAGATCTCTTCTTGCTGTGACTTGTTCAGATTGCAGCGAGACAGACCTTAGTATGTAGATTTCAAGTAGTTGGTAGCAACTTGTGTGAATTTTGGGATATAAATCAGTTGAATGTTAAAAGTATAAGATAAGAGAGTAATCTTGCTGAAGAGCATGATATCTCTTTTAGTGCAGTGATGAATACAGTGCACTGCTAATCGTACAGCACTGTAGAATCGCGTGCTATCATGAGAAGCTTCCTTCTAATCGTACACCACTGTAGAATCGCGTGCTATCATGAGAAGCTTTCTTCTAATCGTGATCATCAAAACAGCTGTTACAAGAAGCTTCTTCGAACCTCCCTTTTGATCATGAGTATCGAAACACATGATTGGAAGTATCAAAATGGCTATACCGGAACCAGGCAATTTACTTTGGTTTGGTCATGAAAACAAAAGGAATCTTGCTTCCGATCTTAAGTATTGAACTTTGATAATGAAAGAACCTTGCTTCTGATCTTAAGTATCAAACTTCGATCGTGAAAACAGAAAGAATGGGCCTTCCCGGTCATTTACCATAAGATATGAGAATATTCCAATCCTGTTTACAGGAAGTATGGGCCTTCCCGGTCATTCGGTCTTCGAGAAGAATATTCCAATCCTGCTTGCAGAGGTGCATATGGCTCGATCCTGCTTACAGAGATTCTCCAATCTTGCTTACAGGGGTGCATATGACTCGGTCGGTATTATCGTACCACTCCAGCTGTAGTACTGTAAATTACGTAGAAATCTACGTAAGTTCAAGTACCGGCCTGTGGTTCTCTTACATACACACGAAAGGAATTTAATACCAGATATGCCCGAACCGAAAGGGAAGGCTGTTATTACTACATGTTTCGTAGATGCGGATCACGCAGGTTGCAAGGCTACCAGAAGATCTCATACAGGAGTCATCATCTTTGTGAACAGAGCACCTATTTTGTGGTTCTCCAAGAGACAAACAACTGTTGAGACATCTACATTCGGCTCGGAGATAGTTGCACTGAGAATAGCAATCGAGATGGTAGAGGGGCTAAGGTATAAACTACGAATGATGGGCATACCTATAGAAGGAGCCACCAATATCTATTGTGACAATGAGTCAGTTGTGAAGAACACTACACGACCGGAAAGTCCTTGTAAGAAGAAGCACAATAGTGTCGCCTATCATAAGGCAAGGGAATGTATAGCAGCAGGAATCATCCGGATTGCAAAGGAGCCAGGCGAGTCAAATATTGCTGACTTACTCACTAAACTAATGAGTGGGATGAGGCTAATTGAGCTAGCTATGAGGTGCATGTGGAGAGATGGTGTTGATGAGAAAGAAAAATGAGGTCCGCGGGATAACTATCTTCTACTAGTATCATGTTACTACCACGAAGACACGAGAACTCTAGAAATCACGCGGTTAAGGACATGCAGACAGACTGTGAGTCGTACAACAGGCAGGCCGAATTATTTACTCGTGATGGTCGCCAAAGTAAATAACTGTTTATACGATTCATTCCTTCTAACGCACATGTGGCAGGTAAAGAGAGATCGATGGAGGTGCAATCCAAGTACCATTCGATCTCTAGTAATGCTCACAATTTTAGAACCTAATCAATATTACAGCAATCTACCTACTGCAATCTAATGACACGAAGTAGAAAACAGAAGGATTCCCACCGGAATTTTCATCACGCCTAAATGAAAAGAATTCACCGTGTAACGCGTATTCATACGTACTAAGCGGGCATATCGTACGAAGAGTCATAAAGAAGGCAATAACCTTATTTGTAAGGTTATTAACCTGATGAGTGAATAATCGTCGGCGCTTTTATGTGGATTGCCTCTTAGCGGGATTTTCCCCATCAGCTCACTCTTTGAAGAATTAACAACTCTAAAACACTATCATGCCCTAAATCTATATAAGAGGTCGAGAATCCTCTCTCTACTCTATGCCCATGATGTATAGACAGAGGTGCATGCAGTTACTGTAATAATCGGGGTTAATAATAATTTTGAGTACTACCACTATCTTGTATGTGTGGGCGCTTGATACCTATCTGTGGTATCACCAGTAGAGGTACAAGCTGAGGTGCGGCGCTGTCGATTCCGATATGACGCTGATTCTGATACGATGCTGACACCCTCGAGGTGCAAGCAATGACGTCACTGACAGGCGCGCGTATTGCGCGCGCACTTGAGGTGCGAAATCATCTTGCTGGCACTTGAGGTGCGAACTTACGTTCGTACGCGTTTTACACTTCGAACACACCCTTGCAGATATGTTATCTGCGCCCACTTCTTATCTGTCGTACTTATAACCACATCCGCGTACGCACTTCGCGAATGTTCTTTGCATATGCCTTTTCTGGTTTGTTATTCGCCATGAACAATAACTTCGTTTGCGCACCTTTGTTCATCGGCACTTGCAATAAAAAGTATCCACCGACGTTGTGTCGTTCATCAATCGTCGGCTTTGTTGTTGTTGTGTCTTTCTTTCCTTGTCCTTGGTTTCGACCCAGTACTGGAGAGGAAGGTGTTGATGTTGCAGTAGCTATCAAGGCACCACCCTTGGAGCTGCATGCGCCACTAGAGCGATTCTGTTTTGTTGTTGCTCTAGGAGAAGTTGTAGGAGGATTACAATCCCTCTCTCAACAAGAAGGTTGACGGGCGTCGATGATTGTTGCCTTTTCGGTTTTCCCTGTAGCGGCGCTGTTTGCGCTCTGTGTATCGTTGACGTCCGGATAATTTTTATTAACTATTAGAGGTCGAGAATCCTCTCTCTACTCTATGCCCATGATGTATAGACAGAGGTGCATGCAGTTACTGTAATAATCGGGGTTAATAATAATTATGAGTACTACCACTATCTTGTATGTGTGGGCGCTTGATACCTATCTGTGGTATCACCAGTAGAGGTACAAGCTGAGGTGCGGCGCTGTCGATTCCGATACGACACTGATTCCGATACGACGCTGACACCCTCGAGGTGCAAGCAATGACGTCACTGACAGGCGCGCGTATTGCGCGCGCACTTGAGGTGCGAAATCATCTTGCTGGCACTCGAGGTGCGAACTTACGTTCGTACGCGTTTTACACTTCGAACAATCTACGTACATTCTAGTACTAATTCTACATGATAAGATATGATTACATGTGATATTCCAATGAGAATATCACGACGAATTATACGCTACGGTAAAAGGCCGATCGAAGATGGCCGGTTTTTGTGTGTTTTGTGTCTTACTGTGGCAAATTACACGGTAATATGCCAATAATCGATACGACGATGATGAGAGTAATTAACCTGTCAATCAGCAAAGACGATCGAACGTGTGACACTGATTATTCTACTCACTAAATCAATCGACCGTAAGGCCGATTGCTTTTGTCTCTTTTGTTTTATTACTGTCACGACGCAGTTTTCTTAGTTTATCAGACCCACAGCACTCTACGAGCTGTGGCCAGGACGGCGTTTCAGAGAGAAACGCAGTTGAGCTCAAAGACAAAGAATCCGGATTAGCCTGATCAGCAACCGGCATCAACCCTCAAGGATGTAAAAGGGGCAATTGCTTGTGGAGCCCTGGAACAGACCAACACCAGGGCGGCCTCCCTTGAAAGAAGAGGCCGAAGACATGAACCAAGATGGTAGGCTCCATCGGGTTTCGAGATCCAGCAAAACAAGCAAGGGAAAAGGGCCGGACAATTCACGCAAAAGAATCGCCCAGGTTGGCATCAGCTGAAAGGAATCAATATCCGAGAACACTGATCTTTCACTGAAAACAAGAATGACGTGAGCCAGAAGATTGAGCCTCAAGTATTCTATGGTGAAGCAGATTGGAACGAACAGATTGCAAAGAGCATCTGCTCGCAACAAAATCCAAAGATATGGAAACGAGAACACTAAATCCGAAGATCCAAAAGAAAAGAGAACAATAAATTCTCAGGAAACAACTTTGTTGTTGTTTTAGGCTGCCCCTTGGCAGTTTTCTTGGGGGTTCCCGTGAGTTCAAACAAAGGAGAGAGGACATGTGATCTTCTCGGCCACATATCCCGGTAGTAACCGACAGCACCTAGAAAGGACTTGACTTGGGTGATTGTTTTGGGTCTGTCCATTCGCAGAATAGCTTCAATCTTTTTCTTCCAAGGTTTCACGGCTTCGGGAGTCATCCAAAATCTGAGAAAGTCGGTTTCCTGTACAGCCCAGTCACATTTGAGGGGGTTGCACTTGAGACCATTTTCATTCAGACGTTGCAGAATTGTGTTCACTGTTTGCATGTGGTGGGTGAAGGTGCCATTTGTCCAGATTCCAATGTCATCAATATAGACGGTGCAGTCGGTACCTTGCAAAATGTCCTCCATCAGTTGTTGCGCGACATCCGGAGAGATTTTCACGCCCATTGGCAGTCTTTGGTATTCATAGCAGCCATATGGTGTTACAATTGTGCATAGTTTCTTGCTTGGTTCATCCAATTCAAAACAGTAGTATTGCATAGACAAGTCAATTTTGGTGAAATGGATGTATTTGCCGCGTCGATGCATGATGTCCTGAATTCTTGGTATTGGATATGGTCTTCTGACTAGCAGTTCATTGAGTTCTCGAAAATCTGATACCCAAAGGACCCTGTTATCCTTCTTTGGAATGATAAAAGTAGGAAATGCCCATTCAGCTGGGCCATCACATCTTTTGAGGACTCCATCATCTACCAGATTCTGGAGCTCCCTTTTGAATAGTTCTTCTCTTTTGTATGCGACTGCATATGGCTTCTTGTGGACTGGCTTGGCATCGGGCTTCAGTTTGAGTGAGATTTTCTTGTGCGGGTATTTTCCTAATTCGCCATTGAAAACGTTTGGATATTTGGATAGGACAGCTTGGAATTGTTGTTTTTCTAACGCTGTCATATGCGCTTGCTGTTCTGCAACTGATGTTGGATTCGTAGCTTCATAGGCTCTGTCAAGGATGATGGGCGACGAAGATACTGCATCATGCACAAATAGCTCAGAATCAATGGATTCCTCCAGTAATGCTTGAAAATATGCTTCTTGCAGATCTGGAGTAATATCAAAACTGGCTGTTTCGCGCATTGGAATTTGTCGGTTGTTCCATTGAATCATGCTGGATTCAAATAACAAGTTGATATTGGTGCTGCATAGAAAGTCTCGACCGAAGATAATATCATATCTGCATGATTTGGATTCAAATAATCTGGCCTCACACCGCTCGATTGTTGTGTTCCCAAATTCTTGTAGCTTGAGATTCTTCATTACGACAAACAACGAGGTGTCGAATGATCCATTGGCTGTGGTTGTGATGGTTCTTGTTTTGGATTGAATTGGTAGAACTCCCAAGGGAAGTGCCCTTTTGTTGATGAGGGTTGTTGTGCTGCCGCTGTCGAGTAGGGCAAGCATTGTTTTTGTTGTTTTTACAGGAATGCCTTGAATGTATTGGATGGTTGTTAAAACAATAGGAGCCACATCGCTCTTCTTTGTTTTCGTAGCTACGGGATATTCCGTCTTTGGTTGTAGGGGTGTGCTTTTTGCTAGACGAGAAGTCCAGCTTGTTGTCATCAATCGTGTTGATGTTGCTGCCCCATTCATTTGGTCGTTTGTACCCGTAACCGCGTTGCGATTATTGTTGATCGAACCATTATTTCGTTCGTTCGTACCCGTGCCAATAGAATCGTCATTCATTTTGGCTGTATTTTTTGGCTTCTGTACCCTTATTTTTCTTTTTACCGACGCGTTCATCCTGTTCAAACTGGACTCGTCGTGAGCTTTTGTCAACATCAGATATATGTTCTGTAGGTTTCTCCCCTTCTGTGGAGAGAGTTCCTCCTGCGAGCCCAATTGGCTGTGCCAAATTGGCATCCAGGTCCTGTGGAGCTGGAGGCAGGGTGACTGCTCTTGTTTGGCCTCAAGGAAGCCAAATTTGCTCACCGCTCTGTACGCTGTGTTCTGCTTTGCCGCCATGTTGTTGGAGGAAAGCTTCCTTTGCGCGCTGCATGTGTGCTTGGAATGATTCATTGCTGGCTGTGGTAGTTTTTCCGGCTGAGTCATTATTGTTTTTCTTGTCGGCACGCTGCTTTTTCTTCTGTTTGGAGTACCTGTTCTTGGGACATTCGGACCAATCATGGTGGTGTCCGGGAATGCGACAGGGGTTAGAAGATTTTTGTCCTTGGTTTTTGTTGTTGGTTTTGCGTTTGGATTGGTTGTTGGCATTGTTTCCAGGACGTCTCCCTTGTTTTTTGCCTCCTCCATTCCTTAGCTTGGACTCGCGTTCTCGACTGGACATATATTCCACAATTTTCTGGATGGACGTTTCTGCAGTGATGCCACCATGAATTTGGCCATATTGCTCAACCCACAGGTTGGGGAAGGTGTGGAGCAGCATTGTTGTTTTGTTGATTTTGTTGAGGTTTTGGCCATGACCTTGCAGCTTCTCCGAGTACCGAATGAGCCTGTTGATTCGCACTGCATGATCCTTGGATGTGTTATCATGAGGTTTCTTGCATGCGTCGCTGCGAATGTAGGTTTGCATGATGTCTTTTGCATCCCCTGCATCGCAGTAGTGTTCTTGAATGTAGTCCTTGAATGCTTCTTCATAGCCTTCCATGTTGTCTGGATAGTTCAAGTCATCATTGTCGTCCCGGGTTGTCTCGTCCCACTTTCTTTGTGCTTCCGGGCACAGTATCTTGGTGAACAGTTCAATGTACCGATGTTCCGGTAGTGGTAGTCGCTTTGCGCCAATGATGAAGACTTCTTGGCAATACAATAGTTCTTCAAGGCCCCCTTCTTCTGAAAAGATTGGTAGTTTCCATTCCTCCTTGGAATTATTGTTGGCGTCATACAATTTCAAAGTGGCAAGTTTGTTCTTAGTCCAATCAAAGCTGGAATCATAGGTGATTGGTGGTTCTCGATGCAATCCGGTCGACATGGTTGATACTTGCCTGGTTTGGTATTTGATTTGTTTGTTTTGTTCTTCTTTGTTTTCGACGGAGAGACCGGAATTTTTTTTTGTTTTTGTTTTATCGATGATTAACAATGTCGAATTGTCTTTGTTTTATTGATTAACAATCGAGACCGCTTTTTGGTCTTTCGTTCCGTTTGATTTGTTAGCGAGAAACTTCGTTCGAAAATTCGTTAGCGTTCGAAGATTCGATAGGTTATTTGATATCGAAGAAAGAGCCGTTGTTCGAAAATTGATTCTTCGAAAAATTCGTTATTCTACAGTAGCTGTAAGAGTAATTACTGTGTAACACACTAGGGGTAGAATTTGAGTAGGAGTGATAATTATGAATGGATTAATACTTTACGAAAATGGATGGAAACTTAACAGATAAAATAATGAGCGATCGGGCCATGCTGGCTTCGATCGTGCCCTGCTGGCTTCGATCGCTCGTGGATATTCATATAGAGTGTTGCGCTATGAATCGTGCGCCTGCCGGGTATCGGTATACCATTGTATACAGATAATGGCTCGCTTCTTAATGATTCTTAGAATGGTCCCAAGTCTCATTAGTTCGATCGCACGTATCCTTCGAATGGTATCTTAGACTTGTACGGTAGATTGCAGTACGTACTCGTAGTAGGTACTAAGGTACGCTACCTTGGTAGGTACGACCGCAGTACGTTACAAGGATCATCGATCTTTCACCACAGAAATACAGAATGAGCAAATCTCGAGACCGGATAGAAAAGCTCACAATCTTAAATTGCAACAAAAGCAAAAGCTCATACAAACCAGAACAAAAATTCGATCCGAATAACCAGAACGAATAACCGGAACAAAAATTCGATCCGGATATACAAATACATATACAGATAAGCAAATCACACATCCAACAGTCACCAACATCTAACAACCATCTCACATCCAATCCTTTGATTCGAATACACTCTCTTTCCACATACCCGATCGCAACGTCCAACGAATATTGTCCTTCGAATATATTGAAACTTCCTCCGAAACGACCATTTGATCACCCCATTAGAATATTTGAAACCTTGTCTCCATCATGGCTTGAACAAGAGCGAAGCCAAAAGACGATGAAGACTACGACTCCAATGACAAAGCAAAAATGGACGAGGGACAGAATCCACCAGATTCAGATAACGAAGACGACCAAAGTCAAAAGGACACGGATTTAGAGGATGAGGAGGACAAATTTGATGAAAGAATCATGCGTGTAATGGAGAAGGCTATTTCTGATCCAGAAAAGAACTCAACTATGAAGAGAATCATCAACCAAGAAGTAAAGAAAAGGATCAAAGCATTGCAGGAAGCTGCAAGAAGGGGTAGGAATCCAGATGATGATAGCAGTGATTAAGGTGAAAACCAACAAGATGACGACCCAAGGACTGAACGGTACGAAAGGAGGTCATCCCAACCCAAAATAAAAATCAGGGGATTCAACAATGGAAGATTTCTGAATCCAGAACAGCTTGCCTTCAGAAGCAGCTTGATGGACTTTGGTATCAACTATGAATCAGCTGAAGAAATTATGAGGGGAGGAATGTCTAACATTCGAGAAATTACAGACCTCAATAAGGAAAGCATCAAATCAGTCATGCATGGATTGAAATCAATCAGTCCAGACTGTCCTAATCCAAAAAGTATCCATTATGGTAACAGACTATCATCGAGACTTCTGACATGGGCAAATTGGGCTCGCTATCAACCATTGATTGGAGTCAAACCAAGAGCCATTGACTGGAACGCGAACCCAAATAATCTGGAACTACAACAATTCAGGATCAAGATGATGGAATCAAGTGTAAAATCACAAGAAAAAGCAACCCCACCTGAGTTAAAGAACCTTACAAAATTCAGAGAATGGGAGGAAGGCTTTCGTCAAAACTTGAGATACAGATTCAACTCTGAAGGTTTCCCAATCTTGTATGTCATAAAACCCCAAGAAAAAGAAGATGTCACTGATGAAGCCAGGTCTGGCACAGTTGGACAAAGTCCATCGGATACCTATCCAACTTGGAGTGACTACAATGAAAGGTGTGGTGTTTTGTCGGGTCATCAGTACGATGAAGACAACAATGTTGTATGGAGGTTGTTGTATGATGCAACAAGAAAAGGGCCTGGTTGGGAGTATGTGGCACATTTCCAAAATACTGAACTGAACTCAGGGCACGCGCGAAATGTGTTCATTTCACTTATGCAACATGCTTACACTGATACCAATATCACTATGGTCCTGAACAAAACCTACCAGGAAATGAAAGAATCACATTACACCGGTGACCATAAGAATTATGATTGGAACAAGCACAAGAGGAATTGGACTGCTTTCCATGGAACGATTCTGAGATTTGAAAAGAACCACAATGCAAGGAGATTTGTTTGGGACTTTATCAATACAATCAGTGATGAGCGACTTGATGCTGCTAAAGCTGATGCAATTGATGAGAGCAAAGATTACCAAGACAATTTCAACGAATGTTTGATTTTATTCACCAATTGGCTTGGATTGAAGAAGCTTGCAAATGGAAAGCATAAAAGAGGTTCCAGAAGTGTATATTCAGTACTAGGCACATCAAGCAATAAAAAGCAGAAAACAACTGGGACATTCACAGGAACAGTTGAGAACAAGACCTATCCAACAAGCGTTTATAAAACAATGTCAAAAGAACAGCGTCAGGAACTGTACCAGAAGACACAGGCAAGTAAGAAAAAGATGGCTCTCAAGGCCGCTGAGACCAAAAAGGCAAAGGAAGCTGAAAAGGGAGGTGCCGGTGACAGCTTTGGCTCAAAATCTAAGAAATGACATCATAACCGGACACTAGAAAACAAATGTTTAAAAATGGTGAGCCGGTCATTATATAAGATGAGTATTCCACTAGATTTTGATGATGGTGAAAATGAAGAAGGATACTGCGAGTTAGACTCACATGCTGATACCACCGCAGCTGGAAGCAACATGATATTGCTTAATCCTGATCAGATAACAACACATGTCAATGTAGCCCCTTTCTCTGAAGAGTACAAGCCAATCAAGAAAATCCCAATTGGAAGCTGCGCGACTGCTTGGACAAGTCCACCATCAGGTCAAGTCGACATTATTGTGTTCCACCAAGCGCTGTACTTTGGGAACAAATTGAAGAACAGCTTGATATGCCCAAATCAAGTGAGGGATTGCAATTTCAACTCTGTTGAAGAAACCCCTCGTCAATTTGACCCCAGATCCAAGCATGAGATTACAATCCAAACCCCAATGGAAGATGATGATCCGAAGAAAGTTTTTATAAAACTGAGTATGAGAAACGTGATTTCATATTTTCCAACAAGGAAGCCAACAAGATTGGAGCTTGATGAATGTCAACATTTGATTGCAACGAATGACACCCCATGGGACCCTCATTCACTGAAATTCAGGATGGCTGAGTTAGCAATTGACAATGGTGATCCAATTTCAGGGGACCAAATCAGCATCCAAGCTATGTCAACTGAAGATGCAAGTTCAGTGGCGACAGAACCAACAAGTAATGTCACAGACATGCTCTCCAAGACTAGCATAGGGCCCAGCCATACTAGCCTCATGGAACGCTGCAAACTGATGAGATTGCACCAGATATCAACCAGAAGAATGCTGACTGAATGCCAAATAGCAACAGATGGTAATATTTCTCACAGGATATTGTCAGTGACCACAAAGTTTCAAGATGCAAATATTTCAAGCGCGCAAAGGAAAGACCAGTTTTTATTTGATGACACAGAATTTGACTTCACAGAAGCCCCTGACAATGAATCGAAACAAATTCCCAGCTCGCAAGAAATTGACAATACACTTGAAAGAAGATCACTTGACAGAAGGAACCAATGGGGCCCCTCAGTGACAACTATTGAAGGTCCAAACAAAGTGGATTGCAAACGCCTAGCCAAGACTTGGAATATCAGTTTCAAAAAGGCAGAACAGACATTGAAGGTCACTACTCAGAAAGCCCTGAGAAATTTGCAACTACCTTTGATGAAGCGTCTGCCAACACAGCGCTTTAGAAACAAGAGAATTGCACAGGGAACCTGGTATACTGATACCTGGCATGCCAAAACCACGAGTATTATGAGACAAGAAAAATGTGCACAGATCTTTTCAAATGGAAATGGGTTTGAAGTCTTCAAACCAATACAGAACAAGTCGCAAGCTCATCAAGGATTGAAAATATTCATTCATGAAGTTGGCATTCCTGAACATTTGATTTCTGATTGTGCCCCAGAACAAGGCTCACCAAGGACTTACAAGACACACTGGAATTCGATTGTGAAATGCAACCATATACACCAAACGTTCATCCAACCACACTGTCCTTTCCAAAATCGAGCAGAGCAAGCAATAGGCCATCTTGGTAGTGCAATCATAACCACGACAGCAAAGAAGAAATGACCAAGAAGACTATGGTCATTTTGTGGTGAGCTATGTGCAAATATCAGGCAGAGGACTGCATCAAACAACCCTTCTTCAATGGGAAGGACCCCATTTGAATTGGTGCATGGCTACAGGCCCGATATAACATTATACACATCATCAGAATGGTATGATTTTACATTTTATTTTGATAAAGGTGACTCTTCATCTCGAGGAGTTGAAAGACTGGGTCGGTGGCTCAGACCTTGCGGCAGCAAGGTTGGTGGAGGTGATTGTTTTTGGATCCTGACTGAATCAGCAATACCAATCTCTACAAATTCAATAAGGCAAGTAGAGGCATTTGAATGGAGGGATCGTGATGTTCTGAGAAGAATGGAAGCAATTGATAAATCAATTGAATCCAAGATTGGTGATGAAGTCAAAGACAGTGCATCATTCTTCCAGGAAAATTATCCAGAACCCCAACAAGAGCTATTTGATGAACAACCAGTAAGGTCATCGGATCTGAAACTTGAAATGGCAGAGCCAGAGGCATCAGTTGAAGATATTGATGAACCAGATGAGTGTCTGGGAAATGAAGTAATCATTGAAAGAAATGATGAAAGGCTCAGGTGCATTGTCAAGGATAGGGTCTACGATCTGCAAAACCAACCAATTGGAGTAAGAAATGAGAATCCAATACTGGACACGAGGCTATACAAATTGCAACTACCTGATGGCACCATTGAGGAGTACACAGCAAACATTGTTGCAGAAAGTCTTTACAGTTATGTTGATGATGATGGACGAATGTTCACCCTACTGGATGAGCTAATTGATCATGAATGTGAGAACACTGCTTTAATAGGAACTGAATCCCGAATTACAAAACTACTATCAAGGCTTGATTGGAGTTCTCAGATGGATATGTGAACTAGGAAGGCTTGAAATTGTAATGCCAGTTTCACTGATGTCAAGGTATTTGGCTCAAGCAAGAAAGGGATATCTGAACCAGTTATTTCATATATTTGCATATTTGAAGAAATATAACAGGTCAAAATTGGTTTTTGATGATTCAGTACCAAGCGTTGATGAGAGTAAATTTCAAAGATGTGACTGGTCTGAATTTTATCCTGGCGCCGCTGAAGTCTTACCAGCAGATATGCCTGAAGCTTTGGGAAAACATGTAACGATGAGCTGTTTTGTTGATGCTGACCATGCTGGATGCAAAGCAACGAGGAGATCTTATACTGGTATTATTATCTTCATTAATAATGCACCAATCATTTGGTTTTCCAAACGACAAACAACAGTTGAAACATCAACTTTTGGATCTGAAATCATTGCATTGAAAATTGCAATCAAATTGGTTGAAGGTCTAAGATACAAGTTGAGAATGATGGGTGTTCCAATTGATGGAAGCACTAATGTGTATTGTGATAATGATTCTGTTGTCACAAATGTTACACGGCCTGAAAGCCCATGCAAGAAGAAACACAACAGCATAGCGTACCACAAGGCCCGTGAATCTATTGCAGCAGGAATCATCAGGGTTGCAAAAGAACCAGGTTCAACAAATATTGCTGACTTGTTTACCAAGCTAATGAGTGGCGCTGTTTTCCGGGAACATTGTTCCCGATGCATGTGGTAAGTAAGTAAGTTTGTTTCGTGCGTTCGACCGAAACAACAGGATAAGTAAATCAACCATTCAATGGAAATGTTCGATTGACCGTTCGGTCGAAGTAACAAGTTGATTTATTTTCAGGAAATTGATCTGCAATGAGCATTTCGAAAAATGGATGATTTGATCCATGGAATACAATATATCAATCGGGCTAGATTCAGGGCAAAATGCCTTGAAACAAGCCAGAATGAAAGGCAAAACGCCGCCCCAGTTGATAGGGCCTCTGATGGTAGACTGGATACAGTTTGGTATTCAACACACGACAATGACTCACGATGAATAGATTAAGTCATAGAATCCAGCCGCTTAACGATTGGATTTACGACTGAAGGGGACTGAAAAGAATTCACCGTGTAACGCGTATTCATACGTACTAAGCGGGTGTATCGTACGAAGAGTCATAAAGAAGGCAATAACCTTATTTGTAAGGTTATTAACCTGATGAGTGAATAATCGTCAGCGCTTTTATGTGGATTGCCTCTTAGCAGGATTTCCCCCATCAGCTCACTCTTTGAAGAATTAACAACTCTAAAACACTATCATGCCCTAAATCTACGTACATTCTAGTACTAATTCTACATGATAAGATACGATTACATGTGATATTCCAATGAGAATATCACGACGAATTATACGCTACGGTAAAAGGCCGATCGAAGATGGCCGGTTTTCGTGTGTTTTGTGTCTTACTGTGGCAAATTACACGGTAATATGCCAATAATCGATACGACGATGACGAGAGTAATTAACCTGTCAATCAGCAAAGACGATCGAACGTGTGACACTGATTATTCTACTCACTAAATCAATCGACCGTAAGGCCGATTGCTTTTGTCTCTTTTGTTTTATTACTGTCACGACGCAGTTTTCTTATAAACCTGCGAAACGAAAGAAATACCGAATTCAACGTCAAGTGGGATGGCGCCCGTACGTTCTATGAGAACCTTCACGACAACAACCACACTGGCATTGATTTCCCGCCCAGAAACAAACCCTACCCCAAGGATTCGGTCGTGTACAACATGACTTTTCCCGACATTCTGCACAAGACCCTCTTCGGTTTGGCGCCTCGGGGAGACAACACGTTCAGCTACCGCTTTAACGAGGTCCTGAGCGCGGGGGCGATCCTTGCCTATCACGGGGACAACTCCTTGTTTCCGTTCCGTCCCGAGTTGATCGACTGGGACAAGTGGACAATGACTAGAAAAGGATCGCGGCAAACCAGCCATGGGCATCATGAACTCAATGAGTGTCGAAGAGCGCTGTCGACGGAGAAACAGTGGCTACTTTGAAATCTGCAAAAAATACGTCGCGGTGGAGATCCACGTGATCAATGGCTTGAGCTCACCCTTGCTTCCAGAGGGTACAAACCACGCAAACATCCCTGCGTGCTTCCACTGCCAAGCTCGAGTGCAACCCTCAGGGGTTGCAGTGACACTGACTAACTCAGCAACTCGCTATTCGCTAACTTAAAAACTAGTTGACAACTCTTCATCTCACTCTTCATAACAATAGGTACTGTAGTAATCGTTGCCAAAAAACAAGCTGTAAGCGACTCGTGAGTGTTTCTATCTTCGATGAACGATATCGGCTATTTCGGCTAAGAATCGTTTTGGAATAAAGCGTGTACATCGAACTTCGCGTGCGTTTTCGTCGCTGCAGTGGAAGTCGCGATAATATATTATTTCTCAGAGGGACCCTCCTTATCCTTCTTTTGATGCATAACTACAATCTATCGAGGCAGAATCAGGGAAAAGCGACTCAAACTCAAACAAACACTCACTGTTGCTCGTTAGTCGTTTAGGAAGGGCTGAATGGAATCGGCGGCAACGCGACATGTGTCTTCAAGGGACGTGTATTGTCCAATGCCAAGGACTCTTATGGATTGGGTGCTATCAAATTCAAGGCTTCGATCGACGTGTTTCCAGATCTCCTGCCAGCCCATGGGTTTTCGCAACGAGGGAATGTTTTCACCGAGCCACGTGAGTGTCTTGAACAGACACGGATTGACCAGCTTTTTCGCCCCCTTTGCCTCCGGGTGGGATATCTGGACAAAATCAAGAAGGTCCAAGGCATTCATGCTGCTAGTCCCCGTAAGAATGAAGCGCTTGCCGGCAACCTTCTCCCGATCCTGAGTGAGGGCAAGAATTACTCCCACGGCAACGTCCCTAACATCCACAAACGACATTGGAGCGTTGAAAACGGGTTTTCCAACGAGGGTGTTGGTGACATAGGAAGTGGAGCTCGACTCGGCATGCGATCTAGTGTAAGCTTTTCCCAGAACTACACTAGGGTTCAGGGAGACAATTGTTTCGATGGAAGACTGGAGATCGGCATCGTCCCATATGGCTTTTTCGATCTGGGTTTTGGTGTATCCATATACATCTCCCCGCTCTACAGTGCTCCACTCGTTCCAATCCTCGTCGACAAAGATATGGTCGGGTTGCTTGTCGAAGGAATAGATTGCTGCCACAGAGGATATGTTGATGAATCGCTGAATTGTTGCTGCATTCTTCTTGATCGATTGCGTTACGTTCTTGGTTCCGTTCAAGGCTGACTTAATCACCTCGTTGGGATCATTAGCTATCTCACCCGGACCCGGAATCGCGGCTGTGTGAACGATACCCCAAATTCCTGCAAAGGCATTGTCGTAGCTTCCTTCTCGGAGTAGATCTCCTGAAGCGAACGTCAGATATTTATTTTTGCCAAGCTTTGTGGCTTCTTCCATCAGGAAGTCAGTCTTCGAAGAGTCCGAGGGATCGCGAACGATTGCAACCACCACGAATCCGCTCTCTAGAAGCGCCAATACGCAGTTTGAACCAATGAAGCCATTAGCACCAGTGACGGCGATTTTGGTTGGTTCGTACGTCATTGGTTCCATCGGTTGGATAAATGAAAACACAGTACCTTAGATTTGCTCTCCTTGCTGGATTCTGAGAAGACAATCCATTAGAGAGAAGGCGGATTCACATTCCTTGACTTCTTGTATGGAGAATCCACGCTAGGGAGTAATGTCCTTCTCTGTCTACTTGCCCACAAGTAGACAATCACTCAAGCGCAAGGAGAACAAAATTGTCAATAACCGATTAAGATTACGTAATCGCGTCAGAATAGCTTAATTACGTCAAGAAAGAGGAAGAAAAAGCATTTGCATGCAATCATGCTCGAAAGGGACCCCTCGAGTGAAGGTTTTGGGGTCTATTTTTAAGCGGAGCTCTCCCGTAAAATGATATTTCGGGATATAAGCCTGGAGGCGCTTGTCCCGCACTTTTCTGACTTTTTCGATTTTTCGCATCTATTGTACCGTACAGGCATTCTTTCCGATGCTTCGTATGTATTGTTTGTCGTTGTACGAGTTCGGTTACAAGTACCGGTACGAGTACGAGTTTAGGTGCGAATGGGTGATTCCCGAAATACTTTTTTGTAACGTACATAAACTTCTGTTTTTAGTATTTCGGGAATGAAAATTTCGTACATAAATTTTTTGGCGGGAAAGTGCATAAATCTCATTTTGGAATCTGGAATCTCATGACATGGACAATAATATTAGCCAAATTTGTCTTCTTCATACGATTAAACATGTGGGTTTGATCCGTTCAGATTTTTCAGTGACGTTCAGATTTTTCAGCGACTTCACGATCAAATTTTTCATTTTCACCTACTAACCATTTCAGCGACTCAACCGATGCTAGGTACTCAACCGACGATAGGTACTGCTACTCAACCGCCAACATAACAAATAGTTGCCCATCCGTTGAATATGTCACTCGAGTTGCTTGTTTGCTTGTATCTTCTAGAAGATGAGGAGGATGACGATGACGATGACGCTGCAGAAGAAAGGCGTCGAAGAGATAGGAGAACACCAAGGATAGCCCTTCGGCGCCATTCCGAGTCACCCTTTCTTTATCTATTCAACTCTGGCAACGATCAGGCTCTTCTCAACTGCTGTGGTGTCGACCACACAGTCTTTAGAGAGCTTCTCGTTCTATTTGAACCAACATTCGATAGTTACACAGTTGATAGATACACCGATGCTGTTCGGAAAAGGAAGGTTAACGCTAATGGAGTATGGTGTGGAAGAAAGCGCGAAGCAAACGCGACTTGCTGTCTTGGTTTAGTACTTCATTGGTTTAGAACACGAGGATCCGTTGCAAGATCTGTGTCGATGGCATTTGGACTCACCTCTACTGTTATGTACAAATGGTTGAAGTTCTCCAGAAAGGTTCTTTTGTTCGTATTGCAGTATCACCCAAAGGCAATGATTAGACCTCCAACTGAAGAAGAATTGGAGGAATACATCAGCGCGATTGGTGCCAAATACCCAAGACTAAAAGAACGCCGTGTCTGGGGTGCCGCCGATGGACTCAAAGTCAAAATTCAGCAGTCTTCCAATTGGTTGATTCAGAGCCGGTATTACAACAGCTGGGTGTGCGACACTTATGTCAACAGTGTCTTTGTCTTTGCTGCCGATGGGAGAATTCGTATTTGCTGTTACAACTGCCCTGGTACCTGGCATGACAGCACAATCGCCGATCATGGTGTTTATGATAAAATAGAAGAACTGTTCGTCAAGTTCCAAGCTATGGTTTGTGTCGACTCTGCATTTAGGGTTGCCACAGGTAGACACCAATGCCTTGTCCAAAGTTCGCAGCACGATCCGGATACCCTAGAGGCTATTCTGTTGAACAGAGAAGCAACGTCCCTTCGACAGTTATCAGAGTGGGGGATGCGAATGATCCAGGGGCAGTTTCCACGATTGAAAGACAGGCTCCTATTGGAGACGTTTGGCGATAGGAAGGTCATTTTGAACTTAATGATGCTTCTGTACAATTACCAAACAAGTACCATTGGTCACAACCAGATCCTGAATGTTTTCATGCATAAGAAGGACGGATACTTCTCTTACGAAGACAACCTACCGGAAGACGCCACCGGCCTCTTCGACCGTTGAGCCGTTGAGCAGTTCGCATTCGCAGTTCGCATTCGAATTCGAATTCGAATTTCGCTTTGCGTGGTTGAGTAAATTGTCGATTGTCGATTCCGAGTAGATTGTTGGACTTGTTGAGTGAGACCATGGTCGATATGGTTGATCGGTCGATCGGTCCAAAGTGGATTGTCGGTTCTCCACCATGGTCAAGTACCGATTCTCCATGGTCGATCCGATTCTCCATGGTCGATCCGATTCTCCATGGTCGATCCTAAGTGTAGTAGATAATGATTAATAATTTACAAATTAGTACTAGTAGATTTGGACCTGTAGATTTGGACATAGCTTTCGCTGTTTGGTAACTTTTGGAATTATGAGCTTCTCCAGTTACAAGTAATACGAGTAATACGGGGAGTAGTTTCGTTCAAGATGGAAGATGGAGTAGTTTCGCTTTTGGTGTTCGGGTTCGTAAAAACCGCACGACTCCTCAAGAGAGGTTCAACTCCTTAAGAGGGGCTCAACACAGCGCCGGATGGGTTAATCCCATCAGTTCTTCCATACATGGAAATGGGAATCGAAATGGGAATCGACGTGGGAATCGTTGACTCCTATCGATTTGATTCCGACTGATTTGAGACTTTCATGTACTGCCAACTTTACGATTGTATGAGATATTACTAGTAGTTGCTAGTAGTTGCTAGTAATTCATTCTTTTTACTAGTAATTCATTATTTCATTTTCTTGGCAAGTTGCAAAGCTCATAATTTGATTTCTTCCAAAGTCAAAAACAACTTAACTTCCAAAGCCAAAAGCAACATCATGGTGGTAGCTTCCAAACAAGAACAACAACAAAGAATTCTTAAGGCTCTTAGAGCCAAAGTTGAACGACAACACGAACAACGACTCTTACGACAGATTGTTCAAGATGAACGACAGATTGCTATATACAGATGAACGACAGATTGCTATATACAAACAACTGATTGTTAAACACGAGCTACAGATTGATAAAAACCGGCAACAGATTCAACAGGATCTTTTTCACCGGACTCTCGAAGGCCGAACCAATCAACGAGTCTTTCATTCATCGGATTCCGATTCCGACTCTGATTCCGACTCTGATTCTGAATTTTCTGAACCTACGCCGGATGTTCCTGCTATTTTTCCGGATCCTCCTCCTGCTCAACCTCCTGCTCAACCTACGCCGGATGTTCCTGCTATTAAACAGGAACAAGACTCTTAAGTGGAGTCGGCCGGGGGGGGATTTGAGTTGGAGAAGTTGGGATTGCCGGGCTGGGGGGGATTTGAGTTGGAGTTGGAATTTGAGTTGCTGGAATGAAGCCCGTTTAGGAGTATGGTGGCAACATCTACTATGGCGGCCTTCAGCGATTCCAAGGCAGCCTCTCTTTGTTCCCTTTCAAGCCGTTGATACTCTATTCTTTGTTCCCTCTTGCGCTCGGAATTCTCTCTCAAGAAATCAAGAATTTCCTGGCGTCCGTTGGTGCTGTTGCTGTCGGTGGTGGTCGTGCTGATGTTGGTGGCGTTCCTGCGGTACTGTCTCTTTGATCGCGGAGTACTGGTGGGAGAAGGGGAAGCACGCGTGGCAGGAAACCGTTGAGATGAAGAAGAAGAGGAAGCTGACCGAGACCGAGAGCGCGGAACAACAATTCTTGCTGGTGGTACGTTTATGGGAGTCGTTGGTGTATTGTTTATGGCAGTTGGTCGTGTATTGAGTTCTGGTTCTTCTTGGGTTGGTTGGGAAGGTTGACGAAGGGGCGGTTGTGTTGGCTGGGTTGGCTCTGTTGACTGTTGGGTTGGCTGAGTCATTGTTTGCGAAGGTTGACCAAGTGGTGGTATCGGAGGAATGTTATCATCGTCAGAGTCGTCATCCTCCTCCTCACCACTACTTATGTATTCTTCGTCTTCCGTGTTGGTCTGGTATCCTTCTTCCATTCCATATGGCTCTTGTCCATCACCAACTCCTTCCTTGCACTTAATCAAATACTTAACCCTCTTTGCCAACTTCACGTCCTTGGGGCAATTTGGATCCCCGGTAGGAATTTGTTTCCGATATAGACCGTTGTATTTCCTACGGAGGTTCTCAACACTTCAATTGGTATCAGGGAAGTTGTCATTATGGATTAGGCCGACTTGCGCCCAATCCTCAGGACCAACAGGAAGGATTTCTTTGAGGGTGTATAGAAGTTCCATGACTTCTCTTCTGCTGTAGTTTCTTTTCCCGGTCCTTTTTCCTGCTGCTGTCTTCACCATCGCTGCTTTATTACGATATAAAAATTATGTCCGGAGCTGAAGAATATGTATCTCTTCCTCCGCCGTTGTCACATAGCAGCAACAACAGCAGATACAGCAACAACAGCAGATAAACCTTTTATTAGAAATTCGGTTTGGTTGTTGTGGTGCGTTGGACAATTGGTGGAGTTGTTAGTTGAACGTTAAACACTAACCCTAATCCTAAGAGTTGACAACGTAACCTTCTAGACGGAGTTTATGTGGGGGGGGTTGGGGGGGGGGAAAATACGTAGAAATATTAAAAAAATCTGTTTTTAACAAGTAGACTTGGTACAAACGCTACGACTAAAAATCGCTAAAAAGCTTAGCCAAACATTTATTTACGGAAATGAGATGCTTCTTCTAAAAGCAATAGTAATATCTAGTGGTGCGCGCTCATTTTTATGGTAGCAAACTCTCATTTTTATGGTTGCAAGTAACCATAAGATTTAACCTGAATATAGATCAAAAATCATACGATTAAAATCTGTGTTAGATCAAGTTAACTTTACCAGATGAGAGAGTTCGGTAGAGGTGCACAATATACGATCGTTGTCGGCAGCAAATTAACGGAGGTGCGAAATTGGTGGTCGTTGTCGACAAACCGAAAAATTCGCCAAAAGATGTCAGCGGCAAATTCTATCGAAAAGGAAAAAGAAAAACAACCCGACCGAGGTGCGAAAACCCCGATCATTACTTAAAATGATTAGAAGACGAGGTGCGAAAGTGGTGGAGTTGTGTACGTACGGTGAGTACGGACTGGACATATTTGCACTGTGTTCAAATCTGGTGAGTTTGTGGGTTGACGATTGAATTATATTTTGGTTAGGGACTGGAAAGATTTGCAGTGTGTTCAAATCTGGTGGGTTTTTGGGTTCACGATTGAATTATATTTGTATGGTTGGGGACTGGAAAGAGTTTGTGGGTTGACGATTGAATTATATTTTGGTTAGGGACTGGAAAGATTTGCAGTGTGTTCAAATCTGGTGGGTTTTTGGGTTCACGATTGAATTATATTATGGTTGGGGACTGGAAAGATTTGCACTGTCCTCAAATCTGGCGGGTTTTTGGGTTCACGATTGAATTATATTTTGGTTAGGGACTGGAAACTGACAAACCGAGGCGCGAAATCTTAAAATCAAATCAGATGAGAGTTCGAATTTAAAATATAGCTCGCGCGAAGAATGACGTCACTTGATTGGTAGTATAGATCAAGTGGTAGGATCAGTATGAAGGTAGCTAAATACAGCATGAGTATGTACTGGATGAGGGGGGGGGGGGGGGGGGCCGCGCGCCGGGGGGGGGGGGGGTGTTGTCCAAATTTGAAAAACTAAAAATTAAAAAAAATAGTTTTTTTTCACCGAGGCGCGAAATATTGTACGGTACGTACGGTGAGTAGGGACTGGAAAGATTTGCACTGTGTTCAAATCTGGTGAGTTTGTGGGTTGACGATTGAATCATATTTTGGTTAGGGACTGGAAAGATTTGCATTGTTTTCAAATCTGGTGGGTTTTTGGGTTCACGATTGAATTATATTTCGGTTGGTGACTGGAAATATTTGCACTGTGTTCAAATTCGGTTGGTTTTTGGGTTCACGATTGAAATATATTTTGGTTAATGACTGGAAAGATTTGCACTGTGTTCAAATCTGGTGGGTTTTTGGGTTGATGACTGAGTTATTTTTTAGTCGGGAATTTGTGGGATTTGCACTGTGTTCAAATTCGGTTGGTTTTTGGGTTCACGATTGAAATATATTTTGGTTAATGACTGGAAAGATTTGCACTGTGTTCAAATCTGGTGAATTTTTGGGTTGACGATGACTGACTTATATTTTGGTAGAGGATGGGCAAGAATTGCACTGTGTTCATTTCTGGCTAGTTTTGGGGTTGAGTATTGAGTTATATTCTTTAAATCTGGTGTATTTATGGGTTGATGACTGAGTGATATTGTGGTTGTGAACGGGCAGGATTTACTATTGTTAGAAACTATTGGTAACTTTTTCAATCAACACTGATGGTGGTTGTTTTTCTTTCTGGAATTCATCATAGAAATTTTTAATTTCTTTACACATTCCCTTGACTTTGGTATGATCTATCTCATCCCTCAAGTACAATCCGTTCAATGTTTTACACCTTGACAAAACAACATATATCCAATGTTGCATCCTATAGTTCCAACTCGAAACCAAAATATTGTCTATGGAACGCCCTTGTAATTTATGCACAGTTCTAGCATGGGAAATGTTGAGAGGGAATTGTTTGAGTTTGACGCTCAAATTTTGTCTTGATGATTTGTGACTGATGTGCTCACTAAACAGAGAAGGATACTTGCACAAGGCATAAATATCTTTTTCGGGCAATTTGAGGTTGTATATGGGTTGTTCTTCTGGAGTATTGGTATCTGTAAGAATAACTTGTATAGATTCAATTTTATCAGCATCAATGCAATTGACATAATAGCCATTGATCACAACACTCTCAAGGGCTTCAAACCTGTTCATCTCTTGTTTCAAAATCAAACCTTTAAATTCACACATTGAACCATTAGCTATAGCCTCTTCAACAGATATATTGCTTGTTATCATGATGGGACAACCAATATATAACTTTAGAAATGGATCAACATGTGTACTTCCTCTTCTTTCTGTAACATCTGCATCAGAGCAACAACTGTAAAATATATCTCCTTTATCTGGAAAGGCCTTGTAATCTTTTCTGCTTTTGGCATATTTGTATTCAACATTGGATGCTCGTATGCATATGGTGTGCAAGGGAATAGGGTCTTCAATGTTCTTGGAATGGGTTTGTTGTAAATGAAGGGCAAAAATTGCATCATTGATTGCACACCTGTCTTTGTTTGTTGCTACAGCATAAGAAATTGCCATTGGTAAAGAATCACTCTCAATCACTTTCCTTGAGTTGATAAGCTTAGCATCTTCTTCACTAAGCCCAATTTTAAAAATTCTTTCTAACAATTTTCCATACGATGCATCTTCCTGAAACCTGTGGTTTGTTTTTAATTCCAGCATCACATTGACAGCATCCCTGAACATTGTTGTATATTGCTCATCATATATTTTGGTTCCATTTATGGGTGGTAGCTGATTGAAATCTCCAGCAAAGAGTACATTGATACCACCGTACAATGTATTTGTTCTTGGAGCATCTTTCAATTCATTCAATGTTTTATGCAGCCTGTTTAACAATGAATAATTTGCAAAGGATATTTCATCAATAATGATCATTTCTGTGTCAACCCAATCTTCTTTGAATTCACTTAATTTTTCAAGGTATGAATCGTTCTCTTTCACTGGAATGTGGCAAGCATTATGGAGAGTGCTACCATGAATTGACACTGCTGCACATCCAGTTAAAGCTGTAACAACAATTGTTTGCCTTGTAAACTTGATGTTCAAATTTTCACAGAATTCCTTGCAATAAGACAGAATTGCTCTGATCACGCGACTTTTCCCTGTACCACCTGCACCCGATAGAAATGCTATGGATTGTTGTCTATGTTCATGCATTTCTTGCAACATCTGAACTGTTGTACTGAAGTTGATCTTGTCACGCCTTGAAATAGATGAGTCAAAATCATCGTTCTCTTCCTCCTCACCAAATTCATTGAATGGTGCAAGTCTTCCCAATTCACCAGATAATCTTCTCCTTGTGTTTCTTGTTTTTTTCATTCCATTTTTCTTTTGTTTTTCATAAACTCTCAGTACAAATCCAGAGACAATGTATACAAATGCTATCATTTGATGTTTGTCACCATTGAATATCTCTTTACCATATGCAATCATGTTTTCACAAGTACCCGTGGCAGATAAGTTTGTGATCTCTTCATTTGTAACAACAGTATGGTGTGTTACCATCACTTTAATCATGTTTGTGATGTCAAGCTCATGCCAATCCCTGCCCATATCTGTATCTTCACCATCTTCCATTAATGATACCCTAGAAGCTGAACAAAATATTGTTTTTGTTTGGTCAATATTTGGTGCCTTAATCAAATTGTGTCCACAATGATTGCTTCCTGCCTTAGTAATGATTGATGTGTTGAAGGAAAATAGATTATGACTCGTTCTAAAACAGTTGTCATCATCCAATCCTAAAACTGTGTTCCCAAAAAGATCCAATTCATCCAAGATGTTGATATTATTTCTGTTGTTGTCTTCTGCATTTGATTCATCATGTGTCCACCTAGTATCTGGTGGTAAGGTTACTCTCTCTAGTGCATCTTTTGCACGTCCACCCATCAAGCTGTTATGTGTCCTTTGAATATTCTTCAAAATATTCTGATGCTCTTGTTTTAGCAAACCATTTGCTAAAAAAGATTGAAAATAGGGAAGATATTTGGAATTCAATTGGAGGTCAGAAAGCTTTCTGAATGGTGAAAATAACACACTTGCTCTTTTAGCATAATCTTCCATTGCTAAAGCAATTTCCTGGTGTTCTTCATTTTCATGCTGTGGGACAAAATTCCCAATTTGTTTGTTCCTAAAGTTTGACGTCGATTTCAAATCATAGTGACAGATACCTGGAAGTTTAGGTTTTTTGTATTCATCACAAAATGAATGGTTTTTGGAGGGATGGTTATCCGTAAAGTCCAGTGATGTCTTACTTCTTCTCATTTTTGTATAATACTTTGATGCAAAATCATAAAGACACACACCCTCTAGTTCTGTTGGTCTGCAAATATAATTTGCAACTTTTGATAGATAAACTGGCAAGTCTTCCTCATTGTCACTTTCATTGCCTTCTTTCAGTTTTAGAACACCATCAACAACATGATCATTCTCAATATAATTGCTCAACACCAATGTTGAAAACTCTTCTGAGAACCTAAATCTTGTATGGTTTCTTGTCAGGTAGGCAGCCATTGGTGCTGAAGTGATGTTATCTTGTGTCACTTTGAACAATGCATTTAGAATAGCTCTTATTCCAACCTTTTCTCTCATCAGATCATCTTCTTCATTTGTTTCGTTTAGTTGTGCTGTAGAGTCATTTCTGTGGTTTACTGTGTTTGGTTCATCATGTTCTTCATCATTCATTGTGACATTTTCATTTTCTTGTCTCTGTTGTTCACCAAGTTGTTTGATTACTTTTTCTGCAACTGCACTGATCTTTTCTTTATCATCCTTTTGTGTACTTTTTGAGGCATAACATGTCAGGTAATAAATCCCTGCACCATCTACCCCCCAAATAACATTGTTGTTGCATTGAAAAATAGAACTTACAATACTATTGTTTGAATTGGCAAAACAATCCTGATGTGTTCTCTCATGTTCCCAGACAAACAATTGTTTCTTGTTGCATTTGCCTGTCCAATCAAATGATGTCAATTCTTCATCTTCAAAATGTATCTTTGTTTCATCACAAGCAGGAAGCGGGAGCTTGAACCTACATTCACCATTTTTGTCCTTTTTGTGACATGAGCTTGCATGTGTTGAGGCATGCAAATTGCGTAACAAATTAACAATGTGAAGGTTTTTTTTGTATTTCATTGATCCAAGGCGCGGGAAACGACCACTTTTAATTTGGGCAGCAGTTTCTTTATGCAATGCCATTTCCATTGTCACCTGACATTTTGATTGCTTAGTCACACCATTCCAAAACTTGTGATACATGAAATATTGTTCTCCAGTTTCATTTGATGTTGGTATACTTTTGAGGAAATCTAAACTTTCACGCGCCATATCTTCACTTGTGTAAAGTTTAGAGCAGGCTCTGCATTTGAAAATTGCTTTGTCACCCAGTGATGTGTGACCATGTTTAAGTCTCAATCTCCTTAAATCCTGTTCTGTGCATTTTTCAAAAGATTCTGAAACCAAACTTAAACACTCAGGATTCCTGCACTGAATAGAATCAAAGTTCTGAAACAATTTTGTTGTCAGTATGTTTTGTGCATACTGTTTCATGGTCTCTATTGCCCCATCTTGCTTGTCCTCCGTATGCAAATCTTGTAGCAGGTCATTCCATTTATTTATCCACAAAACAAAATGTGCATGCAGAGTGCCACGTCCTTGTTCTTCAACTGCAACACTATATGCTTCTAAATCTCCAAATAAACCCATATCTTTGATGTTACCTTCCTTGTTATCCCATCCCAATATGAACTTGATGGTTATTTCCAAAATATTTTCAAATTCAATAGCACAAATACCTGGATATGTTGTTCTTATCGATGAGCACTCTGTCACAAACTGAAAAAGATCACAATCATCAATGGGTGGTTGTTCTCGCTTAAAAAGATCTGGGAAATCCTCAGAAGTAACTTCTTCATCCTTGGATTTTGACATCACTCTAATCCTAAAATTGATTGAATCATTTGGAGTGATGGTGAATAGAATGCAAGGCAATCCATAATGTGCCATCAGTTGAAACATTTTCTTTCTAGCAATATCAGAAGCTGCATTTGTATTTCCCATTGAACTTGTTACTCCCCTTATTTTAGAAAGAAAAAAGTCTTCATTTGTTTCTGGCAGAACATTTCCATCTAGAAAATTGATTGATGCTTGTTTGAGTTGAACTGGGTCAAGCTGTGAAAAGTTGCACCTCAGGTTTTTTGTTGTTTTTAAATAGGAATGTTTCACCATTTTGACTCTTTGTACAAAATTGTACATAACTGCTACAAATTCACCCTGATGAAAGCATGGTGATGATAACTCTGATAAATATTTCAGATAATCAGGACTCATTCTCTCTACTCCATCCACATCAACAGATCCAATGCCATATGGAAATTGAAGTGGGAAAGAACGCAAGAAATTGTTTCCTTCATAATCTTTCAGTATGTTGTTGGATGTTCTACAGATCATGGTGGCATTCTTGTCAATGAGATCTTCTATACAGTGGTCCTTGAAATGTTTATCTGTGTCAAATCCTCCATTGGTTGTGCTGGGTAGATTCTCATCAGGAAAGATGACATGCATTTCAAATTGTTGTTCAATGTTTGAGTTCGAAGATGGTATTTGATTGGTCTTGTCAACAAAAAGAGGTAAAATGATATGAGTATCATTTATGTTTTCATCCTCAAGGTAACCCATATTTTGTTTCATCCAATGCAAGGCTTTTTTCACTTTTTGTATTCTGAACTCCATTTTCTTTTTTACTGCCAGTTTTTGTTGGTTAGTGAATGATCCTGTTAGGATCACTTGGATTTGATTCTTCCCAATTGATTCCAGATAGTTGATAACGCCACTTGTATATTCCAAATTGTTTCTTCTCAAAAAGTGATACCCTTTAATCATTTGATGCTGTCCAGCATGGAAATGAAATATGTGTTGGCTGATTCTCACATCTGAGATAATGGCAAGTTCTGTTGCTGTCAAATCTAATAGTTCGTTAGGAGGATATCCATGCAAGAGTCCATTTGCTATAGCATATTTTGGAAGCTTGGCTTGTTTATTATTGTTCTTTTTCATGCTCTCAATACCATTATAGCATTGGCTGCAGCACCCAAATTGGGAGATAGCTTCTCTATCACTAGAAGGCTTGATAGCATATGTTTTTGGTGACAAAATGAAATCATTGAATGCAATTCTTTCATTGTTGATTCTTCTAGTCCCAGCAATGCATTTTTGTGTGTATTGCTTCAGAACTTGGTTCCTAACTGACACAGAAGCAAATTTAAACGGCATATTGTCCCACTTGATTTTCTTCTTGTGAAAATAATCTCTAACATATGGATGTGCTAGAGAACTAAAGTCAAGTTTTTTTTCATCACCTGTTCTTATGAATCTGTCACAGATACAGCAAACTTTTGCTTTGAACTTTCCCTGAGAAAAAGTAATCAATTTATTTTTTGCTTTAAATGCCTCTTCATAGGCTTTTTGAATGGCATGAGTTGTCACAAGCATTATCAACCTGTTTCAAAATATTGTAGTGAAAATGATCAATAATATTAGGTAAAAAAATGGATATTCAGAGCCATGTAGATTTGAAATAGTTGAAAACATTTCCAATTTGCTTGCCTAACGTACCTGAAACATAAATTTGGGCCAAATCTGGTCAATATTTTGATAGTCAACTGAGTTAATGTTAGGTCGACGATTGGTAGGGACTGGAAAGATTTGAACTGTCTTCAAGGAAAGATTTGCACTGTCTTCAAATCTGTTGAGTTTTTGGGTTGATGACTGAGTTATATTATATTTTGGTCGGGGATGGAAATATATGCACTGTGTTCAAATCTGGTGAGTTTTTGGATTGACGACTGAGTTATATTTTGGTCGTGGATGGGCAGGATTTGCACTGACTTAAAATCAGGTGTGTTTTTGGGTTGATGATTTAGTTAAATTTTGGTCGGGGATTGACAAGATTTGCACAGTGTTCAAATCTGGTGTGGTTTTGCGGTTGATGATTGAATTATATTTTGGTTAGGGACTGAAAAGATTTGCACTGTGTTCAAATCTGGTGAATTTTTGGATTGATGACTGAGTTATAGTTTGGTCGGGGATGGGCAGGATTTGCACTGTCTTCAAATCTGGTGAGTTTTTGGTTGATGATTGAGATTTCTTTTGATCGGGGATGGGCAGGATTTGCACTGTCTTCAAATCTGGTGAATTTTTGGATTGATGACTGAGTTATATTTTGGTCGGGGATGGGCAAAATTTGCACTATCTTCAAATCTAGTGAGTTTTTGGGTTTATGATTGAGTTATATTTTGGTCGTGGATTGGAAAGATTTGCACTGTCTTCAAATCTGGTGAGTTTTTTTATTGATGACTGACTTATATTTTGGTCGGGGATGGGCAGGATTTGCACTGTCTTCAAATCTGTTGAGTTTTTGGATTGATGACTGAGTTATATTTTGGTCCGGGATTGACAAGATTTGCACTGTCTTCAAATCTCTATAATTTTGGTACGGAAATAGACTTATTATGTTTTGTTTTTGTACACAAATGTTATGCTTTGCTGATTTAGATTTTTCAATTTATGACAGTTGAGAAAAAGATGATGAATAATATGTTTTTTTTGTATTTGTTATATAATTGCTTTTGGGATGGTATGCGATTATGTCAATTGTTTTTGATGCGATAATTCTTTTTGGTTAAATCTGATAATCTTCTGATAAGGTGGCATTGACCCTTTGTAATTAACATGATTTCTGTTAATCTGGAGATGATACTTCAATCCTGATAGTTCTGTCCTACAGGAAAGCCAACAAAGCGTGTTGCATAGTAGCTGTATTCACCATTGTTTTTGCGTGTGAAGATGTCCCACAAATCATTCTCACGGATGTATGAATATTTCTCTTCCGGAGTCGTCACCTCTTCTGGACAATGATAGGTTTCAAAGATTGCATGTGTACTATCATCCTTGAATATTTTGTCAATGGAACTATTCGGAGGAGCATTGTTTGGGATTTTGATATGAGTTGGAGAAAATGGAAGAAATGTTTTTTCGGCATCTTTCTGTTCTTCACTACAAAAAATCTTGACGATCAAATCTCTGAATTCTTCCATAGTCTCTGTTTCAATGGTAGGGTATCTGTCAGGATTAGGGAAGGCAACAAAAGCAACATGTCCATATTTGCTGGTGGGTGTGTCTTTTAGAGCTTTGTTAGTGTCATGTGATTCCCTCAGAATAAGAGTTTCCGTGCATCTCACATCAAAATGATCAGGACCTAGCTCAGGATACTTGTTCAAATTACCTTCTCTGATTGCTTTCAACACAGGAAACGCAAAACCAGCTTCACCCATAACATTAAGAAGCTGTGCACCCATCATTCTATCATCCGTGCAAAATTTGAAAACTTCTACCACATTCTGCTGATACTTTCGTGGGCTGCTCAACTTTCTAGGTTTAATGATTTTCTCTTTTTTAACTGGAGATGGAGGTTTTCTGGTGACAGTCGTAGTCTTTTTCTTAGAGTCATCAATGGAGTTTACAGCCTTTCTCGTTGGCGCCATATTGAAAAGAATGATTGATTAGATGCTGCTGTATTTGAAGTGTTTATTTTATCGTGATTAGGATGGGTTTTTCATCGTGAAAAAAGTGTGCAAAAATTGCAGTGGTAATGCACGGACCAAAATACCTTCAAAATCCACACAGTAGTGTGTGAAGTAATTTCAAATTAATTGTTTGCCTGCTAATTCTACGTTATCGTGTCAAACGATTTTGAGAACCTGGGACTTGACACTGTTGTGATAGATTAAAAACAATGAAACAAGATTGCCTTGGAATTTGCAATAGGTCAATTGGATTAATCATAGATAATAAAATAAAGATTTTTTCACAAACCTGGGACTTCATAGTAATGGAATTGATTAAGATGAACGAATTGAAGATACTATGATGTGAAAAGCACTCTAAAAACTATTCAACATGTGTCTTCCAATTATACCATGCGTGGGGCACGTGTCATGTATGTGCATGTGATGTATGTGCGAGTATGTCTCGCGCAAAAAATGAATTCAAAGCATAGAGGGAATGAGAAATTAACATCTAACAAACAAATTTTAATTTTTTTAATGTAATCTGTCTTTTGCACGTATTAGACCCCCCAAAAAGGGGGTCGTGGGGAAAATAACTTAATTTTCCTTATAGTTTCTTTTCTGTTTTTTTGCTTCACGGTGATATTGAACCTTGAACAAACGTTTAGTATAGGTGGAAAGCAATTCAGTCATTTTTTGATTCTTCTCTGCATCTGATTCACATTCACATATAATGTGAAATTTTGAAACAAGTGTGTGCACTTCAGAAAAATTGCCTTGACTTGCAAACATTCCAGAGGCTGTAGGCTTGTAAGCTTCTGCTGAAACGTAATATGCATAGTAGAGTAGATGAATCATATATTCTTTGTCCAAATCATCAATATGTTTCCAAACAGACTCTGCAATCATAACCATATTCTGCAGAAGTGTAACCTGTAAACCAGCATCATACTGTTTTGTTTTTGTCTTGTTATATGCAGTCCAAAATAGCAAAATACGGATCGTGTTTATGGATGAACCACTACCAGCATGGATTACTCCTCCTGGAATTTCAGAAAAAGACAGCAAAGGACACCGTACGAGTCTGGCTGCTTTGAATTCAAAATTTTCGAGCAGATTGGGTGTAATCGATTCATTTTTGTCGCATTGGACATGACGTTCACCATGAATAATCCTGAATAAATCACCAAATGCTGTTTGAAAATATTCATCCAAGGCTTCTTCCGTTTCTCCCATATTTTTGATTTTCTGAAAAAATGATTCTGGAATATTTATCCAATTCAAAGCCCGAACAGATGATAAACCTTTCTGAATGAGATCAATCGCCGTTCTATAACCAACCTTTTCTTTTTGACTTGGTTCAACCACTTTTGTTGTACTCTGCCCTCCTGTAAGCAGCATTCCAAATTGTTTTTCAAAACGATGTCCCATCAAATCTAAGTGCATGGCCTGATCACCACGTACTTCAGTGATTATTAGGCTTGGTGTAGCAACCTTCCAATATTGAATTTCTTCTTTTGGAATTGTTCGGGGTAAACACATATTCATAGTGGTTTCTTCAATAAATTTTAACAAAGAAACCATATGACGCATTTCAAAACCAGTTTTATCACAAAACTTTTTCCATGCCGGTTTAAGTGCTAGGTGCGTTGGACTGAAAGACAGATGCATTTCATATCTGAATGCTTGTATTGGTTGTGCGGAATGATCTGCTTTCCTTGCCTTAGAAACAACTGACTTGAAAAAATCCCAATGTTTCATAATTTTGGCTTGGATGCTATCAACAATTTGCAACTGTGTAGCAAACAATGGATCTTCAAGTTTTGGCACATAAAACGCAGCTCTTTCAAACGTCATAGTAACAAATGGGTGATCTATCATTTCTTCACATTTCATGCGTTTGTAAGATATTGCATGATTGGGTTGAGAAATTTCAAGCAAAACATCATTAGAAAAAGATCCATTTGTCATAGATTTCAATGGTTGAGGAGTAGCATTCCTCAATTCAAATTCCTTGACACACTCTGCAGCAAATTGACAGGCATTAGCATGAGTGGAAAAAGCTGTTATTCCATGCATCTCACCACAGATACAAGCAAATGTTTTTTGTTTAAGACTCAATTTCAACTGAAGCTTGTTCTGATACCATGCATATCGAGATTCAGCTCTATAATTCATTTCATCTGGTATGCATTTTGGGACAGTGTCTTCCATGGATTGGCAGTTTTGTAAGTGTTTACTTGCTTTTTTTGCATGGCCCATAACTTGCCCACATTTACATATGAAACCCATCACCGAAGTTGGCATCGCATATGGTATTTCCTTGTCATTATCATGAAAGATATAACTGCATAATCCAGACATCATGTCGATTGCTTTTTCTTTAGATAGTTTTCTAATTTCCACTAGATTGGGTTTGTTGTATTTTGATAGAGGATCATTTTTTTTCTTTGAACCGATTGGCTTCCCTTTATTCTTTGTCTCTTGATTATCTGACATCCTTTTAACAATCTGGTGATCGTCCGGTGGGGTTGTCTCATTTGTCGTCACATCTATTTCTGTTGTTGTTGCTGTTGCGTCATTACCAGAAATTGTTGTCGTCTCTGTCCCTGCAACCGTTTTGTAAATCACCGTGTCCTGTCCAATATTTTCTAAATTTGTTTCCTTAACAATGCCGACATTCACATTGGCATTACCATTGTCATCGATTGCTGTTTCTACCATGACAGAAATTGTTTTTGACTCCATTTTCCCTTCAAGTGTCTTCTCCGTACCCACAGTTATATTGGCATTGTCATTACTTTCTTTACCCTCTAAATCCACGGGAGTTAGTGTCGTCAAAGCAGGATTGTTGGTGTTCGATAAATTGCTGTTCATGATGGGATTTTTCCTGTCGGGTGCTGTATCGGTTGCTACGTTGGCGGGTGATAAATTGCTGTTCATGATAGGGTTGTTCCTGTCGGGTGCTGTATCGATTGCTGCTTCTAGCATGACAGAAATTGTTTTTGACTCTGTTTTTCCTTCTAGTGTCTTCTCTGTACCCACAGTTGTATTGGCATTGTCATTGATTTCCTGATCATCCAAATCCATGGGAGGTATATTGCTTTTCATGATGGTTTGATCCTGTCGGGTACTGTGAAGTTATGTGCTTGTTTTCGTCTTTTCCTCTTTGTAGATCAGTATTCTTATGTTTTGTGTCTCCCAACAGCTGAAAAACCCACGAGATTTGAGCACAGTGCAAATTATTTCAATCCCTGACTAAAAAGTAACTCAGTCATCAGTTCAAAAATTGAACAGATTTGAAGCCAGTGCAAATCTTTCCAATCCCCGACCGAAATATAACTCAATCCTCAACCCTAAAACATAACAGATTTGAACACAGTGCAAATCCTGTCAATCCCCGACTAAAATATACTCAGTCATCAATCCAAAAACCGACCAGATTTGAACACAGTGCAGATCTTTCCAGTCCCTAACCAAAAAAAAACTCAGTCATCAACCCTAAAACCCACCAGATTTGAACATAGTGCAAATCCTGCCAGTCTCCGACCAAGATATAACTCAGTCATGAACCCAAAAACCAACCAGATTTGAACACAGTGCAAATCTTTCCAGTCCCTAACCAAAATATAATTCAGTCATCAACCCAAAAACCCACCAGATTTGAACACAGTGCAAATCCTGGCAGTACCCGACCAAAATAGAACTCAGTTATCAAACCAAAAACCCACCTGATTTGAACACAGTGCAAATCTTTCCAGTCCCTAACCAAAATATAATTCAATCATCAACCCAAAAACCCACATGATTTGAACACAGTGCAAATCTTGCCAGTCCCTAACCAAAATATAATTCAGTCATCAACCCAAAAACCCACCAGATTTGAACACAGTGCAAATCTTTCCAGTCCCTAACCAAAATATAATTCAGTCATGAACCCAAAAATCCCACCAGATTTGAACACAGTGCAAATCTTTCCAGTCCCTAACCAAAATATAATTCGGTCATCAACCGAAAAAGAATCTCGTACGTACGACGTTTGAAAAAGATTCGTACGAAGATTTTTTTTTTTCCGTACGTACCGTAGTACTACAAAATCATGTACAATTCTACATACCGTAGTACTACAAAATCATGTACAATTCTACATAATGTACTAGATACTTCAACGAAATTGGACACGAAAAAAAAAAAAAATTCTCTCTCACACAAACACACAGTAATTTTATTTTCTACCCCCGGACAAAAAAATCACTTTTTCTATCTCGCAACAAAAAAAATTCACTTTATAATCAGCCTTCTGACATCCAACTTATTTGAGTAGAGTTGCTATTTGGCACTCCGTCGGTGAACGTGGGATTCCACCTTATACTTAATTATCAGTATTCGGCAGGTTATCCGTGCTCTTATATTTTAGTCTGAAATAACAGCCTTGTACTGGAAAAAGAATTAGCTCGCATTGGACAAGAGGTGGTTTGCTGATAGATATTGTTTGACTTGGCCCCCAAACATATATGTCTTGAAAGCAATAAATCTCTATCCATTGCTTCTATATCAACAGGCACGAGGTACTGTTTTTCGTGACAGAGGAAAAAGAAGGCTGCAAATCAACGGCAGCAGCAACAACAATTTCATCGGGACGATTGTCGGAACAACAACGATTGTCGGAACAACGGTAACAAGCAACAGTACGAATGAGATAGATAGAGAATAATTATACTGCCTTCGGCATTGCTCAAACTGATTGTTTTTCCTCTCTTCTGTTTTTCTCTCATTTTCATAGGACCAAATCGGAAGCATCGAATCGTAAGCAACGGATCGTAAGCAACCAACCATCAAATCGGAAGCAACCCTCGAATCGACAATACTCACCCATTTTCTTGTTCAATTATCATCATATCATATATTCGAATAGGAGCGCCGAATCGAGTCAACGGGGAACCATCGAGTCAACCGGGAACCATCGAAGCAACCGGGAACGATCAAAGCGCAACCAGGAGCCATTGAATCAACCGGGAACCATCGAAGCGCAAGCAAGCCGGAACGATCGAAGCACAAGCAAGCCGGAACGATCGAAGCAACCGGGAATCATCGGGGCAAATCTTCCCTTGAAATTGTAAGCATCCAATCAAATGGGCAAATTGAAGCAAACAACAAAAGTAGGCGTCGGCCTCGGTGGCGCCGCGTGCAGTCTTGGTTTGTGGCATCAAATCGATCGGCATGTAGATTATATTATTCTGTTGTTATTATTTACTCTATGTAGTACATCAATAGATACTCACCCATTTTGTTCAATTATCATATCATATATTTGCGACAACGAATCAGCGAAAACGCTCCTCCTCCACCGGCAAGCGGCAACGAGTCAGCGAAAACGCTCCTCCCGAATCAGCGAAAACGCTCCTCCTCCACCGGCAAGCGGCAACGAATCAGCGAAAACGCTACTCCCGAATCAGCGAAAACGCTCCTCCTCCACCGGCAAGCGGCAACGAATCAGCGAAAACGCTACTCCTCCTCCACCGGCAAGCGGCAACGAATCTCAGCGGAAACGCTCCTCCACCGGCAACGAATCAGCGAAAACGCTCCTCCTCCTCCACCGGGAAGCGGCAACGAATCAGCGGAAACGCTCCTCCTCCTCCACCGGCAAGCGGCAACGAATCAGCGGAAACGCTCCTCCACCGGCAACGAATCAGCGAAAACGCTCCTCCTCCACCGGCAAGCGGCAACGAATCAGCGAAAACGCTCCTCCTCCACCGAAGCGGCAACGAATCACCAAAACGCTCCTCCTCCTCCTCCACCGGCAAGCGGCAACGAATCAGCAAAAACGCCCCTCCTCCACCGGCAAGCGGCAACGAATCAGCGAAAACGCTCCTCCTCCACCGGCAAGCGGCAACGAATCAGCGAAAACGCTCCTCCTCCTCCACCGGCAAGCGGCAACGAATCAGCGGAAACGCTCCTCCTCCACCGGCAAGCGGCAACGAATCAGCGGAAACGCTCCTCCACCGGCAAGCGGCAACGAATCAGCGAAGCGGCAACGAATCACCAAAACGCTCCTCCTCCACCGGCAAGCGCCAACGAATCAGCGGAAACGCTCCTCCACTGGCAAGCGGCAACGAATCAGCGAAAACGCTACTCCTCCACCGGCAAGCGGCAACGAATCAGCGAAAATCATATTGTCATCGTCGTCCAACGACCATTCGTCCCAGCAACAACAATGGGATTCAAAACAACAACAAAGCAATTGCCAGCAAAAGCAATGAAGCAAAAATCAAAGAGGAAACGCGGGAAGACTGAGAGAAAGAAAATGACTTCAAATTTTCTCCAAAACGCAGCACCATCCTCATCAACAATCCACCAGACTTACAAACACTTGTTGGAGATCAAACCTAACAAGACTGCAGAAGGCGACAGGAATCGAGATGCAAAAGCAATTTTCAAACATGTCGAGGAAATAGCATTGAAAACAGTTAACAAAAATGGGTTTAAAGGAAAATTCCTGGATACGAATTGGGGCCGGACGACAGTTGGAGAGAAGAAATATTCTTTGGCACAAGCAGTCTCTATAGACAGTTTCACGACATTGGATAGTACCAACGAGAAGTTTGTTCTAGCGTTTGCAGAATCAGAACCATCATTGAGAATCTTTGCAAAAGCTTCCACACAAATCGCAAAACGACGCTTGGGTACTCCCAAAAATATAGAAATCACAAGAACATTTGCTGGGCAGATTGTTGAATCTAAACCCAAAATAGGTCGAGGAACCAAATGTGACAGTGTAAACAGTGGATATGCTATTGTTGGGATGAGACCAAATCGATTGAAATCAGGAAATGGTGTGTACGTTTTCAAAAACAATGTGGACTCGACAACAAAATACAACCTTGAACAGAAAGCCCTACACATTGTGAAGGAAATGTAGCTCAGTTTAACTCCAATGTCCAAATTTGTCAACCTTGAAACGACTGTTATGAATGAGGTTGTTAATCGTACAACGTTGAATGCAATCGGCCATCACGCAACGGCCTTTGCTATTGGAAAGGATTATCACTCAAAATGCCATACCGATGCCGATATGTTCTACACAAGGCTGACAGTTATTGCTCCAAAACATGTAAGTGATGAAGAGGTGATTTATTACTTTGTCTTCCCCACGTATGGAGTAAAAGTGCCATTGAGGTCAGGCGATACTCTATTGTTCAATCCATTAGTATTACATAGCTGTTCGAATCCAAAATACGAAGGCTGTTATATTATGAGCGCATATGTATCTCGCAAAACTGTGCTTAGAGCTAACCCTCTTAAGTAATATTAAACAATAATTTTAAGTAAGTCGTTACATTCACCATTGCTACTCAATTGGAACTGCTGTCAGAACTATCTTTGTCTGAACTGGATACATAATATGAATAGAGAATCAAGTTGATTTAAGGTTGGGGATGGGCAGGATTTGTAAGTTCGGTCTTTGACGAACGAGTTATATTTTGATTAGGGACTGGAAAGATTTCCACTGTGCAAAAATTGGTGGATTTTTGCGTTGACGATTGAATTATATTTTGGTCGAGGGTCGGAAGAATTTGCACTGTCTTCAAATCAAGTGGGTTTTTTGGTTGATTACTGAGTTATATTTTGGTCGGGGATCGGCAGGATTTGCACTGTGTTCAAATATGGTTGGTTTTTTGGTTCACAGATTGAATTATATTTTGGTCGGGAGAATTGATGACTGAATTATATTTTGGTTAGGGACTGAAAGATTTGCACTGTGTTCAAATCAGGTTGGTTTTTGGGTTAATGACTGAGTTATATTTTAGTCGGGAATTGGCAGGATTTGCACTGTGCTAAAATCTGGTTGGTTTTTGAATTGATGACTGAATTATATTTTGGTTAGGGACTGAAAAGATTTGCACTGTGTTCAAATCAGGTTGGTTTTTGGGTTGATGACTATGTTATATTTTAGTCGGGAATTGGAAAGATTTGCACAATGCTAACATCTGGTTGGTTTTTGGGTTGATGACTGAGTTATATTTTAGTCGGGAATTGGCAGGATTTGCACTGTGCTAAAATCTGGTTGGTTTTTGAATTGATGACTTTTAGTCGAGATTTGGCAGCATTTGCACTGTGCTAAAATCTGGTTGGATCGTGAGCGTTGAAATACCACAGTTTTTGGGTTGATGTCTGAGTTATATTTTAGTCGGGAATTGGCAGGATTTGCACTGTGCTAAAATCTTGTGTGTTTTTTAATTATATTTTGGTTAGGGACTGAAAAGATTTGCACTGTGTTCAAATCTGGTTGGTATTCGGGTTGATTACTGAGTTATATTTTAGTCGGGGATTGGCTGGATTTGGATTGTGTTCAAATCTGGTTGGTTTTTGGGTTGATGACTGCGTTATATTTTAGTCGGGAATTGGCAGGGTTTACACAATGCTAAAATCTGGTGGGTTTTTGAGTTATTGAATGAGTTATATTTTAGTCGGGAATTGGCAGGATTTGCACTGTGCTAAAATCTGGTTGGTTTTTGAATTGATGACTTTAGTCGGGAATTGTTAGGATTTGCACTGTGTTAAAATCTGGTGGGTTTTTGGGTTTATGACTGAGTTATATTTTAGTCGGGAATTGGCAGGATTTGCACTGTGTTCAAATCTGGTTGGTTTTTGGGTTGATGACTGTGTTATATTTTAGTCGGGAATTGGCAGGATTTGCACTGTGCTAAAATCGGGTTGGGTTTTGAATTGATGACTGAATTATATTTTGGTTAGGGACTGAAAAGAATTGCATTGTGTTCAAATCTGGTTGGTTTTTAGGTTGATGACTGAGTTATCTTTTAGTCGAGGATTAGCAGGATTTGCACTGTGCTAAAATCTGGTTGGTTTTTGAATTGATGACTGAATTATATTTTGGTTAGGGACTGAAAATTTGCACTGTGTTCAAATCAGGTTGGTTTTTGGGTTGATGACTGTGTTATATTTTAGTCGGGAATTGTCAGGATTTGCACTGTGCTAAAATCTGGTTGGTTTTTGAATTGATGACTAAATTATATTTTGGTTAGGGACTGAAAAGATTTGCACTGTGTTCAAATCAGGTTGGTTTTTGGGTTGATGTCTGTGTTATATTTTAGTCGGGAATTGGCAGGATTTGCACTGTGCTAAAATCTGGTTGGTTTTTGAATTGATGACTGAATTATATTTTGGTTAGGGACTGAAAGATTTGCACTGTGTTCAAATCAGGTTGGTTTTTGGGTTGATGACTGTGTTATATTTTAGTCAGGAATTGGCAGGATTTGCACTGTGCTAAAATCTGGTTGGTTTTTGAATTGATGACTGAATTATATTTTGGTTAGGGACTGAAAAGATTTGCACTGTGTTCAAATCAGGTTGGTTTTTAGGTTCATGACTATGTTATATTTTAGTCGGGAATTGGAAAGATTTGCACAAAGCTAACATCTGGTTGGTTTTTGGGTTGATGACTGAGTTATATTTTAGTCGGGAATTGGCAGGATTTGCACTGTGCTAAAATCTGGTTGGTTTTTGAATTGATGACTTTTAGTCGAGATTTGACAGGATTTGCACTGTGCTAAAATCTGGTTGGTTTTTGGGTTGATGTCTGAGTTATATTTTAGTCGGGAATTGGCAGGATTTGCACTGTGCTAAAATCTTGTGTGTTTTTTAATTATATTTTGGTTAGGGACTGAAAAGATTTGCACTGTGTTCAAATCTGGTTGGTATTCGGGTTGATTACTGAGTTATATTTTAGTCGGGGATTGGCAGGATTTGGAATGTGCTAAAATCTGGTTGGTTTTTGGGTTAATGACTGCCTTATATTTTAGTCGGGAATTGGCAGGATTTACACAATGCTAAAATCTGGTGGGTTTTTGAGTTATTGAATGAGTTATATTTTAGTCGGGAATTGGCAGGATTTGCACTGTGCTAAAATCTGGTTGGTTTTTGAATTGATGACTGAATTATATTTTGGTTAGGGACTGAAAAGATTTGCATTGTGTTCAAATCTGGTTGGTTTTTGATTGATGACTGAGTTATATTTTAGTCGGGGATTGGCAGGATTTGCACTGTGCTAAAATCTGGTGGGTTTTTGAATTGATGACTGAATTATATTTTGGTTAGGGACTGAAAGATTTGCACTGTGATCAAATCAGGTTGGTTTTTGGGTTGATGACTGAGTTATATTTTAGTCGGGAATTGGCAGGATTTGCACTGTGCTAAAATCTGGTTGGTTTTTGAATTGATGACTTTTAGTCGAGAATTGGCAGGATTTGCACTGTGCTAAAATCTGGTTGGTTTTTGGGTTGATGTCTGAGTTATATTTTAGTCGGGGATTGGCAGGATTTGCACTGTGCTAAAATCTGGTGGGTTTTAGGGTTGATGACTGAGTTGTATTTTAGTGGGGAATTGGCAGGATTTGCACTGTGCTAAAATCTGGTTTGTTTTTGGGTTGATGACTGCGTTATATTTTAGTCGGGGATTGGCAGGATTTGAACAATGCTAAAATCTGGTGGGTTTTTGTGTTATTGATTGAGTTATATTTTGGTTATGGACTGGAAAGATTTGCATTGTGTCTAAATGAAGTAGGTTTTAGGGTTGACCATTTAATAATATTTTGGTTAGGGACAGAAAAGATTTACACTGTGTTCAAATCGGGTTGGTTTTTGGGTTGATGACTGAGTTATATTTTAGTCGGGGATTGGCAGGATTTGCACTCTGCTAAAATCTGGTGGGTTTTTGGGTTGATGACTGAGTTATATTTTAGTCGGGAATTGGCAGGATTTGCACTGTGTTCAAATCTGGTTGGTTTTTAGGTTAATGACTGTGTTATATTTTAGTCGGGGATTGAAAGATTTGCACAAGGCTAACATCTGGTTGGTTTTTGGGTTGATGACTGAGTTATATTTTAGTCGTTAATTGGCAGGATTTGCACTGTGCTAAAATCTGGTTGGTTTTTGAATTGATGACTTTTAGTCGGGAATTGGCAGGATTTGCACTGTGCTAAAGTCTGGTTGGTTTTTGGGTTGATGTCTGACTTATATTTTAGTTGGGAATTGGCAGGATTTGCACTGTGCTAAAATCTTGTGTGTTTTTTAATTATATTTTGGTTCGGGACTGAAAAGACTTGCACTGTGTTCAAATCTGGTTGGTATTCAGGTTGATTACTGAGTTATATTGTAGTCGGGGATTGGCAGGATTTGGAATGTGCTAAAATCTGGTTGGTTTTTGGGTTGATGACTGCGTTATATTTTAGAACAATGCTAAAATCTGGTGGGTTTTTGAGTTATTGACTGAGTTATATTTTAGTCAGGAATTGGCAGGATTTGCACTGTGTTAAAATCTGGTTTGTTTTTTGGTTGATGACTGCGTTATATTTTAGTCGGGGATTGGCAGGATTTGCACAATGTTAGGGACTGAAAAGATTTGCACTGTGTTCAAAACAGGTTGGTTTTTGGATTGATGACTGCGTTATATTTTAATCGGGGATTGGCAGGATTTGCACTGTGCTAAAATCTGGTTGGTTTTTGAATTGATGACTGAATTATATTTTGGTTAGCGACTGAAAAAATTTGCACTGTTTTCAAATCGGGTTGGTTTTTGGGTTGATGACTGAGTTATATTTTAGTCGGGAATTGGCAGGATTTGCACTGTGCTAAAATCTGGTGGGTTTTTGGATTGATGACTGAGTTATATTTTAGTCGGGAATTGGCAGGATTTGCACTGTGTTCAAATCTGGTTGGTTTTTGGGTTGATGACTGTGTTATATTTTAGTCGGAAATTGGAAAGATTTGCACAATGCTAAAATCTGGTGGGTTTTTGGGTTGATGACTGAGTTATATTTTAGTCGGGAATTGGCAGGATTTGCACTGTGCAAAAATCTGGTGAGTTTTGAATTGATGACTTTTAGTCGGGAATTGGCAGGATTTGCACTGTGCTAAAATCTGGTTGTTTTTGGGTTGATGTCTGAGTTATATTTTAGTCGGGAATTGGCAGGATTTGCACTGTGCTAAAATCTGGTTGGTTTTTGAATTGATGACTGAATTATATTTTGGTTAGGGACTGAAAAGATTTGCACTGTGTTCAAATCAGGTTGGTTGTTGGGTTGATGACTGAGTTATATTTTAGTCGGGAATTGGCAGGATTTGCACTGTGCTAAAATCTGGTTGGTTTTTGTTGAATTGATGACTGAGTTAAATTTTGGTTAGGGACTGAATATATTTGCACTGTGTCTAAATCTGGTTGGTTTAAGGGTTGACGATTTAAATTATATTTTGGTTAAGGACTGGAAAGATTTGCAAAGTGCTAAAATCTGGTAGGTTTTTGGGTTGAATACTGAATTATATTTTAGTCGGGAATTGGCAGGATTTGCACTGTGCTAAAATCTGGTTGGTTTTTGGAATTGATGACTGAGTTATATTTTAGTTAGGGACTGGAAAGATTTGCACTGTGTTCAAATCAGGTTGGTTTTTGGGTTGATGACTGAGTTATATTTTAGTCGTTAATTGGCAGGATTTGCACTGTGCTAAAGTCTGGTTGGTTTTTGAATTGATGACTGAATTATATTTTGGTTAGGGACTGAAAAGATTTGCACTGTGTTCAAAACAGGTTGGTTTTTGGATTGATGACTGCGTTATATTTTAATCGGGGATTGGCAGGATTTGCACTGTGCTAAAATCTGGTTGGTTTTTGAATTGATGACTGAATTATATTTTGGTTAGGGACTGAAAAGATTTGCACTGTTTTCAAATCGGGTTGGTTTTTGGGTTGATGACTGAGTTATATTTTAGTCGGGAATTGGCAGGATTTGCACTGTGCTAAAATCTGGTGGGTTTTTGAATTGATGACTGAGTTATATTTTAGTTAGGGACTGGAAAGATTTGCACTGTGTTCAAATCAGGTTGGTTTTTGGGTTGATGACTGAGTTATATTTTAGTCGGGAATTGGCAGGATTTGCACAATGCTAAAATCTGGTGGGTTTTTTGGGTTGATGACTGAGTTATATTTTAGTCGGGAATTGGCAGGATTTGCACTGTGCTAAAATCTAGTGAGTTTTGAATTGATGACTTTTAGTCGGGAATTGGCAGGATTTGCACTGTGCTAAAATCTGGTTGTTTTTTGGGTTGATGTCTGAGTTATATTTTAGTCGGGAATTGGCAGGATTTGCACTGTGCTAAAATCTGGTTGGTTTTTGAATTGATGACTGAATTATATTTTGGTTAGGGACTGAAAAGATTTGCACTGTGTTCAAAACAGGTTGGTTTTTGGATTGATGACTGCGTTATATTTTAATCGGGGATTGGCAGGATTTGCACTGTGCTAAAATCTGGTTGGTTTTTGAATTGATGACTGAATTATATTTGGTTAGCGACTGAAAAAATTTGCACTGTTTTCAAATCGGGTTGGTTTTTGGGTTGATGACTGAGTTATATTTTAGTCGGGAATTGGCAGGATTTGCACTGTGCTAAAATCTGGTGGGTTTTTGGATTGATGACTGAGTTATATTTTAGTCGGGAATTGGCAGGATTTGCACTGTGTTCAAATCTGGTTGGTTTTTGGGTTGATGACTGTGTTATATTTTAGTCGGGAATTGGAAAGATTTGCACAATGCTAAAATCTGGTGGGTTTTTGGGTTGATGACTGAGTTATATTTTAGTCGGGAATTGGCAGGATTTGCACTGTGCTAAAATCTAGTGAGTTTTGAATTGATGACTTTTAGTCGGGAATTGGCAGGATTTGCACTGTGCTAAAATCTGGTTGTTTTTTGGGTTGATGTCTGAGTTATATTTTAGTCGGGAATTGGCAGGATTTGCACTGTGCTAAAATCTGGTTGGTTTTTGAATTGATGACTGAATTATATTTTGGTTAGGGACTGAAAAGATTTGCACTGTGTTCAAAACAGGTTGGTTTTTGGATTGATGACTGCGTTATATTTTAATCGGGAATTGGAAAGATTTGCACTGTGCTAAAATCTGGTTGGTTTTTGAATTGATGACTGAATTATATTTTGGTTAGGGACTGAAAAGATTTGCACTGTTTTCAAATCGGGTTGGTTTTTGGGTTGATGACTGAGTTATATTTTAGTCGGGAATTGGCAGGATTTGCACTGTGCTAAAATCTGGTGGGTTTTTGAATTGATGACTGAGTTATATTTTAGTTAGGGACTGGAAAGATTTGCACTGTGTTCAAATCAGGTTGGTTTTTGGGTTGATGACTGAGTTATATTTTAGTCGGGAATTGGCAGGATTTGCACTGTGCTAAAGTCTGGTTGGTTTTTGAATTGATGACTGAATTATATTTTGGTTAGGGACTGAAAAGATTTGCACTGTGTTCAAAACAGGTTGGTTTTTGGATTGATGACTGCGTTATATTTTAATCGGGGGATTGGCAGGATTTGCACTGTGCTAAAATCTGGTTGGTTTTTGAATTGATGACTGAATTATATTTTGGTTAGGGACTGAAAAGATTTTGCACTGTGTTCAAATCTGGTTGGTTTTTGGTTGATGACTGAGTTATATTTTAGTCGGGAATTGGCAGGATTTGCACTGTGCTAAAATCTGGTTGGTTTTTGGGTTTGATGACTGAGTTATATTTTAGTCGGGAATTGGCAGGATTTGCACTGTGCTTCAAAATCTGGTTGGTTTTTTTGGGTTGATGACTGAATGTTATATTTTAGTCGGGAATTGGCAAGGATTTGCACTGTGTTCTAAAATCTGGTTGGTTTTTGAAGGTTGATGACTGAGTTATATTTTAGTCGGGAATTGGCAGATTTGCACTGTGCTAAAATCTGGTGGTTTTTTGAATTGATGACTGAGTTTATTTATTTTTTGGGAATTAGGGACTGAAAAGGATTTGCACTGTGTTCTAAATCTGGTTGGTTTTTTGGGTTGATGACTGAGTTATATTTTTAGTCGGGAATTGGCAGGATTTGCACTGTGCTAAAATCTGGTTGGTTTTTGAATTGATGACTGAGTTATATTTTGGTTAGGGACTGAAAATTTGCACTGTGCTAAAATCAGGTTGGTTTTTTGGGTTGATGACTGAGTTATATTTTAGTCGGGAATTGGCAGGATTTGCACTGTGCTAAAATCTGGTTGGTTTTTGAATTGATGACTGAATTATATTTTGGTTAGGGACTGAAAGATTTGCACTGTGTTCAAATCAGGTTGGTTTTTTGGTTGATGACTGAGCGTTATATTTTAGTCGGGATTGGCAGGATTTGCACTGTGCTAAAATCTGGTTTGGTTTTTGAATTGATGACTGAATTATATTTTGGTTAGGGACTGAAAAGATTTGCACTGTGTTCAAATCTGGTTGGTTTTTGGTTGATGACTGAGTTATATTTTAGTCGGGAATTGGCAGATTTGCACTGTGCTAAAACTCTGGTTGGTTTTTGAATTGATGACTGAATTATATTTTGGTTAGGGACTGAAAAGATTTGCACTGTGTTCAAAACAGGTTGGTTTTTGGGTTGATGACTGAGTTATATTTTTAGTCGGGGAATTGGCAGGATTTGCACTGTGCTAAAATCTGGTTGGTTTTTGAATTGATGACTGAGTTATATTTTAGTTAGGGACTGGAAAGATTTGCACTGTGCTTCAATCTGGTTGGTTTTTGGGTTGATGACTGAGTTATATTTTAGTCGGGAATTGGCAGGATTTGCACTGTGCTAAAATCTGGTGGGTTTTTTGAATTGATGACTGAGTTATATTTTAGTTAGGGGACTGAAAGATTTGCACTGTGTTCAAAATCAGGTTGTTTTTGGGTTGATGACTGAGTTATATTTTAGTCGGGAATTGGCAGGATTTGCACTGTGCTAAAATCTGGTGGTTTTTGAATTGATGACTGAATTATATTTTGGTTAGGGACTGAAAAGATTTGCACTGTGTTCAAATCAGGGTTGGTTTTTGGGTTGATGACTGAGTTATATTTTAGTCGGGAATTGGCAGGATTTGCACTGTGCTAAAATCTGGTTGGTTTTTGTTGAATTGATGACTGAGTTATATTTTGGTTAGGGACTGGAAAGATTTGCACTGTGTTCAAATCTGGTTGGTTTTTTGGGTTGATGACTTTAATTATATTTGGTTAAGGGAATGGAGGATTTGCACTGTGCTAAAATCTGGTGGTTTTTGGTTGATGACTGAGTTATATTTTAGTCGGGGAATTGGCAGGATTTGGCACTGTGTTCTAAACTCTGGTTGGTTTTTGAATTGATGACTGAGTTATATTTTAGTCGGGGAATTGGAAAGGATTTGCACTGTGCTTCAAATCTGGTTGGTTTTTGGGTTGATGACTGAGTTATATTTTAGTCGGGAATTGGCAGGATTTGCACTGTGCTAAAATCTGGTTGGTTTTTGACTTGATGACTGATTATATTTTGGGAATTAGGGACTGAAAGATTTGCACTGTTCAAATCAGGTTGGTTTTTGGGTTGATGACTGAGTTTATATTTTAGTCGGGGATTGGCAGGATTTGCACTGTGCTAAAATCTGGTTGGTTTTTGAATTGATGACTGAATTATATTTTGGTTAGGGACTGAAAAGATTTGCACTGTTTTCAAATCGGTTGGTTTTTGGGTTGATGACTGAGTTATATTTTAGTCGGGAATTGGCAGGATTTGCACTGTGCTAAAATCTGGTTGGTTTTTGAATTGATGACTGAGTTATATTTTAGTTAGGGACTGGCAAGATTTGCACTGTGTTCAAATCAGGTTGGTTTTGGGTTGATGACTGAGTTATATTTTAGTCGGGAATTGGCAGGATTTGCACTGTGCTAAAATCTGGTTGGGTTTTTGGTTGATGACTGAGTTATATTTTAGTCCGGGAATTGGCAGGATTTGCACTGTGCAAAATCTGGTTGGTTTTTGGGTTGATGACTGAGTTTATTTTAGTCGGGAATTGGCAGGATTTGCACTGTGCTAAAATCTGGTTGGGTTTTTTGGTTGATGTCTGAGTTATATTTTAGTCGGGAATTGGCAGGATTTGCACTGTGCTAAAATCTGGTTGGTTTTTGAATTGATGACTGAGTTATATTTTGGTTAGGGACTGGAAAGATTTGCACTGTGTTCAAATCAGGTTGGTTTTTGGGTTGATGACTGCGTTATATTTTAGTCGGGAATTGGCAGGATTTGCACTGTGCTAAAAATCTGGTTGGTTTTTGAATTGATGACTGAGTTATATTTTGGTTAGGGACTTGAAAAGATTTGCACTGTGCTAAATCTGGTTGGTTTTTGGGTTGATGACTGAGTTTATATTTTAGTCGGGAATTGGCAGGATTTGCACTGTGCTAA